>JAJTUV010001312.1:600000-982500 GCA_021653895.1 Mastomys natalensis | reverse complement strand
AAGCAAAATGTTAACAGACACTAAAATCTTTTATAAATATTATATCACTAATACTGAACATTGTATGTACCATGAGGTTCCAATGACCTGCCCTTGAGGACACTGTCTAGTTCTTTTCCAAGGACGACATCTAATCAACAGTGATAATAAAGTGTTATAGAAAGCTGGAAAGCTTGTGGCATGGGGATATAACACAGTTTGAGAAAATATTATATAAATCTGGGTTATAATAATCCTTCCTTAATAGATGACACAGGAGAGGAATGGAGGAGTTTGCTAAGTCAATCAAGATCCTGTTTAACTTTTGGTCTCTTGTTAGTTTCTAATCCATGAGCCTTTCTTTTTGTGAGACATCAAATTCCTTCATTATAAGCTGCCTAAAAAATGTTTTCTTAGGAGACTGATGAAAAGAAGAATTAAAAATAATTCATAACTGGCATGTGAAGTTTAGTTTTATAAATCCATTTATAGAGAGTACTTGAAAGTTCTTGTAAACAGTAGATGTTGAAGTACTATGACCCGTCTCTGTGCACTGAAGGAGTGATTCATCTTTAGATCTTAGTTGATGAGAAGTGTTAGAAATATTTAGACACATAGAAAATGTATGATGAATTTGTATATAATACTAGTCAGTGAAGTGGGCTAATCTTTTAGATAGCTATAAAAACTTAAATTAACATACAAATAATCTGAACTTAAACAAGCAGTTAGAAATTTTCTATAAGCAAATTTTCTGAAGTATTCCAATATGTTGTGTAACATTTTGCTTAAAAATGTATTTATTCTTTGGATGGTTTATTGTTTGTTTCTTGTTTGTGGTGCTAGGAATTGGAATCTAGGACCTTGAATACATAAGGAGTCTACCTCTGAGCTATACTTACTTCTGGGCCTATTTTTAATTTTAATTTTGAGAGTCTCATTAAGTTGCTTGAGTTCAAACTCACTATGCAACCTAGGTTGGCTTTGAACTAGTAATCCTCCTCTGTCATTCCCCAAATTAGGCATATTAGCAGACCTAGTGGCTAAATAATTCTACATTATTCCATTCTCCATAGGTTATGTTCTAGATTCAAATAGTAGCAGCACTCCCACTGAGAGAATACAATTGCTAATATACAGTTTATAGGTGCAGTCACAACATGGGCGTGCGAAGAGCAATGTGTCTACAGAGGAGGAAAACACTGAAATGTACACAGAAAAGAGTTGCTATGAAGTTGGAACAACATGAAGGCAGTTTCTATTAAAAAAAAAAAAAAAAAAGGATCATCCCTATGTTATAAATGGGGAACTATACTGGGAGGCACAGGTGGATATTAGCTAACAGCCTTCTAAAGAAGACTAAAAAGTTATCTTCTTTGTGACACCCAAGTGTATTGTAAAAAGGATAAATTAATTATGGGAGAATACATATAAAGGTCAGTTAAATTTGAAATGTAGTGAGCAGAACTCTTAGACCTGAAAAGAAAAATTATTAAAAATGAAATCATAGATATGAATGTAGCTAAAGATGAATGGTGGAAACATTTATAAGTTAGTCCAGACATGTCCTGGAGAAATAATAAAATCAGAAAAGTGAAGCTAAGAGACATGGAGGATGGGATGTATCGTTCTAATCAGAGACCTGAACAAGGGGCCAGGAACAAAACAACATTCAAAGGGTGCACAGATAACATTTCGTATAAGTTGGTGGACATAGGCACTTTTATCTTGTAAACTCGTGCAGAGTTTGCTGTGGGAAAATAACATGAAAAACCTCATGGAAGGAGAGGGCAAGGTGATTAAAAGTGAACCATAGCTTGAAATATGGCAAGTCCTGTTTACTTCTAGAATGGTAGTGAGCACTTGCACCTTGGTTTGCTGAAGAGGCCCTCTCTCTCTTCTCTCTCTCTCTCTCTCTCTCTCTCTCTCTCTCTCTCTCTCTCTGTTGTGTGTGTGTGTGTGTGTGTTGCATTTATTTCATTGCTAAAGGCAGTCTCACAACGAAGGCAATGACTTATCTTTTCTCAGAGCTCTATTGCTGAGCAAGTGCCCTCCTTAAACAGAGCCCATTTTCTACAGTTTCACTTACTGTCAGTGGGCCACAAGCTTCTTGCAAGTGCCATAGAGTAAGATGTTTTAAGAATGAGAGATGATGTTTGTGTAACTGTTATTAAACCATATGATTCTGTATATGGTCTATTTTATTTTTTATTTTATTTATTTAATAACTATTTTATTATTAATCTCTTTTTATATAGTTTTATAAATTATATGTATATATAATACATGGCATATTTTATATATATATATATATATATATATATATATTATATATATATATTTTTTTTTTTAATAAGAAAAACCCTTTATTATCCATCGTTTCAGAATTACCCTGGGAACTTTGAACTCAAACCATTGTTGAATTGGATGACTTGGACCAACACCATTTATTAATATATCTCTCCTTCCTTCATCTAGCTGGGTATTAGATACAGGTCTCTGAGCTTCTATAAAACAGTGGTGCTTTAATTTGCTGATGAGATAATACAAGTTTGTTTCAGTTTTCTTCTGAATTATAAAATCATTTTGCTAGTCAATACAATTTTATCTGGTTAAGTAGACAGAAGCAAACTGGAAGTATGTCAGGAGTAAGAATGCTATCTCTATCTCTGAATGTAATTTGGTTACCGAAAAGTAATCCTCTGCTGCGAGGACTCTTTATGATCACTGCAACAGAGATTTCTCTTAATTTAACAATAAACTGAAATGCAACACATAAAGATGTTACATTGAAAAATTGTGCCTTCGCTTTGCCACTAAAGAACAGATATTAAATCAAGAATACTTTTTAAATAGTTGAAAGTGGTTATCTGTGTGCTTGGATATTTTTAGAAGGAGGAATATTTTAACATAGCTGTTACACTGAACACATTAAAATAAACAGAAGACATGCAAACACGTATTGAGATATTTTAGGAAACTGTACATTTATCTTTCACTCATGGTCAATCTGTTTTTGGCCTTGGGAGAGTCATCTGGATCAACTGCTCACATCAATCTGGCTCATTTCCTGCTGTCTTCTCATTTGACAACATTTGGAGAGGCTCTCTAGCAAAAACACTGTCCACCTGGGGACCAAGGCTTGCCCTTACAGATATATGGCTGAAAGCCAAGCCCGCAGCACACTCCATCATCCCAGTTACTCTCTACCCCATGGATTCTCATTGCCACCACCCTCTACTGTAGAGCTAAGTCTTCCACCCTCTCTTAGAATCTGCATTTTATTCACTTAAATAAATTCTGTCTGACTTGCATTATACAAATATTTCTCAATTATCTGCATCCTATTGTGTTCATTTTCCTATGCAAATTCATTGCTTAATAGCAAGAAATGAGCATAAACACATGTACTTTTGCTACCACACTCTCAGAGAAGGTGCTCAAATATTTAACATATTTTTCAGTCTAATGAAAATGTTATAGACCAAGTATATTCTGACATCTGACTGGAACAGGAGGCTGGATGAAGGCATCAAGGACTCCTAGTAAAGCATTCTGCTGTATTGTATTCCTTCCTGTGTCACAATTAAAATAAAAGTCTATCAGATTCTCCCCAGATACTTCATGTTGTGCTAGTTTACATGTATAGGTTTAGTTCGCACACTGAGAAATTTATTCTGCATGGGATTATTTTCTCTTTTAATGCTTTTAAAAATTAAAAATAATTATTAACATACAGTAATTATACATACTTGTGATTGTCAACTTGACAGAACGTAGAAATGCATGGGGATAGGCCTCTGGGCATCCCTGTGGGGGGAATTATGCTGACTATATTAATGGAGGTGGAAGAGGCACTCAAGTCTGGGTGGCATCATTTCTTGACTGGGATCCTAGATTGGATAAGTGGTGAAGGGCTACTGACCAGAAGTACACATCCATTGATTGCTCTCTGGATATACTATATTCTAACTGTGGATACACTATGACTAGCTGCTATAATTTTCCTGTCAGGTTGGACTATAAGCTCGAACCCTTTCTCCAGAGTTGTTTTTGTTGAAGTATTTTATTGTAGCAACGGAAAAGAAACGAAGGCAATATTCATGTCATATAGTGAGATATTTTAGTTTCTGGATACATCATGTATTGCTCAGACAAGGGTAGTTAGCATTTCCTTATCATTTCTTCTGTGTTGTGAGATTCTTTCTTCTAGTTTTCCATGTACACATAAATCAGTACAGTAAGTTATTATAAATGATATGAACTCATAGCAGCTGTTCCCAGATGACCTGCAGAAGTTCAATGCAGCATGGATGGGGGTGGGGCTCCACATATCTCACCCCTAGCTGAGGAGCTATTGATAATTGAGAGCTGCTGGAGGACTTCCTTGAATGAAGCTCCCCCCCCCTCCAAGCAGATTGTGTTATACCTATACACATACATAAAAATATCACTCTCAGATTTTATCAGAGAAATTGCTCTTTGTGATGAATCTTGGTGAATGTAAGATTCCTAGCTGTTCAAGCAGCTAAGAATATCTGAGTGTAGGGTGCTCAGTCCTGAAGATAATCATTGTAACTCTGGGTTGACAGTGAATACCCATATATGCTTGTACAAAACTAGGCTTGTCATCAACAGTCAGTCATGAACGGTGAGGGGCAGAGTGACTTTTATCCCTCCCTGAACTCTTTCTTAAAGGGATAGTCCTCATTGTTAGCTCACAAGACTGCAATGGATAGTTCATTTCCATGGTCACACAGATAGCCCTGGTTAAGCGCAGTAGGCCACAAAAGAAAGCAGACATGATGTGGAAAAGGGATTTTAGGGTGTAAGATAAGAGTTGATAGTAGTGGAAGGGTGATAAAAGAGGGTGATTAACATGTATTATATACACGCATGATGTTTTAAAAATATATATATATATATATATATATATTATATATACACATACATACACACACATTTGCAATTAAACTGTTTCAAAGAAGAAGGAGAAGAAAGGGAAGCAGAAGGAGGAGAAGGAAAGGAAACAAAGGTTAGTTTGTATCACGTAAGGACCTTGTGTTGTTTTCCTCAAGTACCAGTCTCCACATAGCTATAGGCTTCTGTTCATTACCTTGCCTGCCTCTCTTGTTCTTATTTCAAAGGGCGTTGGAAGATATACGCCCAAGTGTAACTACTTAGCAGATGAAATAAACTGGAGCCCAGGGAAATGAGCTTCTCAACTAATGCTTGGTCAAATCAGGAAGGAAATTAGTCTAGATGCTAATGACGATGTGTGCACAGCTTTCCACACGGCTGTGATCAACCCTCACTGAGAGTAGAGAGAGGCAGAAGCTATTAACAAGTTCAAAGCCAAATCTAGGAACCTGCAACCCACAAACTCAGCCACATGACAGATAATTAATTACTTTGGTAAGTCATGTATCTTTCCAGGTTAATTTTGAAATAGTTGCTGAAATGGAAAAAGAGGATATTTTGATCCAGCTAGAATTACATACATTAATTCTTAACTTCCCCTAACTTGTTCATGAATCTCTTAGCTCATTTTCTTTCTCTTTGCATACCACATACTTGGGGAAGACATTTCACATCATGACTTCTTTTACATACACTGCGTGCTGCATTTGAACATTCTGCTTGTTACTTTTTGCAAAAACAGGCAAAATGCAAGTATACTTTACCCAAAAATGTATATAGAATGTCTCAATATCACTGTTTTATAACCTTTTGCCTCCGCCCTACCAGTAACACGAACAACACACTTGGGCACACACACTTGATGCACAGTGCACTTACTTTTTTCCTTCTTCCTTCTTCCTTCCCTTCCCTTCCCTTCCCTCCTTCCCTTCCCTCCCTTCCTTCCTTCCCTTCCCTTCCCTTCCCTTCCCTTCCCTTCCCTTCCCTTCCCTTCCCTTTCCCTTCCCTTCCCTTCCCTTCCCTTCCCTTCTTCCCTTCCCCTTTCCTCCCCCCTCCTTCTTTCAGTGATTTCTTACTCTAATGGGAAATGTTGACAAATACTGCTTTCTTTCATTTAATCCTCAAATAAGGCTGTGAGTTACTGGCTACTATTTTCTCTATTTTAGGTGAACCTTGGAAAGATTTATGAATGTACTGAAGCTCATTTCCAAAACATCGAAGTTCAAGCTGTATTAATTTAATCAACGTTTTGCATACGGGCCTGAGAACTTAGTGAACAGAAGCAAGAAAATCAGTGAATTTCTCTGTCCCATGTGGGGCCTATCTTCTCACCCAGGGAGATCTGAATGCATAAAAATGGAGTCACTCTACTAGATACTGTGGTGGTTCTTTGATTTTTCTTTTCTTCTCTCCCGCTCCTACTCCTCTCCCCCTCCCTCCCCCTCCCCTCCACCCTCTCATTTTATCAATAACATGTTTCTTTTGGCATGAAATCCACTTTTAATAAAAGATAATTTTGGATTGAATCTTCAACAGCTAAATTTATGTATTTTTAAAAAATCTGTGCTAGAGACATGGCATAGACTGTAAAGGACTCGTGTTTCCTACTTAGTACAATCCCCAGAATCCAATGCAAAATGCTGGTGCAGATGGTATCTGTCATTATTCACTTGCATGTTTAAAACCCCATGTCATGGAGGCAGAAACAAGTGGATATCTGGGGCTTATTGGCCAACTAGTATTTCTGAAATGATGAAGTCTATCTAGGTTCAGTGATAAGCCCTGTCTCAAAATATAAGTTGGAAAGAAATAGCAGAAGGCACTTAGCATCAACTTTAGGCCTGGACAGATATGTGTGTATCAACACACACATACATAAGCAATGTGTCAATATCACCTGGTAACAATGTCCAACAACTAACACTCTCAAGAGGTTTTGTATGCCCACATGTCCTCTCTGGTGTATTCCCTTATTTATTTAAGTAGATTCACAAGGTACTTGGGACTTAAAATCCTGCATTTTGTTTGTAAGGGCAAAAGCATTTAAGGTTGGCATGCCTTTTTGGTTCCTAACTAAAGAGTGCAAAGTCTACAAGTTTGATGAGCTGTGATTAAAAACAGAATCCCTTTTCCTGCTCATCTAATGGACATTTTAATTATAGTCCGTCTGGAGTTCCCTTTCCAAAGCTGGGACAGGTAACATTTGTGACATTTGATTTTCCCACTTTAGTTGTAGCAGTGCAGAGATGTTCATGGTGAATAGATAATCACTGCTGAGTATCCACAGGTGTGCCCTTCTGTGGGCTTGGAATGAACCTGAGCACTGCTAGGGGATTTTAAAACAAAGTTTTTCATCAAGACTCAATTTTTCCCATGTTTTCTTTCTCATCACCTTCCAAGACACACAGAACAATTTACTGACTTTTTTTTACACTGTGGAAAGAATGCTAGAAAGGCAAGTAGGTATCAGGCCAGGTGACTCAAGTCTTCTTGAGTTTCTTCAAGCTCCCTTCAAGCAAGAAAGCTCTGGGCTCAAGTGTCTGCTTGAGACTGTTGTGACAAAACTGACAAGTTAAGGTCTTAATTAGTCCCCTTAGACCTAGTTCCCAGGTGCTTCTTATTATCATGAGTGAGATATTATGAAAAATGACTTCTGTATGCCACCCTGTTCAACTTCTTGAAAGCACAATGCTTATGAAACCGCTCACACAGCTGGGCCTGGCTTTACCTTCATTGCTTTCCAGGTGAGCTCCTGCTTGCAGCCCAGACTGCTCTGTTGTCACAGTTTTCTGACCTGTGAGAGCTGCTGCTGCTGCTGCTGCTGCTGCTGCTGCCGCCTTATCATGGCCTCCTGCTTAGATCCACTGCACAGAACCAGATGCCTGGACTCCTATGCTCTTTCTCTGCCCACTCCCCCACCCCCTTTATCCCCTATTTCCCTTTTCTTAAATGTGTGTCTCTTTTTTCTGGTTTGATCTCTCTATATCAAAACCTGTTCTTATGTTTAACCATAAAAGGAGCAGAGGATGGCCTTATCTAGTATCAATGGGAGGAGAGGCCCTTGGTCCTGTGAATGTTCCATGCCCCAGGGTAGGGGAATGCCAGAGGTGGGGTGGGTGGGTGGGTGGGAGAGCACCCTCATAGAAGCAGGGAGAGGGGGGATGGGATAGGTTTTGTAGAGGGGAAACTGGGAAAGGGGATATTTGAAATGTAAATAAATAAAATATCAAAAAAATAAAAGTAAAAAAGAATTGGAACTCAAAAAAAAAAAGTGTCACTTTTCTGATACATACTAAAAATGTACATTGCCTACATATTTTTATGCAGTGGTTTTAAGAAGAGTTTACAGAGCTCATGGTTACTAATAATCCTGGGGCAATTCTATGGAAGTGGCCTCTGGCCTATATCTTGAGCATCATTGCTCTGGTGCCTGTCCTTTCTCTAATTCACTTGTTCATATTTATTTAAGTCAAGCCTTGTTTGCTACAAGGAATCAAAACACTTGGAGCTGTTCAAATAAAAAGAGACTTTAATGAGAAGAAGGGGAAAGTGAAAAAGAATCTCAAGACTACTTGAGATTCAGGAAGCTATTAAATGATTCTGCTGTTTTGTTCTTTTAAAAGTTCTACAAGCTCTTGCTTGCTTTATCCTTTACAGTGATCCAGGAGTTTATCTGCCCCATCTCATATTCCCGGCTTTGCCCAGCTTGCCTGTACTGTTACCTTGCAAATATAAAGTACATTGTGGAGCAGACACAGCACCTCAATGGGTAGAATGTCTACACGACTTACTTATATAGGTCAGATAAGCCCCCAGCTGACTGTGGTACACTTCTTGTATCAGTTAACTAAGATCATGTGACTACCCTGGGACACTCACCCGTGGTTGGACTGAAAAGTAAAGGAGGAAGCAACTATATGGAGCTAACAAGTCCATGTAAAGCTGTCTGAATCACCCAGTCTCTCACATGCTTATATTCCTCCGTGTTTATTTACTTTCCCTTTAATCTCCTGGTGAACCTTTCTTACCACTTTAGACTCTCCAAAGGGCATGCCCTTATCCACTCAAACATTTCTTGTCTTGTTGACTTATTTTGATTTTCATTTTATTTGGTCTTGATCTATCCTCCCTTTAAATAGTTCTTCATATTTCACCAAATACAGAGGTCACTGCAAGTGAGAGTTATGTTCCAGACAGCTAAATACTCTAGAGACTAAAAGAGAATCTCATGACATAACAAGAACACCAAGAAAATAGATCAGAAAGTACAGTTGGGGAAGATGCTTTGCTGATGAGAAAATAATTATATAACCTTGATGCTGAAGTTCAGTCGCACTGTTATTATTTTAGTAACCCATGTAAAAGATTTGGGTTACATGACCTTCCATCATATTTGCTGTATGAGTCTTCTCCACCCAACTGGTTATTTCTATCTACTTGACATAGTTAAATAAGAAGATGGGCCAATGAATCTGCCCATAAGAAAATTTCAGCTAAAGATAGTGTTTATCTAAGATGTTGATGATAAGAATTTGAAATGACAGAACGTAGTAGCAACATGTAAAGAGACATTAATTGTAAAGCAATTACCTCATAGCCAAGTAAATGTCCATTGCTCAATTTCCAGGGAATCGTGTTCCATGAAACTTCAATTTCTGAGGAAGACAGACTATGGGCATAGATGTGAGATGGGGCGACTGTAGGCTCTGCTCAGAAACAACAACAAGAAAAGTGTTACAGTGACAATGCTGGCTATTAGCTGGCAACTCATCTGAAATTGTATATTTTTTTTTTCAAATTTCAATTCAATTTTTTGAGACAGGGTATTTCTATGTCGTCCTAGCTGACCTGGTATTCGTTAGGTGACCTAGGCAGACCTAGCACTAATAAAAATTATGCTGCCTTGGTTCTAGAGAACTATGATTATAAGAATGTACCACATAACCTATATATTTAAAGGCTGAAACTCTTTAAATAATGATGATGATGATAATAATAATAATAAACATTGATCAGAAGAAGAGCTTTATTTTTCTTTAAAAATATTTGAGACTATTTACCATGTCCTAAAAACATAGATGATACTTTTAGGCTTAGGAAAAAGTGATGTAATAGTTATTAAGTTTTCATTACTTAATTGCCAAGCAACATATGTATCCATCCCTGGACTTATTTGTTACTGTCTTTTTATCAATCAATCATTTTGTTCTCTTCATCCTGTCTTTGTTTACTTCCCCTTCATTCCTTATCAGCTGCTTAGGAACCACTATACATGCAAATGCTACTGATATACTATCAGGTCAAACACAGGCCAAGGTCAAGTCAAGGCCATTAACTAATAGGTATGGAGTGAGTGCTTTTATAGTCTAGGTCCAACTGAAGCAGAGATTTACATGAGATAGACTGCAAATGCTGTCAACAGAATGTGTAAACTTGTACATGTTATTACATTGGAAATCTTCTTTGTAACACATATTCTTGGATTTTATAGGATTCATAGATTTTCCTTTCCCAGGATACTGCTTTTTAGCAGAAATGTCTCCTCTCCAACATCAATCTCTGTATTAATGATCCTGATTATTGGTCATGGCTATATGAGGCAGAAATAGGGTTTAAGGATGATCTCAGAGACTTTCAGGGTTGGGACACAGACACTTACTACCAATCCAACACTGACAATCTAGAGCCTCAGATCATTTTCTGAGCCCACTTTATTGTGGTTGTTTACTGTGGAAGTGTCCTGATTGGGTTTTGCTTTGCCTCAGTGAGGTGCTATAGCATATTTCTTGCATATAGCTTGTCTTTTAAAAAGCAAACCAGAATTGTGTGTTTGTTGTTTGAACAAAAAGCAGTTTTATTATGTTGCAAATCAGACAATAACAGTAATGGAAAAGGGGATGGGAGCAAGGCAGAAATAAGCAGAAAGCTGTGGTTGTCCCTTCCTTCTACCAGCACACTCCGGGGTCTTAGGTGCTCAGGTTGGTGCACAAGTAGGCAGTGTCTAAAGACTTCCTGTTTCATCATGTCCTAAGCCCTGTTCTGCCTTTATAAGTCTCTTAATTTCTGGAAAATGTGGCTGCCTATAGACATTAAGTTCTTTCGTTTGAAAATATTTTTGTAAGTGTCTTGATTCCTCCTTATTAATATTAAATAAAAATGTAAGACTAGATATGAGAAGTCTTACTAAAACTACCTATATTGGAACTTCTAACTTTCAACCAGGTATTATAATTTACTCTCAGGTCTGAAAGATAGGGAAGACAGCATGCTAGAAGTTCAGAATGGGTAAGGCAAAAGTCCCCTGGTCAAATTGTTTTGATTTTTTTTTCCCCATTTACTATATATTTTAGCAAAATCATTCAGATCTTTCATCAAGATTCCATTTTTTCATTTGTAAATGAAGACAAATAATCATTGATCCTACGCATCAATCTTTATTTGAAAATTCAGGTTGGTAATGCCTGGCAGGTGGTGGGCATTCCATCTACCATGGTAAGTTCTGCTCTTTTTATGAGCTAGAACTTGATAATAAGGTTATCATTCAGTTGACAATATCTCAAATGGCAAGTGTGCTTGATTCTCCTGACTCCATTATCATTTTCTTAAGAGGGCTTGAAGGAAGCTATTATTTTTCTATTTCTTGAGGGGGTGGGTATACAAGAACGACTGAGCAAATTCCCAGTGAAGTATGTATCTAAAACAGTTAAAGTCATACACTCTACATCTCTTAAATGTCGAACTCCTGGTTCTCATTATCCATCATGTTCCTGCCCTTTGCTGAGGCCATAGGAAACACAGCTTACAACTCTTGGCCAGGGTAGTTTTATGGGTTGCTTAATTTTTTATACCAAGAAGAAAAATGAGCTTTGTAAAGTGACACTATCCCATGGCAAGATGGAATTCAGGGTGGGAATACTTCATGAAGAGTTTTAACTGAATATTATGATCTGTAACTATCCCGTGAGTCTTAACATTTCTAGTAAGATGTGGTTGATCGTTATGACCCACACTGATAATCTAACAACAGCTCTGATTTTTGTTCCTTTGAAAATAATTTATAGCCAGGCAGTGGTGGCGCACGCCTTTAATCCCAGCACTTGGGAGGCAGAGGCAAGCAGATGTTCGAGGCCAGCCTGGTCTACAGAGTGAGTTCCACGACAGCCAGGGCTATACAAAGAAACTCTGTCTCAAAAAACTAAAAGAAAAAAAAAAGAAGAAGAAAGAAAGAAAACAATTTATATCTTTAAGGTCACAAAGAACTTTCAAGACTTTAATTTTTTAAAAAATAGATACATTTTATTTTTTAAAAAAATAATAATGCAATGCTACAGAGTGGGAAAAATGTCTTCACTAACCCTACATCTGACAGAGGGCTAATATCCAGAATATATAAAGAACTCAAGAAGTTTGCCTCCAAAATCCAAATAACCCAATTAAAAAATGGAATACAGAGCTAAACAGAGAATTCACAACAGAAGAATCTAGAATGGCCGAGAAGCACTTAAAGAAATGTTCAGAGTTCTTAGACATTAGAGAAATGCAAATCAAAATGACCCTGAGATTCTACCTCACACCAACCAGAATGGCTAAGATCAAAAACCCAAGGTGTCAAGGATAATGTCCAACATTGGGGAGAGGAAGCTAAGAGTCCAACTCCAGTAGATAAACAGGGCCTCAAATGGAGGGACTGGGTTACTAACCTATAGTCAAAATTTCTGACCCAGAATTGTTCTTGTCCAAAAGAACTGCTGGGACAAAAATGGAGGAGATACCGAAGGAAAGGAGGTCCAGTGACTGGCCTAACCTGGGATCCATCACATGAGGGGTCACCAAGGCCTGACACTATTACTGATGCCATGGCGTACTTACAGACAGGAGCCTAGCATAGTTGTCCTCTGAGAGGCCAGCAGCTGACTGAGAAAGACACAGACACTTATATGCAATCATTGCACTGAAGTTGGGGACCCTTATGGTTGACTTAGGGGAAGGATTAAAGAAGCTGAAAGGGAGAGTGACCCTATAGGAAGACTAGCATTCTTAACTAACTCAGATCCCAGGGAGTTCCCAGAGACTGAAACACGCAAGGGCATACATGGGCTGGTCCAATGCCCCTGGCACATATATAGCACTGGTTTGGTCTCAGTGGGAGAAGATGTGCTTAATTCTGGAGAGATTTGAGGCCCCAGGAAAGTGGGGAAGGTCTGGTGGGGGAGGAATACCCTTTCAGAGGCAAGGGGCAGGGAGGAAAGGGATGAGGAATTTTGGAAGGGGGACTGAGAGGGAGCAATGACTTGAACATAAATAAATTAAAAAACAAAGATGAAAACAAAACATCTATGAGGTTGGAACTGAAGCGTTTGTATTTTTCCATACCTTCCTCTGCAGAGAAGACGGTTGTCACTGGGCTAAAGGGTCCTTCACCTTTGTTATTGTAAACACCCACTTTAACTTCATATGGCGAGAAGGGCACAATGCTTTCATTCCTAAAGACGTATCTTGGGTTATCTGGGGATGTTACCACTGTCTGAATCCAGGTGGTAACCCCAAGTGGGCGGAAAGCCACCACATACCCAAAACCTCCTCCATTCTGTAGTTCTTCAGGGACTGGCTACAAAGAAAAGACATTAAATCATCCTCATTCATAAGGTAGGGCAAAAAATGATGGGCACATCATTTGTGGACTTGAAAGTGATCTATAAGGAATTGATCAGATGTATCTTTAAAATAAGAAAAGTACCATGGGACAGTTAGCTGAGTTCTCTTAAACAAGCATACATTACTCATTCACAGGCTTCCAGATAATGAACTTGCATCATCTTTGATTATTCAGACATTAGAATATAGCATAGTTTAAATATGAGTTTCTTATAACATACACTATCACTCAAGCAAACCTATTATTTTAAGACAAGTAAAAACAATCAGTAGAAAAAATTACAGAGAAAAAAGGAAGTTAATATGATGCACTAAATTCAAAGCTGCATGTGATTAAGTTAAAAAATTCTAGTTATACTCCACCATGGGAAAATGACATTTTACTTGTTAACATCTGCAAATTGTAGATAATTTAGCCATAGTGTCTTTTAAGTGTTAAATTCATTGTTATAGTATTTTCTAATTGTGACATGAACTAGTGGCTCTGGCAGTAGTGCTGGTCACATCGTTTCTCTTAGTTGTAGTACTGACAACATTCATTGGTAGTTCTGGTACTGGTGAGGGAGCTAGTGGCATTGGTGCTATAAGAGCATTGATGGTGGTACTGGTGGTCAGTACTACAACTGCCAGTGCCACTAGAAGCATCCTCACTAATACCTAGCACAATTATCTGCATCACCACCAAGACATCAGTACCACCCCAACACCATCAGCACCAACACCACTGATGCTACCAGCACAGCCAGCTCTGTGGACATTGTCTGTGACACCAACAGTACTATCACTATCAACCTCAGCACTAGCACCACAAGAATCTTTAAAATCAGCAAGCCCATCAATGTCAACACTACCACCAGCACAGACAGTATGAGCCATTAGTGTTCTCACAACCATCAACACCATCACCAACATCAGTTCAGCACCAGGTCCTCGTCCTGTGATTAGCACCAGACTCACCAAGTTCCCATCATCATTAGTGACATCAAGAGCAATAATAGTAGCCCCTTCAGTAACGTGATTAATGGCTCCACACTTCCACCTAGGCACACTACTGGTACTAGAACACTAAAATTAGCAACAGTGCTTGTCTTATCAGCAGCAGCATCACTTAGCCAATACCACTGCCTGCACTAATGACACCAGTATGTCACAATAACCAGCACCAATACAGGCATCCATGCTACCAGTATCTATACCAGCATGACAGTTACTACCACTAACAAAAGCAGCAGCAGCAGCACTGCCATCATCATCACCATCATTGTCGTCATTATCACATTGATTCAGGCTGTGATGATTGGATGAAGAGAACTACCCTGATGGGAAAGATGTTGCCCAGATACTTACATCCCAGGTTATCACTAGTTCAGATCGGCTTCCACCTCCTCCGCTGACCTCAGAAGGTGCGACTTCTGGAGCTGGGTAGGTCAGAGACACAGAGACAAAATCCTATGTTTATTTGGTAATATATGAAAGAAGACTCATTTATTTATTTGCAATATCATTGAGTTTTGTCATCAACACATTATAAACACATTATACAGATGCATGTGTATATGAATATTTCTGATCTCATTAGTAAGATAATCAAACTATATCCATATGCGTTTATAAAACATTTTGGCAAAGTCATCAAATTATATTATTTACATGAAATCCTAAATAATTCAGAAATCTCTGTAATAGTAAGAAAAACCATAACCCAAACAAAAGCTACTTCATCACTAGGATCACAGAAATATTACGAGAAAGGTGATGGCTCAGGACAAACAGGGAATCAGGATAGCAGGGATTCTTCTGGATTGAGAAGGAAGTGTTAGCATGGTACAGGCTCTGGAAAGAGCCACATAGACTGGAACCCTCAGTTCCTGCTAGGAAGTGTTCTTGATAAACTCCCACAGATGTCAGATTTCTTGCTTATGCTCAGAACTTTTTGGTTAGTAAATCCTAAGATGAAACTAGAATCTAAATTCTATGGCGGGCCTTTGTAATGCACACAGCTGTATTTGCTGGATGCATGACAGATGGACCCTACATACCATTATATGAACAAATAAAGATGACAGTCAGTACACACGACACCTGTTCCCCACAATTACAAAAAAACATTTAGGTGTGTACTGTCTTGAGGAAAAAAAGGTGTTATCAAAATTGTGCAAATATATTCCATGCCTCCTTTGACTCAATACCTTAAGTGATATGTATTACATGCTTCATTATAATCAATACCACTGATTCTGGAAAGGGAAGTCTTAATGCATCCCCCAGGAGTTTCCCTAAACAAACAGCAGGTTTACCTGCTAATTTTGAGTTTTGATGATAGCATATTTCTAGAATTATTAAAGTAGTCTTATGACACATATTCATTGTTGGCTCATGTAAATTCTCATATGATGCTTTTATAATCTAACACTTATGGGGCCATAATAGACTACTCATCCATTGCTTGCATACATTTGCTGGGTATGGCAGCAGAATGAATTTTTGCAGCATCATAGTTCCTATGGTATTATCAGACCAGTTTTTCAGTGCTTCTTGTAAATGAAAACAGTGTTTGTTCTGCTAACGTGTAACTATGTCAGATAGTAATTATAACCTTAAGTGACAAAAACATATTCACTCAACACACACTAATGATTGTCTACGACTGGCCAAACTCTTGGAAATGTCACACTGCATCAGAATCTCTTAGGTGTTTCTTTTGATAAATGCCATATGGCAAAGACTGCCATTAGAAAGGTCATATTAATGTGACAATGGATTATTGAGACAGATGAGTGGCTGGGAGACCAGAGCTAATAGAAATACACACCCTTGTAAATCTATTAACCCATTACTCAGAAAACAAAAGCACTAACCTGCCTCTTCAGTCCTTACTTTTTCTGAGGGTAAACTGGGTTCTCCGCCTCCGATTTTGTTACTGGCTACAATGCGAAATTCATATTCCACCCATGGGTTTAACTCCACGACAGTAGCTGTATGTGTCTTGCCATCAATGACCTCAGGAACTACAAGAAAGTTAGATAGTTCAGAAGGTAAGAGCCTGCTGACTCCAGCGCTTAGTTGACACATATTTTTCTAAGTAGCTGCCTTTCATCTCCCACGTACTTTACCTGTTCTGACAGTTTGCCAGCCCACAGAGAAAGGCGTCCTAGCCTGGACTGCATACGATATAACTGGGCTGTGACTGTCGGTGCCTTCTGTCCAAGAGAGCTGGGCTGTTGTGTCTGTAATTTCATCTACCTTCACATTTTCTGGTGGTCCAGGTGAACCTAACAGAGGCAAGAACACAGAGAGCATCCTATAAATGCTGTCATCTTCTACCAAAAAAGGCTCACATTATTACTTTAATACCTCCAACTGATCCCACTTTCAAAAGCACTTAAAGGGAAAGGCCACTTAACTGGCAATAAAGCTACCACTTTTTGCACGGTCCCATTGTTATATGTGAGACCTGGATAGGAAGCCGTGATTCACAACACTATATGCTGACAGGTGGCAGCACATCTACTTACTGGGGCTCTATTCAGCACTATCCCTGTACCTTTTAAAATTCAGCATTCTCATGTCACTGTCCTCTGCTTCGGCTGGGATGCCTTACTGTGAAACACATCTTGGCTTGCTACCTCAATGTATTTCATTCTGTGATACACTTTGAACATTTGATTTTCAGCCTAACAGTGAATCAGTAACCTAGATGACAACCAAGTTGGTGAATTTTCCATCACTCTGGATAATGTCTCTTCTTGTGGAGACAGACACACATGAAGCACATTCTCTTCCATATTAGATACATTTGCTGAATTAATGACATGCTCAAAAACACATTGGCTTGGCAGCAGCTACGGAATGTCAATTACATCAAGCCCTATTTGAAGGGAAGAGTTGAGGTTTTCATTTCTTTGAATGAACACATTCTTATTGTCATACCCTCTGGCTGATGGGTGTCAAAGATATTCTTGAATAGTATCTTGCTATAATTTTCCTCCAGTAAGGAATGCTTGTGGACACTATTGTTAGACAACATAGGAGGAATTCTTACTTACCTCTCACTATTAGCTCAGCTGCAGATGAAACACTGTCCACCCCTGTCTGTACCATACATACATACTTCCCGCTGTGTTTCAGTTGAATGTTTCTGATCATTAAATCACCAGATGAACTCTGTTGGGAAACAGGTAATGAAACAATATTACATTTAAAAATACAAAGGATATTGAAGGTAAGGCAATCCATGTTCAGAGAAAACAAGGTGGTAAGCAGTCAGGAGACTGAAATCGTAGGTTGCATGGAAACTAAGACAAGTTCAAAACCATGCATGACAACAGGTATATTTCTATATGGATATAAAGCATTTATCTGGGTATTTATGGTTTCAAATATAAATGAAAGCAGAGATTATAGTTTAAGATTCTATTTGCTTCCACCAGTCTACATTTCTTTTTATATCCACTGCTTAGCACCAACTCAGTTTCCTCTCTGGTTGCAACCCTACTGCAATTATCTGCCTGAGAAGAGGAGGAAGCATTTGGGTACCTAGTGGGAGATAAATACAGCATGGCAGGGGGGATTACCACGGTTGAAACATTTTTCTTTCAACACATATTGAAGCTTAAAAGACTAAAGTTGTCTAATTCCTTTAAAAGCTAGAGAACTTAGAGCAAGGAAATATGAGTCCCCTCCAAAAAAAAAAAAAAAAAAAAAAAAAAAAAGAGAGAGAAGAAATTAAAACATTTAAACCTTATAAATAATAGTTTTCCAGAAGACATTTGTTGGCATCCCCTGATACCAATTAATGGAACAAATGTGAATCGAAATGTTCAACTTTAAAAGGTCCTCATTTAAAGAGACTATAAATACACATTCATAAAATGACTAAGAGAGGGTCAGTTTCCCACATTAGTGGAAATAAAGGCTGACATATGAGCATCTGGAAGATGAAGTGTTTTGAAAATGATCCTCACTTCCAACCCAGGAGAAGGGAAGGGCCAGTGCTTATGTTATTAATTAAAAGGAGCTTTACTCTTGCATTCTTAGAATTTGTGGCAAGAGAGACTCAACTGTTCTGATTTTAGATAGTTCTGTGAAACCCTGTTCCAGCTAATATTTTTCATATTGCTCCCCATCCTTACATCTGTTAATGGGCTGTGTATTCTCCACTGGTTGGATCATATGGCTTTAGATGGGATTTCTGGGGTACTGGGAGAAGCAGCTGCCAGGTGATTAATGGCTATAATTAAATGATAACTCAGAAACTGTTCAGTTTGCACATTTTACTCTCATCCAGTTGAACAGTTTTGTTTTCCTTCCTCCCTCTCTTCTCCTCTAGAATTGTTTCCCCAGGAGAAAACCATCCTTGCATGCTGACCTTTACAAATGCCTCTGGTTTTATGAGCTCTGCATTCTCACAGGTGGGTGGTTATCATCTCCATAGAAATTTCTTCTTTTCAACAAAGCCTGGTAAGTGACGAATGCCACCAAGGCACTGGGTAGGACTCTATTCTTCTCTGTCTTTACTTTCTTATTTTGAAATAGTCAGGTTAGAGAGAATTTAGCCGGACTTTTCTACTTAGTCATCTGGATCTAGCTTTTAGACACCCTGGCTGTTCTTGGCTCTAGAATGAGTAAGGAAGAGACTAGAGTTGGGAATTTGAACTTCTGTTGACTTTTGGAACTACTGAATAAAAAATGAGAAGTAGCCAAGTTTGACCATAAAACAAACCAAGTAATGATAAAACATTTTGCCAAAGAAATACATCAGGTTCATTTGCAGAGGATATATAATAATTAAAAAAAAATCTTGTTTTAAAAATTTCTTTATTTTTATGTTATGTGCATGAGTGTTTGGCATATATATACTTATGTGTACTGTATGTGTTGTCTGTGGAGGCCAAGCATTTTGGAGCTGGAACTGGAATTATAAATAACTTTGAGCTGCCAGGTGGATGCTGAAAACTGAATAGGGTCCTTTGCAGTAACAGCAAGTTTTTGTTTAAAACTCCTGAAGCATCACTTTAGACCCTAAAACTATTGATCATTTTGGTCTATGAAACAGAACAAAAGATGCAACTAAGACATGTAGACAATGGGAGTCATTTTTATTTTTCTCACATATCATAGATTAAGTGGAGGAATCTTTAATTGAAAGAGAAAATTTTGCAAAAATTAAGAGGGATCTACATCTTAATTTAATTCATTTCAGTAAAATTTATTTGTACTGTTTGTTTTCTGATGGTTTTTCCCTACCCATGGGTTGTTGTTGAACACATTTCAGGAAATAAGTGAAATTCTTTTTTTTTTTTTTTTTTAACAAAACTACACACATTGCTTCTTCCTTCAGAGTCATTGAAGGACAGAGTGCTGTCTAACGTAGCCTCTGCTTTCTGAGACATATACTTAGCCAGACTCACAAGGTACAGATGTGGAACAAGCTATGTTTATAAGTTACAATGTACAATACAGGTGAAATAAAACCATGCTGCACACACCATGTACAGACAAATACAAATAATAGAGACACTTTCAAGACCTGCTGCAAATATAGAATGGGAGCTATTGCTGTTGGGACAAGTAATCTACATAGCTCCTACTTGGACCACTTCAAATGTCAGCTAACACAGAGTTATATGTATAATCTATTTCTGATTAATTCCACTCCTTATTCTATGCCCCAAGAAATGCATGTGAGTATGAGCAAAGGAAATTTATAGGGAAAACAAAGAAACCCAGTGTTCATATGTAAACCTTAGCTAATAAAGTTTATAGATGACTTACTTAATGAAATACTATCTGGCCATAAATTAAAAATATATATATATATATATATATATATATTATATATATATATATGTGTGTGTGTGTGTGTGTGTGTGTGTGTGGTGTTGTGTGTGTTTGTGTGTGTGTTGTATTGAATGATATGGTTATATTGATATGGTTGAATCTAAAAAACATAAATCTTAGACATTAGATAAAGCTCTTATTACTTGGGAGGAGTAGATTATTATTGCCTTAAGGGGACACTTGCTTTTGCTTTTGTTGTTAAATTTCAAGCACTAAAGGGTAGAATTTGGCATCATATCTCAGTACAAACTATACCACTCAATCACGTTCACGGTTAATTAATTAATTAATCAATTGAGAAATCTTGATACATACCACAGACTGGTATGGAATTTGTAAATCTACTGTCTCAGCCTATGACAAAGCTCAGAGTATAGGCCTGTCCTATTATTCTCAATAGAAAGCTATAACGAAGGACCATGGGAATAATCTGGTCAAAGCCATGTTCTGTTGTTGAGTTCAGTTCTGGTTATATGAGAGAGTGATCTTGTGAAAGGAAATTGGGTTCATACTTTGGTAGAGAAATGATGGCTGTCAAAAGATAGGATTATGTATGATTATGCTTCTACATGCTTGTCTTTCAGTGAAACTGTAGGCCACTGTATAGCAACACTTTAGTTTCTAACTCTAATTTCCTCATAATATGTTGTGCCCTTCCCCTGGCCTTGAGCAGGACTGAGAGACCTTGTTTTCACAACAGACCAAGTGATAGGATCTAGGTGGAGTACCCACCTGTCTTCACGGAACATAGAAGAAGAACTGCCCCTGGGCTTGCCTTGAGATATCTCTGGCATGACTGTGACCAAGAACCGATTATACCACCCATCTCCAGCTGAAACAAGGAAAGTGGGGGGTCTTTCCCTTTAAATTGAAAAGCTGAACATTAAAGCATTGAGCCTTGATCAGAGAACTTTGTCTTTGTTTCATCTCTTTTCACCCTCCGTCCCCCTTTCGTTCCCAGCCCCCTTTCAGGTGAACCTGGTTGATTCGTGGCCACAGGCAGCTATAATATGTAATATTTAATAATCAAAAAATTTAAATAAAGATGCTAGTCCTATATCCCAAGACTTCTAAGCAAGATGTAATTACTCGCAGAGATACCAAAAATACCAAAAAACAGCAATAACAAAAGGAATTTTCTAAGGTAATTTAACATATACCAAAGTGAATCTTTTTTTCTATCAGTTTGACTCTTGTAGACAGTACAGTTGTTGGGTTATTAAATGAAAGGAATAATACAAGAATGTTTGGGAAAGCCTAAGTAAAATTAGTCAAAATTCAGCAAAATTGAACTTCATAAACTTTTCTCAAGATATTTATCAAACGCTACATGATATTAGAGGATATACAGAAGCATGTTGATTATTTTCTAAAGGAATAGTGTACAGGCTGCTTGCAGCACTGGATAGCAGTGAATACAGTACAACACAAACTCATAAACTTAAGAACTCATGAAATTGTTACTGCTAATTGTCTTGTAACTTGGTCATGCATTTCTTAAGAGTGCACTCTACACAGATGACAGTGCCATGTTCTAATTTCAAATGAAATCAATATATACATGCTTTTCCTATTGGTATGTGTGTATCTCTTCAAGTTTATGTTAGTGTTTAGCTACATTTGGAGATGTGTCATCTCCAAATGCAGACCATCTGATAACTTCAGAACTTGCCTGTGTTTCATGGTGACTTGGTAGGTGAAACAATGATTACAATGATATTTTAACATATTAGTGAAAACTATAGATTTTTAGTATTGTTTATCAATCAGGGTAATTTTCTTAATTGATTATCAAAGGAACTTCACACCTGGGGCATGCCTCACACATCACGATTGTCCTTTACACGTAGCGACACAACCCATGTGCATTGACAATGAGCATGAGGAAGAACCCAGCTTTGCTATCTATTTACTTTGAAATAGTCTGCAGAATAGAAATTAGTCTCTGGTATAGCATTCTTTTTACTTTATTGTGTATTTTTAAAGTTGAAGTCTAGTCCAAATTAATCCAGAAATTTAATATAAGACTAGATACATTGAATCTCATATGAGAGAAAGTAGGGTTTAGTCTTGATACAGGAAAAGACATTCTGAAAAGAACACCAATAGAACAGATTCTAAGAATAACAATAAATAAATGGGACATCATGAAACTGAAAAGCTGTATGGCAGAGGACACCACCATTCAGACAAAATAGCTGGCTATATAATGAAAAAAGAATTTCACAAAATACACATCTGATGGAGGACTAATATATAAAATATATAAAGAATTGAAAAGAAAAGAACATCAGAAAAAATACCCAATTACAAAACAGGAAACAGATCTAAACACAGTTCTCAAAGGTGAGAATACAAATAGCTGAGAAACACTTGAAGCGTTCAACAGTTTTATTCATCAAAGAAACACAGACAAAACCTACTTTGATATTTCATCTTACCATAGTCAAATTAATTGCTAAGATCAATAAAAAAGTGACAGCTCCTGCTAGTGGATGTAGGGAACACTCATCCACTGCAAAACAGAGTTGTACAGTCAATATGCCAATCAGTGTGGTTGTTCCTCAGGAAGTTGTGAAGAGATCTACCTCAAGATTCATCTCCATCACTCTTGGGCATATGTGTAAAGGACTCTATATCCTAGAACAAAGACATTGTTCAACTGTGTTCATTATCTAGCATTCTTTAAGAATAGTATGGCTTCTACGGTATTTCAAACGTAGTCAGAACCCACTCCCCAAAAAACAATTACAGATGAAGGAAGAGTGTTCAATGAAAAGGAGAATAATGATTATAGTTTTTTTTTTTCTTTTTTTTTCAGGCAAATAGTGTGTTTAATTTTGTAGGGAATTCCTGGAACTCTCAAGAACTAATTTGAGATGTCATTGTATGTAAAATCATGCTGCCAAATTTGGTGCATAAGAAGGACTGTATGTATCATAATGACAGAAAGAATGAGCTAAAAATATGACTCTCTTCTCAAAACATATTTTGTTTAAGTGAGAGTTCATATTCTATTGTAAAAGTTAGCTGCATGACAACATATTTCATAGTAGAAAATTAAAACCATTTCCAAACAGTGAGTTTATGAAGCAGCACAGGAAGAGCAACTACAACAGAGGTTTTAAAAACATAGAAATCTAAATTATATTTTTCTTGCCAGGTGTCTTAAAGTAAATTTAAAACCCACAGAAAGAAATCTGAAGAATACTGTGGCTAATTTAAAATTCTATGTTTGGCCAAAGGATATTATCAGTGATATTACAAATATGGGTCAACTTGTCATTTTTAATAGCAAATGTGATGAAAATATAGTATTCTTAGAAAATGACTTTAAATGATGCAACTAAACCAGGAGAATTACACAAAGAACTAAAATATAATCAAGTAATTTTCTTTGTCTACTCTTAATATATCTGGTGTGCTGGCCATAATAAGTAAAAAGAGAAGGGAAAATGTAATTGCTGTTCCCAAACATATTTAATAAAGAATAATTGAATAATTGTGGGATACATCAAGAAAAGTTATCCACAATAGCATCAGAAACAAATAAAGTCATGCAAATCACTACCAAGCCTGTGAATTTAATAAGAGCAAAGAGATTGATCACCAATTCCAGGAAATCCTTAAAATATTAGAAATAAATGAATGAATTGAGAAATATTGTTGAAAGATTTAAGATTTGCTACATCACAGTATGAAATTATTGATGACATCTTTTGAATTGAAATATGATTATACCTTCCTTATTCTTCCTCATCCTTTCTCAAGTATTTCTAGGTGCCTTCCTCAAACCCTTCACATGCCCTCTTCTGCCCCTTTCAAATGGTAGCTTTTACTTTGATTATTATTATATGGTATTTGGTTCTCTCTCTCTCTCTCTCTCTCTCTCTCTCTCTCTCTCTCTCTGTCCAGAAATTTTACTGAGTTTTTATTTGTGCATATATGCCTTCAGGACTAACCGTTCTTCATTTGACAACAATAACAGAGCTTCCTTCCTCCTCACGATGCTACTACTCCTTCTACCAGCAGTCTTTAGCTGCCTGTAGTTTCTCAGTGGGATTCTAGTTGAAAATTACCATTGCACATTAGCTAAATATTTAAATTAATTAAACAAGCATTTTAAGTTGAAAGCCAACGTATCATATAACATTTCAAATCATAAGTGTTCCTAATGAAACTGAAATTTAGAGTAAACTCAAATTAAAGCGAACTATTTTATGCATTTTGACAAGGTAAACACCGGCCTGTGAACAGTCGAAGATAAGTAGTTTATTTTTGATGATGATAGAAGTAGTTTCAAAACAGATTTCAAGAATTTCTGAGAGATACTTTAATATACTTGAGCTCCACGTTAGAGTTTACATAAGTCTGTTATGTCCTGTGTGAATAAAGCTTCAGTCTGACATTCAGCTTAAAGAAATATTTGCTTATGTCTCTTTACTCTTTACTTGTACGGATTTGTCTTCACAGAAGATACATTCCTCATTTTGTGGTTATGCTTTATTCATGCTGCCATTGCTTTCTGTCAGCACCTACGCTGAACTGTGTTTAAGAACTGAGAGCAAAGTCAGAATTATAATACCAATGAGAAACTTGAGAATCCACGCGAACTGCAAATACTAGCATTGAACCAGACATTGATGTATTTCCTTTCACTTACTGTGCCAAGCATCCTCCTACTTTGCATTACCCTATTCTTTTACTACTTTAGTAAGATATTTAAAATATTGATATTTTATTCCCAAAACATATCTTTTTTATTAGAGATTGTAATCCTAGATTTGCTCCATGACCTTAAGAAGTTTTGTATATGCAGCTTTCCATAAAATTAAGATTATTTTGTGAAGACGTTTTGCTAACCCATGATAGTGGATAAAAAATTTTCTACAGATATTTGTTGTTTTTATATGTGTTTTAGTTCATTAGCTTTCACAATTGCTTGCATACTCAATATATAGACCATATAATTCTTATTTTTCCAATATGGTTATAGAGACCAAAAGGTTACATACCCATGATATGGTGTATTGGATAACTAAATAAAGCAACACGGGACTAATAATCTTGCAATAGATTCATAGGAGCACTAACATTATTTAAGTCGTCTGTATGGTTCTGTCTTCTTGTTTTGCTGTTTTTCGAAACTCTTAGTTTCCCCATCTTTATCAAATAGCAGGAATCAGACGTGTCAAACCTTCATTTGCCTCACCCCCATTCTCATTCTCCTTAAAATTTTCTTCTAAGCTCAGCAGTGGATTTCTCAGTTTTCTAGAAATAAAGTGATTTCTCAAAGTTGCTAGTTATAGGCTTACTGGAAGAAGGAAACTAAGAGAGGCAAGGTCTATTCCAATGATTGACAGAGAAGCTTAATGCATCAGAGAACCTTCTGTAATTCATACAGTTTTGAGTTTCTTCTTATAGGTACTGCATTATAAAAATAAGGGAACTTTAAAAAATCTTAAGCAACTACTATCACAATTGTGTTATTTGAGATACAATCCTGAATGGGACAAACAGTCCTTATATGTATGGAGCTGACAGCTAGCAGCCAGGGAGTAATCAAATGACTAAACGAATTGGTTTAAAACTGTAGTGTGAGAAAGGTTACATCATGCAGACAGAGTCTATACTTTTCTGAGGTTTGTCTCTCAACTGACAACAGAGTTAAACTTCTAATAAAGGAAAATGTTTTCTAGGGAAAGCTCTACCTCAGTGCACATAGATATGTGCAAAATCCAAGGCATTTAAGGGAACAACCTATTGGAATGAATCACAAAGACAAAGGTATCTGAATAAATCTACAGCAAAAGCATCCTAGGGTATAACACTGTGCAAGTTAACAGCATCCAGGCTAGACATCAAAGCATCAACTTGATAGGCACAGGATTCAACTAAGAGACTTGTGCATAGTTATTCCTTCTAGGAAGTTAGCAGACACTTCCCATAGAATAGGTAGCACAATCCAGCAATAGATATGTATTATAGCTGATGTCAAGTTTATCTTTACATGTCTAATAATGGTATTTTTTCTCTTTGGGGTGGTTATATTTATTTCAAAGTTTTGTTTCAATCCCCTCCCTCACTTCCTTTCTTTCCAATTTTCATGTTGGTAATATTGAAATCAGGATCTCTAAGGCTTAGCATGCATTCTGCAGGGAGATACAACCCTAACCTCTAGGACCACTTTCATTTATTTGGATAATTATATATTTTCCTCTAAATGAACACTGTTATTTCCAGAATATATTACTGGTATACTCATAAATGAGTTTAGAAGCAAAATGAGCAATTGAGCAATGGTGAACTTATATACAGAAAATAAATAGATCATTTAAAATAGAAATTTTAAGAAAGTTATTATTAAGAAAATAGGAAACAGAAGAGAATAATTGGCTTCCCTCTGTTTTAGATAATGAAGATAATAAAATTTTGATGTAACTTCAAAAAAGAAAATCACACACTCATCACAAAGAAAGATAGTACGTGAAGTGATAACCCATATCAGGCAAAACAAACACCATTACTACAAATGACAGGTTAGCTAAAATTACATTATTGGTCTGCCATAAGCTAAGATTTGAGGTATAACATACACCTTGGAGCTGGGGATACTTCTTATATGGCCAATGAGACACAAACTTTGAATATAACATATTATCAGCATACCCTATTTCCTTAGGAAGCACTCTTGATGATAACGCAGCTTCAAGGCTCCCTACCAGTTTAAGGAGGAAGAAACATTCTGACAGCTATTTTTGAAGGCTAGATTGAGTAATGGCCTTCTCTTTTCATCACTATATACAGCCTGTTATTGCCAAGTGTCCCAAATTCACTATCCATTCCTCACTAGAAAATCACTAGAGTGATTTTCAAATACTAGCACCACACATAAGTTTTATCCATGCACCTTTGAAAACAGTGGAGGCTATGTAGTCCTTCTGGAACCTGGCTGTTTTTCTTTTTTCTAAAGGTTCCTGAAAGAATTGATAGAGACAAAACAAACTTTGACATTCATGGCCAAGTAAATTACACCTTGTCTCCCAAACCCCAGTGGCTACATCAAGGTCACCTTTATAAATGTACCCTGCCTACTCAAGGAAAGAAAGAATCTGCAGGCATTCAGCCATTGAAACAAGTCTGAGTGTGGTAAACAGTCTTAATTCTTCTGACTGATTAATGATTTCTGCTGTCACCTGGTTGTCTGAACAGGTGATACGCAAGGCAGGTAGGATGCAATATGTTAATATAAAATGTTCAACCTTCTTTTGTGCCCAGAAACCAGAATAATCATTCCATGTCATGTGGTAGTCTCAGCATGCCCTTCCGAAGAGTTCTAAAAAAGTGACACATTTAAGAGTACACTAACTTGTTGAACAATTTGTGCATATTTTAGGTTGTGAAAAAATGCTCAAGTTATCTCACAGGTGTCAGCTTTTAAACATCAAGCTCATGCCAGAAACTAGAGAAAACTTTTCCTTTCAGAACTGTGTGACATGTTCACATAATACCTTGTTGTCACAGAGCTTCTCAGAAGAACTACTCTGTACTGTCTCAGGGATGTCAACCCAGTGTTTCCTACCCTTGACTCATTATAATAGCACCTTTGTAATTTCTATGACATCTCGCTTTTCTGTTGTTTAATCTTTTCTTAAACTGTCTACTTTTGCTAAACTTAGTTTAATACGGAAATTTTTATTGTGAATGTGACTTAAGGCTTAAATGTGAAGCTGATCACGCAAATAAAAGGTCAGTGATGGAATAAAGGTAATGAATAGAAAATGATATCATTGAAGACTGTACTGAGATCATGGAGAAGGGAATTAGCTGGATACTGTCAAATTTTCTGACACAGAGACCTTTGCTCTGTTAATTAAAAAAGGAGATTATCAAGCATTAGACATTGATAACCGAGAGAATAGTCACCCATTCTTCTAGAATTAAACTAAATAGTTGAAATAAAATGGAAATTGAGACAGCTTCTTGATTCTATGTGCTGTCATTTATTATTTGATGTTGTCATTCAGTTTATGGTCTAAGTTTTAGGAAATTGCTGATAGTCTGTTTAGTTATTGTTATTATTATTATGTATAATATATGTTATATCTGTGTTCTGTATATATTGTTATATTTGTAATATAATTGCTATTATGATATTATTACTATGTTGTTGTTATTATTCATTTTTCATCCACTTAATTAATTTTCAATATTGCTTATTCTATAAATTTACTTGAAGAATCTTTTGAAAACTGCCAGAACTGTTCATGCTGAATCACAGGAAATTACATGAGAATGAACTGAAAAGTAAGGAGTACCCCACATAGCCTTAAAAAGCAGTGAAAGTCAACATCATTAAACCTCCTGGAATTTTATGTATCCAAAACCTTTTGTGGAGGTACAAAACTTGAGATAACTGTTCAAGTCCCCCTCAACTCTAAATGTCTAAACTTTTTAATTCTAAACTGATTTTTAACTTAATTCTATATTGCAAACTTAAACCATTCTAAATTATTGAAAGTGTGAAATAGCTGTTAAGCTGGCTTGTACCCTAGTGAAATCTTAAACTGTTAAAAACATTTCTACTCATATTTTTCATCTTGGGAAACAGGCAAGGTAAATCGTATTTGTGGGTCAGGGATAAAAGCCAAGCACAAAAGTGCCTTCTTAACATTAAACTACCATCATATAGTGATGTTATTGACATTCTTTAATGAAATTTATTGAAATAAATCAATTAGGAGATAAGTTCTTATGAATGAACACAAGTGTATACTTACTTATAAGTATATACTGTATACCAACCTATATCACTCTAAGGATGACCCTAATTGATTAGACATTTATTTATAGGATGGAAGTATTCTGAGGCAAAATAGCTTACCTTGAGGAACCACATAACACATGGATCAAATAAATTATTTTTGTCTTTCTCTTGATATGTCTAAAGTATACCATGCACAGAGCTGTCCTTTGTAGAACAAAATTTCTGGTACAGTGGACTAGAAAGCCTAGCCAAGAGGTGACCAAATGTGCTAACTGCCTGTTGTTTCCCTCTACTACCAGAAACTACTGCAAAGTAACAAATCAATTCAGAAATTGGTTTCTGGCTTAAAGAAGTATCATTTATTCTGCTCAGGGGACAACAGTCAAGACAGTGAAGTCACCAAAGTGGAACATCTCATTAGCACGCTTGGATTGTTTAGGGGCTGAGAAGCTCATTTACATGGTTGGCAAGTTGGGGTGGCTCTTATCGAGTTTATCAGGACCAGGGAGTGGGGAAACTTGGGTGAACCTCTGCACAATCTGCTTTGGCTTCATAATATTGCAGTTGCTAATTATTAGAGCCACTGTGTAGATGGAACATATTTAATAACTAAACTCAGACTCCTTACATTATCACACCAATGGTCCTTGTTCATGGTGGTCACCACAGTTAACAATGTTTTAAGGGGACTTTGTTGGTAGACTTTACATTGGGTGGAGATGAATATCAATAGCATCTTTAAAAAACCCATATTGGATAGGGACATTGTTGCTGCCATTTCTGGAAAACACACTTTCCCCATCACTTAAGCTGCCTTCTACACAGGGCACATTGCTTGTATTTGGGCCAGTGGACCTGCAGACACCTTAGAAAGGAATCTCATTTTCATTGCCATATCTTTGGGTTTTTTTTTTTTTTTGTGTTTTTCAAGAAGAGCTGAGAAAGTAGAATAATTATGGTTAGATGATATTTATTCAGCAATATCATCCTTCCAGGCTGTTCTGAGTTAACTGAGCCAAGAAACTAAAATAAGTTTTAAAAAATAGCCAAATCCTGGACTAGACACCCTATCTTTTATGTCTGTATTCTGTGTTCAGTCCAGAGAAAGGACTTATAAGGGCTCGAAGGAAGAAAAAGATGATACCCACTTCTAAGAGAGATGGGCCTAGGAACATCAGAAAATTTTCACTACAGTCTCAGATTATTGTATTTCCAAGTCATCCTGCTGCTTCAGAAGCACAGATTTGTGATCTAAAGTTATATTCAAAAGGAAAAGAAGAGTAGGCTTGACATTATTGTGACTACCAATAGACTCTTACTTACTTAAAAAATGATCCAAAAGAAAGAATTATAAGACCAGAGTGCTTTCCACAATAATAACTTATATAAATTTAACCCCTTGAAATTTCCACATCTAGTCCAAATGCTCAGGTCATCCCAAATGACCTATTATCAGTTCCTTTATCTGTTACTGTGATAAAATGCCTCAACTAAAGCCACATAAGAGAAAAAGAGTTTATTTTAGTATGCGGTTTGATGTCGTATGCTATATATGGATGGGGATTTGTAAACAACCACAGTCAGGAAGTAGAGAGTGATACATGCTGGTGCTCAGCCTACTTTCTCTTGTTTCTTCATTCCAATACTCAACTTCAAGGAATGGTACTGCAACAATGAAGATGAGTCTTCTCATCTGAATTATACTAATCTAGATAGTCCCATGCAGATGAGTCAGAGGTTTGTTTCCTAAGTGATTCTATACCCACCAGCTTGATGGCTTTATAATGTTTAGTTCACAGCCCATTTCTTCTTCATTCTTCCTTTTCTTAGTTATATTCAGTTCAGTTAATGGTGTCATTAAATATTATGTCTTACACCACAAAGTGTTTCTCTTCCTAAAATTGGAGTGCTAAGATCTAAAAATAGAGTCTTTATCCCGGAATTGGGAGGCAGTGGCAGATGGATCTCTGAGTTTGAGATCAGCCTGTTCTAAAGAGCAAGTTCCAGGACAGCCAAGGCTACACAGAGAAACTCTGTTTAAACAAACAAACAAACAAACAAACAAACCAGAAAACAAAATAAAAAACAAAATAACCAGCCAACCAAAAAAAATAAACAACAATGAAAACCATAACAATAAAAAGTCACACAGAGGCCCACCTGTCTCATAGCCACCTGTAGCAGAAAGCACTGGATAATTATGTGAGGGAGATATGGGAGAGAAAGAGAAGGAAAGCAGTTTTGAAAAGAGGCAGATGGATCTGAAGATTTGAGGGTGGAAAGGAGGACCTATGTGAGTAGCCTGCCCTGCCTCTGAGTTCATGGAGATATCCTGGTCCATGCTGCTGCTGAGGGCCATTTCTGGGTCCATGACCATGCAGTAGTAGGGGCTCTGTGTTTAAATGCAAGAGCTATGTTTACCATAAAAGGCCATGCAGCTCTCCAGTCTGGGTTGGTGCCTAGTACCATGCTGATATCCAAGTGCTGTTCAGAGCTGGCCCCACCCCTCATTGGCTGAGCTGGCCCTATCCCTCATGGCTGTACCTCAGCTGGGTACAAAGAGCTGGCCCTGGAGGCATGGGCATGGGTGAGTCGAGTCGGCCCAGAGTGCATGAGAGCAGGAGAGCCACCCCTTCATAGATGCAACATCGACTCAACTTGCCAGAGCAGTGCTGGAGAGCTCACCCTGGTGGTGTGGGTGCAGGAGAGCTCTCAGCTGACCAACTTAGCTCCCATCCAGGCCCAGATCTAGAGCTTTGAGTTAGCCTACCACAATATGTACCCCATCTATGAACTGCTGGAGCCTGTGGAAGGGGTGGTCCTACAGATCCAAAGCAGCAGGATCTCCATGACACAGAGAAACAACATTATATCTGAAAGAAGCCTGGGTCAGGATTCAGTGTTGCTGGTGTAGCAGCAGCTAGAGGCTTCAAAACCAATAAGTGAATCGTTGCAATGAACATTTTCAAGTAAAGATTCATGGGCAAGAGTATACTGTGTGACACACTGCAGCGTCCAATGATGAGATTCCTAAAATTACTATTATTTCTATTTTATTTTTATTTTTTATGTTTAGTTTTTCTTTTGTTTTCTGGCGATTTAAAGGTCAGAGAACAGAAGCAAAGGGATGGGAGATGAGTGGGATGGGGTGCATGATGTGAAATTCACAAAGAACCAATAAAAGGTTTATAAAAATGAAAAAGAAGGAAAAAGATCTAACACAATGTGATCAATACAACTCAGATGAGAAAGTGACATGTGTATTGAAAGGTGAGCCCTTTACTCAAACCTCTGATTTCTGCTTCTTCCACTTAAGGAGTATAGAAGCTGCTCCTTTACTTTAACAAGTGAAAATGCTGATAAAACTTCAAAAAAAAAATAACAACGTTCTTAGATGCAGCAGGTAAATGAGGTCACAGGGCAAGCTGAAAGGGCAATACACTGATCTAGAGATTTATCCCTGCCAGAGCAGAAACTCACAAGCTAAAATCACCAAGGAAACCAATGTCATGTGGAAAAACTCTGAACTGTAACTGACATATTACTAGGTGTTCAGAGCTGCAAACTTAGGTGAATGTGGGCATTTTAGGAAAGCAGTTAAAGATAGGCTTCAACAAAATTAGTTTTCCTTTCAGGAGCCCTCCCAGTTACTATCAAAGAAAAATATCTTGTTAAATCTCTGAGGAACAAGGGATAATATCAGAGTTCTGGTTCATCCCTAAGAGTGGCTGATTTCAGGGGTAGCTGTTCTATGAGACTGATGTCCTGGGGTTTATCAGATTCCAATCAACCTGAGGAAGCAAAATGCCAACTCTACTCCTCCCCAGACATCCAGAGCTAAGTAACAGGAAGAAAATATTGAGAAAAAGAAGTGAAGCCTATACTCCAGAGATAGAATTGTGGAACGCTATAGAACCCCTCCATCTTATAACTATATTATTAAAGGCTTATCAGTATCTCTATTGTCAGTTTAACACTTTGATCTTTCAACAATACTTTATGTGACATATTCCAAAGTAGAATTACAGTATGAAGAGACTGAAAAGTTGCATGTAGGAGAGTTAGAATGATCAGACTAGTAATATCAAGACCAAGAGCAACATGCTGAACATTTGCATGATAAAAATAAACATCACAAACACATGAATTAATTAAGCAGAAATGTTACAGAGCTCAAATGCTGTAGAAGACATGAAGAATGACTTTCTTATGGGCTCATTAGAAAATGATGAAAACTCAAGATGGAATATATAAGTTTAAGGTCATAAGAATTTAAAAAATGGAATTAAAAAACTGTCTGGGGAGGTATCTCAGTTAGTAACATTGTTTGCTATACATACATAAGGACCCACAGTAGAATTTCCAGTACCAAAGGAAAAAATTTTACTTGGTTGAACAGGCTTGTAATCCATTACCAGTATATATAGTAAGGTAGAGGAAGAGTGATTCTGGGTTTTGTTGGCTGGCCAGCCTAGAAAAAAAATTGCAGGGTCTAGGTTTGGTGAGAGTTCTTGTTTTAAGAGGAAAAGGCCAAGAATAACAGAGCAAACACATTTTATTTCCTCTTGTTTCCACATGCTTCAGTACAGGAGCATGCATACATAGGCATACACAAACACACACACACACACACACACACACACACACAAAGTTTAAATGGACTGGAAGAAAGCAAGGGTGATTTTTCAAGAACAATGATATAAGAACAAGAAATATCACAGATATGGAATAGAAGTGGCAGAAAGAAGACTCATGAGAAAGAAAAGTCTTGAAACAGTAGTGACTACAAATTTCTTCTCATGTATGTTAGACAACAAGGTGCAGGACTCAAGAGGTACAACTTGCAGGGTAAACGCAAAAGACAAAATAAAACTTGATGGAAAGCACATTGATGCATAATAAATCAGTCTTCAGAAAACTGACAAAAATAATCCTGCAAGAAGCTAGGGAGGAGAGAGCTATGCTCCTTCCCCATAGAGAAATGGGTAAAAATTAGATCTGCTTCTTAGAAACCAGAATAGAGTATTTCAAGGATGGAGGTAAAATTACCACTGCCACAAAACTAAATAGCAGCAGCAGGATCTGCCATTCTAAAATCTGTCACTGGAGAAAGCTTCTTGGAAAGAAGAGTAAATAAAATGCCTCATGACAGACTAAAGGTAGTGAAAACTAAAATCTTTTAGAGAAAAGAGACATATGTATAAGGTAGAAGCCTGAATGTACACAGAAAAGAAAGAGCAGCAATGGTGTGGGGTAAAGGTCAAATGAAGAAGATGTTTCTTAGGATTGGGGAGCTGGAGCCCTAGGTTTGATTGAGAAACCTACCTGAATACAGTAGAAGCAACTGAAGAAGGTTGTTAATATCAGTCTTAGAAAACTATCTCCTAGTAGATACTTATACTTTGTGCATCAGTGTTCATAAACATGCAAAACCACATGCATTTATATTATATATATAGGAAATGAAAAAAATTTGTTATTTATAACTGATTTAACAAATTATTATTTATACAAGTTAATGGAAATAATGCACTAAGCCATCAGTAAAATATGTGTGTGGCAGTATATGTAATAGTGTATGCTTGCATGTTTATGACCAAGTGATTTGAATGGCAATAAAATATGAAACTAAAGGGTGAAATACAGAGATCTTTATGATAATGTCCTTCATTCTACTATTAGGGTTGTGTTATAAATTACTCCAAAGAACTATTTTATTATAAATCCTACTATGGAGTAGTCTTGAAAGCAAAATTGAAGTATTCTGAAATTTGCATGGATTAGAAACAAATATATAGTACAATTGTAGGAGAACCACTTAGAAATGAGAAAAAAAAGCCTTCTATGAATGACAGGTGTGGTTTTGGGCTGTGACAACAGGATACTATGATCTGGAAAGTTTATACACAATAGAAATTTGGAGCCAGCTAGGGAGTTGTTACTTGCTAGGTAGTCTAAAGATCTGTGTGTGATCCTAGAACCGACATAGACATAGTGGAAGCAAGTTGTCCTGTGACCCACACATGTGTCCTGTGTACTAACTGCATTTCTCCTAAGAAATTAAGTAAGTTGAGAATTTAAATTGAAAAAGGAAAACGAAATTCATTTCTCAAGAGGATGAAAGTTAAAAGCTCAGGCATCTAGCTCAGAGATGGTACCTGGCAATGTGAATGGCAAAAAGAGTCTTGCAGAAGGACTCTGCCTCTGAAACATAATAGTCTTCCAAGGCTACTTTCCTAATACCAATACATGGGGAAGTAGTTTATTAAAGATGTTTCAGAAAGTTTACAAATTTTCAGTGGGTAACAATAGTCTTGTACCTGATTAAATGAAATCAAGGAAATGTTTCACTGAAACCACAAAAGGCAGATAATCAAGCAGAAACTAGTAGAAGTAACATACATGTTAATTTAACTTTACCAGTGATCTCTTTGATTATTAACAGCCTAAAAGTATTAGTTAAAAGACAAAAAAGAATCACAGAATGGATGCAAAGGACAAGACCTAGATTAAATGCCTAAAGAAAATTTTTATACCTACAAAGTTACATACAATTTAAGCTCCAAGGATACTGTGTGATATACCCAACTGTTATTAAAAGAGGAAGCAGAAATACTATGTTGGACCCATTGTAGATAAATGTTCAGGAAGTTACTGGGAAGGCTGCAAAAATTAAATAGCCTACTAAGCAGTGAGGAAGTGTCAGCTTCCCAAACAGAAACAATCATCCTTAATGTTTATGTGTTTAACAAAAGAATACTCATTATATAAGAAAATCTGACAGACCTGTCAGAGAAAATTAGGCACATCAGTTATACATTAGTAGGCTGTAATATTTCTTGATCATAAATGCATAGTTAGCAAGTAGAAATTAACAAAGGACAAAGTTGAATTAAAGGCCCTCACTTCAATGAATTTAATGGCATCTACACAGCACTTAATCTTACAATAGCAGTAATGCATTCTTCTTACGTCTAGTGTTAAATTCACCAAGACAGAACCTATTCTGAGCCATAAAATATAACTTATAAATTTTAAATTATACAGGGCTGGCAAGGTATCTCACAGGGAAAACTCCTTGTTATTTATGTCTGGTGGCCTAACCTTGATTTCTAGAACCAACATAATGTTGAATGGAGAGAGATGACCCCACCAATGTATCTTCTGGTCTACGCATGTGTGCGGTAGTACATGTATACCTACAAATATACATACACATCATATACTCAAAGACAGTAACTAAAATTAAGAAAAATTAAATGTATAGGAATCACACAATCTCTGCTCTGAGAACATAGAAGAATGCACCTAAAAATCAAAATGAGAAAGATGGCAGAAAAATTTCCTCAAACTACTAGTGATTAAATGATATATATCTACATAATACAAGTAAGAGATCTAACCAAAATTATGAAAATATTTTAAGTGACTGCTAATGAAAATACAATGTATTAAAATTTGTAGGCTGTGGGAAAAGCTATGCTTAGAGGAATTTCATAGCGTTGAGCATGTTTATTTGAAAGCAAGGATCTAAAAATCAATCACTTATGATTCCACTTTAGAAAATGAAGGACAGAAGAACAAATTAAATCTAAAGCAAGTCAGAACACAAGAAATAAATATCAGAGCAAAATCCAGTAAAATTGAAAATGGGAGATCAATAGAAAAAAGTCAACAAAACTAAAAGCCAGTCCTTTGTAAAGATCCGTACTATCAATATGCCTCCAGCCAGGCTAACATGACAAAGGAAAACAGACATGCACTGGTGCTACCAGATAGAAAAGAGGGCATCACTAAGACACCTAGGGACAGTTAAAGGATAATGAACGGAAAACTTTAATTCTCTGCTCATAAATCCACAAGCCTAGGGGAAAAGGATCCATACTTTGAAAACAAAATTTGTCAAATTTTATACAAGAGGAAAGAAACAATTAAAATTAGCTTATATCAAATAAAATTAATGAATTGGTAAATAAGAATCCCTACTAACAAACAGAACAGAATGAAGGTGAATTCTGTATAACTTTTTCTTCTTTTAAATTTATTTATTTATTTATTTATAACTCCAAATTTTATTCCCCTCCCAGTCTACCTTTTGACTGTTCCACACCCCATACCTCCTCTCTGATGCCTGTCTTTACGAAGACGTCCCCAACACCACTGCCCCACCCCACCAGACCTCTAAACTCCTGGGGCCTCCAGTCTCTTGAGGGTTAGGTGCATCTTTTCTGACTAAACCCAGACCTGGCAGTCCTCTGCTGTATATGTGTTAGGGGCTTCATATCAGCTGGTGTATGCTGCCTGGTTAGTGGTCCAGTGTTTGAGAGATCTTAGGGATCCAGGTTAATTGAGACCACTGCTCCTCCTACAGTGTTGGCCTCCTAGCCTCCTCCTCAGCTTCTTTCAGTGTTTCCCTAATTCAACCACAGGGGTTAGCAGCTTCTGTTCATTGATGGGGTGCAAATATCTGCATCTGACTCTTCTAGCTGCTTGTTGGGTCTTTTGTAGGGCAGTCATGATAGTCCCATTTTGTGAGTGCTCCATAGCCTCAGTTATAGTGCCAGGCCTTGGGACCTCCCCTTGACCTGGATCCCACTTTGGGCCTGTTGCTGAATGCCCTTTTCCTCAGACTCCTCTCCATTTCCATCCCTGCAATTCTTTTAGACGGGAACAATTATAGGTCAGAATTTTGTCTGTGGGATGGCAACCCCCTCACTCACTTGATGCCCTGTCTTCTGGTTGGAGGTGGCCTCTATAACTTCACTCTCACTAACTGTCTGGCATTTCATCTAGGGTCCCTCCCTTAGAGTCTTGAGAGTATCTCTCACAAACCAGCAAAACTGTCAATCAACATAGATGGAGAAAATAAAATGTTCTAGGACAAAACCAAATTCAAACAGTATCTATCTACGATCCAGCCCTACAGAGGATCCTAGAAGGAAAACTTTAACACTAGGAAGGTACCTAAACCAAAGAAAAGACAAGTTATTAAGCATCTCACAACAGAGACAAAAGGAGTGAACCACAAGCACATAAAGCTACCTACAAAAACAAACATATCAGGAACCAACAGTCATTTGTCTTTAATATCTCTCAATATCAATGGGCTCAACTCACCCATTAAATAAAAGCAAAACATAAGCTAACAGACTGGATCCAGCATTTTGCTGTATACAAGAAACATACCTCAATAACAAAGACAGACACTATCTCAGAGTAAAAGGATGGAAAAGGTCTTCTAAGTGAATGGTCTGAGGAAAAAAGCTGGAGTTGCCATCCTAATATCCAATAAAATAGACTTTCAACCAGAAGTTATCAAGCGTGATGAGAAGGATACTTCATATTCATCAAAGGGAAAATCCACCAAGAGAAAGTCTCAATTCTAAACATCTATGTTCCAAATGCAAGGGTACACACATTCATAAAAGAAACTTTACTGAAGCTCAAAACATAACATTGAACTCCACACAATAATAGTGGGGAACTTCAACACCCCACCCTCACCAATGGACAGGTCATTGAAACAGAAACTTAACAGAGACACAGTGAAATTAATAGAGGTTATGAACCAAATGGATTTAACAGATATCTACAGAACATTTTCACCCTAAAACAAAAGAATAACTTTAATAGCAAGAAATGACATTGCTCCACAATTTTCCCACAAGATAAAAGTAAAAGAAATACTTTCAAATTATGATTTAGGGTTAACAAGCCAGACAAAGGCACTAGAAGTAAACAGTGCAGCCATATTTACAAATATAGATAGCAAAATTGAAATATCTTAATATCTTAAAAATCTTCAACAGATATAAGCAACTGATTCCGATACATCTGTGTCAAGCAATGACTGTGTTTCAATATACACTAGAAATCAAGCTAAAGTAAGACAAAAACAATAAAAGATACATCAAGTGGGAAGGAGGAAATCGAATCTTATGTCACAGATGAGATAGTCATTTACATATTGTATATATATATATATGTCATCTATATATTATATATAATCTGAAAGAATCAATAATAATCTCCCAGAATTTTTAAATGATGAATGAGAGGTTCTTTACTTCTTATGTACCAGCAATGTACAAATGATATTTGAAATAACAAATTTTACTATTTCTGTCTGCACCCAAAATACTGCATTACTTAGGCTTAGTTCTAACAACATATTCACAAGTGCTATGAAGAATAACCACAAAATCTGGTGGAAGAGATCAGAGAACATAACAAATGGAGACATAGCTTATATTCAAGTACAATGAAACTCAACAATTTTAACTTCTTCCATCTCAATCAAAAGTCTAGGATGTTATTTTTGTGGGCAACACCAACAAGTTCTTAAAGTTTACACATGAAAGCAAAGAACCCCCAAAAGCCAACTCAGTTTTTAGAACAAAATCTGAATCACTGACATCATATAACCCCTAGATTTATTCTAAAGCTGTAGAAATCAAGAGAAGGGGTAAGTGGTGAAAGAACAGACAAAAAGATCAACAGAGCAGAATAGAGAGTCCATAAATAGCCACAGAATACAGTCACCTAGCATCCGACAAAAGAGCAAATGAAGTAAAACGGACCAAAGGTAGCCTTTTTCATATGGGTACAACTGGATATTCACTGGATAGAAAATGAATTCAGATGCAGGCCTTATGCTCTGCAGGAAAGTTAACTAAAAATGGATCATAGTCCTCAAAGGAGAAATATCTAACTTACAGAAGATCACATAAGATAATTTCTAGATGACCCAGGATATAGCAAAGGTTTTAAGGGAGCAGCTGCAGAAGCACTATGAAATAATAGGCTGACAAGATGAATTTGACAAATGTGAGTAATTGTTATCTGAAACAAGAGGATGAAAAGTCACACCACAGACTTGGAGAATATCTGCTAGAGTTAATGATGTACTTCGATGTAGAACATACAAAACAGCTCTTAAAATTCCACAAATAGAAAAGAAGCCACAAAATCATAAAGGGAACAAAGAACAAACATTTCTCCAAGAAAACATCAAGTCACAAGTAATGAATACGTCAAATAGGTTCAACACTGTATGTTATTAGGGGATTTCGAATTTAAACAAAAAGCCAGCACATGTCTATTTAGAATACTAGGACCACTATGTATTAGTACATGTGAAGAGGAAGTAGATGATCTTGGTGTAGACACTTGGGAATTTAGAAAGTCTCTGGAATGTAAATAGTCTCATGATAAGATGCAATGTACTTCTTGGTATTTACCCAGATAAATTTAAAACTTATATCTACACTAATATCTGCTGATAGATGATTATAGCAAGTTTATTCATAAATGCAAATGCAATGAAGTAATTAAGATAAGCTTTGGTACAGGAGTGGATAAGTAGCTAGTTATATATGGAGAGTGGCATATTATATTGATGTCACAAAGAAACAAACCGTGAAACCATGGTAAGACCTAAAGTTAACCTTAAATAGATACTAGTAAGTGATTAATTCTAATTTTAAAAAGGAATAGACACAACTTTAGGACAAATGCATGACATTCTTGACAAGGCAAAACTTTGGAGAAAGGAAATGAGATGGGAATTTCCATGAACTATGGGTCAGCATTATTCTTTGGGTGGGTGTGAGGAGTGAGAGAGTGTTCAAGTAAGCATGAGCATGCCTACACATTGCTATATGTCCTAATTACAGTTGTGAGGTGAGCAGTTGTATCAAGGTCTTGTTGCTGTGACTTCCCTCTTTATAGAGATGAACTATAACCCTGAGTTCTGAGCCAAAATGAATCTTCTCTCCTCTTAATAGCTTTTGTCAAGGTATTTCGCCATGTTTCCAAAATGATTTCCCTTATTCTTGCTGTTGCTGATTATCCTACAGACATCAGAACTTGTGTTTCTAGGCTCCAGCACTGACTAACCATCAAATGTTCTCAGAGCGCCTTCCAGGATTTCAACTTTAAACTGTGATTCAGCTTCATCAAATGAACAAATCTTGGGTTGTTGGTCACTCTGGCATGAAAAAGCCTCTTTGGGAATACATCAATTGCTAAGACATACAGTCTCAAGTTCAGGGATCCACTTGGTACTCAGAGCCTTAGAAGTAAATGACTATTGTTATAATTTATGTATGGTGATGAAATTTGCTTTAGTTATTCTTTACTTGAAATTTTCCTTTTATTATTCTCCCTCTGTAGGAGGAGCTAAGGTGGGAGGAGTTAGGGAAGGAGGAAGAGAGATTAAAAAGAGATAAAGGAAGAGGAGGACGAGAGAGAGAGCAGAGATGTAGGAGTGATAGAGACAGATGTTCACGTGTCTGTAGCAGTCAAAGGTAGTTGGTATACCTAGGTTGGGAATTGGGTTACACTTCTGATTGTATGGGTATCTTGTTACTGATCATTGCCAAATATATAAGCTTTGATTAATCTATAAGAATTAGAGTCTCATTCTCTTACTGGGCCAGCATGGATGGCAGAATGGTCTGGGCAATGCCCTGCCTTGCGGAGACTAGTGTGGAAGATTGGCAGAGACATATCTCATACTGGCATCTAGTGGGTGGCAGGGCTGGTGTTTCTGGTAGGGGTTCTAGCTGCTGCATGTATGTGGCCTCCGCCGAGAACATGGTGGCCGGGCTAGGCAGAGCGGCTGCAGCTTAGATAGTAGGCCTGAGCAGAGGCCGTTTTAAATAATTACTACAACATCCCTCTTTTGTAATTTTTTCACTAAATATTCCACATTTTCCTTCATAATTCTTTTACTATTTCCTTGATAATTTCATATGCCATGTTTTAATAATTTTCAGTCTCCCTCCCTATCTCTTTCCCAGGCACATCCATTTCTAGGTATCCAAGTCTCTCTCCCTCCCTCTCCCTCTTTCCCCTTCTTGTCTGTCACCATAAAGTCTAACTTATGCTGCCCATATTTTCTTGGACAGATAGTCTCACAGTGGAGAGCATGGTCACCTTACCAGAGGATCCACTCATATAGAAAATTGATTTGCCAACAGCTTCTTGATGAGGGTTGGGACTTCATGCTCACCTCCCCTCTCCTTACTGGGATGTTGTCTGACTTAAGGCAGCACTGGTCTTATACCTTCACAATCTCTTGAATTATAAGTTGTCTGTCTGCTGTGCCTAGAAAACACTTTTTCCTTGTAGTTATTCACTGATCCTAGCCTTATAATCTTTCTGCCTCCTCTTCTTCAATGACCCCCAAGTCTAGGCATGGGTGTAGTAAAAACTTTCATGACATTAGATGATTTTTGTTTTATTGAGATACAGTTGTTTTAAGGGTTTAATACAACACAATTCACTACACATTCCTTGGCTTTCTCTTCTTATCTTCCTGTGAATTTAAGTATATCTCACAAGAGCTTGTACTAGACGATGGATTTTGGCTGTTCATCTTGGTAAATGATTTACTTAAAAGATAGCACTGATACCAGTTGCTTTACAAAGAGTAGGTGAAACTTTGCACTAGCTGATGGATAATGCTGAGTTGTGGAAATACATTAACAGCAAGAGTTTCAGGCATATGACTTACTTATTCACTTATCAATTTGGGAAGTCCTAACTTTCTAACTCAGAAAAGCATTAGGTGCAGAACTTTGTCAGGGAGTACTCTTCTGACAATTAGAACCATTTGTCTGGTAGATTTCTACTTTGTGGTCTCATTCTCTTAATGATGCTTCTAAGTAAGCTAATACTTTAAACTTAGATGGCACATAAAATTTAAGACACTTTAAAGATGATATATGTTCTAAATCCTGGAATGTTATATTGAATAATGTGTGGAATCACAGTTTTACCTTAGATTGGTATTGAAGATTCACATGCCTTTTACATATCTAGTTTTACAATGGAAATAACCAGTTTCCAAGACTGTTTTCATACCCAAATAATTCAATGAAGTTAATTAAGCACAAGGACCATGATATATTATCACACAGAAAAGATCATGCTGGAATACAAGCTTATCTACTACTGAAAGTAGGAGACTAGGTCAAGGCTTAATCACACATGTAGCTTCTGTAGCACAGTAGTAGGGAATAAATAACACTGGAGTGAGCCAGAGAAATGAATGGCAGATTGGTTGTCACTGTTCTCCTTCTTCCTGCTACAAGTGACTTTTATCCACACACATTCAAATTTATCACAGACCCAATTCCACTAAACGTTTGTAAAACTGTGCTGTTTGGTTTCTAGACATCGTTTATTTCTAAAGAACCTGGATCACATAAAGGTTTATTGAAAAAATATATATGTATTATATATTGAAATATCTTACCATGAATGTATAGTGACATCCTTTGTGCACAGTTTTGAAAGTTTCTATTTATAAAGTGTCCTCATCATACAATATGTCTTAAGTCCAAAATATCACTTTTTTAAAGCCAACTAAAACTATAATAGAATATCCCCACAATGAGCCTTGAATAGCTAGGTCTCAGGGACTCATCAGATAACTTCCAGCAACATTCTTTTGCTTATCTTGGGCTTTGGGCTGCTGATGGGTGGAAGATGACATGTACCTAAAAGTAAGGCAAGAAATACATGGGGTAGCACTGGGATAAAAAGTCAATCACATTTTCTGAGTGCATGCATGGGATGAAATATAAATGAGCTAAATATAAAATTGATAGAATGTTAATCCACATACATATTGATAGATTGTGTCTCTTCTAACTCTCTTTACATGAAGCAAAAGTGATTTTGTGTGGGCATATACATTTTTATCTGCTTGTATCCAACGGTATAGGAAGCTTTCTTGCTATGTCTTGTAAAGAGAAAACAACACTCAAGGAGAAACCAATGCTTCCTATATCTCATGGCAGGGGATGGGACACAACAAATACTAAAATTTGATGTGACAGGATCACAACAAAGGAACCACTTACTCATGAGTGTCACAGAGTAAATGGAAACACCTGGGTTTCTTGTGTAATGGAACTCAATCTTATTCTTCATATCTCACATTGTCTATAAAGATGTATTTGTGTGTCACGCTAGACTTAAGGGAAAGGTCTTACTGCTTATCTATCTATCTATCTATCTATCTATCTATCTATCTATCTATCTATGTACACACACACACACCACACACATAACATGTATAGATATGTATAGTATATGTATAAGTATATGTATATGTTATATTTTATATATATAGAGAGAGAGAGAGAGAGAGAGAGCACAGACAGTTTAGGAATTGTGTATGCTGAAATCAGAGGCAGTGGTTATTATGAAATTCCCTTCCCATTAAACATAAAACCAATTTACTTAATTGCTTGTGCTTAAGGGCATTCCATTTCAGATGGCTTACTGTTTTATACTGTGTGAGAATATTAAGTTACTAATGGTACAAATCAATAAAAAAATTCATAGGCCATGAACTTTCATGTTATGGAAGGAACAGACTTGACAATGGATGACATTAACGTATGAATTTTCATTTTCAGATACTGGGCTCTTCCAAAGATGACTTCATGTCTTCTATTCAATCCATCTGTGCTGTGTCAATCAAAAGAGTTAAATTACATTATCAACTCAAATGTTCTTAACTCTGAGTTCGTCTTATTACAAGTAAAAGTTGAGCCTTGAGCATTTCTGCACTTTCATCAAACCTCTTTGGATCTGGAGTGTTCAGTGCATATTTATTTAGCATTAGCTAACAAAGAGGGTCTTGTATTAAATATAACTTAAACAGATTATGATCCAGATGATAAATCACAGCCATAGTTTTATGACATGTCAGAGGTTACCAATGCTTGAAATTGAATTCTTCATTTAAGAATTTAAACCAAGAGAACTTGCATAGAGAATGCTTTTCCAAACTGGATAATGGGTCTCATTATGAAAGGAACTGGAGGTATATTATTTGGTCAAGCCTCTTCACAACCTTAGGCAGTATGACTAGGGATTCAGAATGAAGGAGGGAGCTAATTTAAGAATGTTTGCACGTGTTTTTCCTGTTGTTATAAAATGTGGGAGAGATAATTTTCAAGTGGGCATTCAAAGCAATGGTAAAAGGAATGCTGAGTGCTTGAAGTAACTGAAAACATTCTCAAAGCCTGCAACAGGGAGAACAATTACAAAACTAGTTCTTAAATGAAATAAAGGCAGATGACAGAAAACAGGAATGGTAGTCAATCTATTCTTACTTGTGGCTCATTATCTAATATCACATTATTTTTCTTTTATATATTTTAGTTTCTTAGGGTTGTCATAACAACATCAACAACACAAAAATCAACAGTGGCCTAAGACAACAGGCATATGTTCTCTCTCAGTTTCTGTAAGCTGCATGTCTGCCAGGAAGACACAGGTAGGGCCATGTTCCCTTCTGAATCCTTAGAGTTGGTGTCTTCTGACCTCTCCCAGCTCTCAAGGGTTCCAGGCACCCATGGCTTTCTGGAGACACAGCTGTTTGTACTATCACATGACATTTGCTCCTTGTCTGTCTTTTCATGAATTTTCTCTTCTTTGTGTGTCTCTGTCCAAACTGCATTATTTTCATAAGATCATCATTTACATGAAATGAAACCTCATTTGCTTCAGAGTGATTACATCTTAATTTAATCATCATTTCCTCAAAGGTCCTGTTTCCAAATAAGGTTACATTCTAAAGTTCTGAATTCTAGCATTTGAACATATTCTTTAGGAGGACAGAGATTAGCCACAAATAATATCACTTGAAGTAGCATATAACACTGAAACATGATATAGCTATAGATACATGTGCATATATTTAGTAAGAAACCTTTGCCAAATAAATATACTGAGTGGCCATTGTGTGGTGGTCTGCTTTATTTATGCCTAACACTGTGAGTCTATAAACCCAAGACTCAGGTTTGTAATCTTCTGAAACAGAATGACTATCTCTAAGATAAATGGACAAATCAACAACCAGGCTGGCCTTGCTTGATGGGGCTCACAGACATTCACTAAGCTATGAAGCCTTTCATTAGCCTTGGTAGTTCACTATGAACTCATTTCTTTTCTTTCTTTTTTATTAAATTTATTTATTTATTCACTTTATAACTGCACATCAACCCTCCCTCTCCTCACAGTACTGGTGAAGTTGTGAAGAAAGCAGAACACTCCAGTGCTGGTGGGAGGTCAAACTTGTACAACTATTCTGGAAATCTATTTAAGGATTTTTCCAAAGGTAGAAAATAGTTGAACCTCAAAACCCAACTATACCACTCCTGGGCATATACTCAAAAGATCCTCCACCATCCCACAAGGACATTTGCACAACTATGTTCATAGCAGCTTTATTTGTAATAGCCAGAAACTGAGAATACCTTAGATGTCTCTCAACTGAAGAATGGATACAGAAAATGTGGTTCAGTTACAAAATACATCATGAATTTCACAGGGAAATGAATGAAACTAGAAAATATCATCCTAAGTGAGATAATCAAGACTCAAAAGGACAAGCATAGTATGAACCCATTTCTTAGACATTATTCAACTATTAACTTTCCCTTGAAATCTATAATGTTTTTACCATGGACCTATCAAAAATGAGACAGAAAGGAAGAGGACATCTGAGAGCATTTACACTATAGAGACACAGGCTCAAGCCTTGAAGCTCCACCTCCAATTCTCCCAGTGACTTTTTACAGAGAAGCTTATTACACTTTCCGAATCCAGAGTTAGTATGGCCGAGAACTGAAGAATCTTACAGCTAATATCCAGTGAAACAGCAAAAATTGCCTGTGATTACCTACCATGGCATCTAGATGAATTGCTTGGTAACCCAAAGCAACCTTCCATTGCATCACAAATTGCTTGTTCCAATATAAAACACGTAGCATACAACCACAACAATGTTATGGAGAATAACAGTTAATATAAAAGAAACATGAACCAATTTTAATTGGATTTATAGGTTGAAGGAAATGTTCTTAATTATTAGTGGTTAGCAAAAATAAAATTAGATCAGACTAGAATCCAGAAAACATACTTACTAACTTGACAAACATTTTGATGTATGTCTGTGTGCCAGATATTTTGAGAGGCACAGACACCTATAATATAAAGGATATGAGAAAAGTAACATAACTTACCCCACCAACTTTCAAAGTGAGATCCATCTTTCTTAAAGTCAGTAAGGGCTCCATTGAAATACCAGGCAAACATTATATCTAACAAGGGGTCATGTTGAACCTGGCAGGGTAAAATGACACTCTCACCAACAGCCACATCCATGTTAGAAGGTGCCAAAATTATTCTCGTTGGTTCTATTGGGGAGAAATTTTAAATAACAAATTATTAGTAAACAAAATTTTAATGTTGATGAAAGCAGTTTTTCATAGGTAGATTATTCATCTGAGTTAGAATGTGGATGGTTGCATAGGCAAGTGTACAATACACCTATGTGATTAAAAGTCTTCAAGATTAAAGTGGCATATTGATATAAAATTATATTAAATTTTACTGGCCTCATAATTTTTTTCTTGGGAGAATTAAGGAATATGTGTTTGTAGAAGATATATATATCCACAACTGAAACTCACTTGCAAACATGTTATATTAATGATGAAATCAATTCACATTAGTTTCACAGTTTTGTGAGATATAACAAAATTCGATGTTATCATGAACCTCCAATGAATAGCAAATGTATTCACACCGAAATCCACGTAAGCTCAACCTTCCTTGCTTACAGACTTGGGAAAATGCCATGAGAGGAGCATATTCCAGGACACTGGCTTATAGTCGATTTTCTTCAATGCTACATCTACACATGGTCCCTATCACTATCATATTTCTTCCATTGATAATGAATTTAACTTCTCTAGGCCTCATTTTCCCACTGTTTCCTACGTCTTTTTACCCTGGACCAACAAAACTCATCAAGAACTGTTTGTATCTAGAGAGTAAAATACCTTAGGATATTAATTCTTTAAACCAGTGTAGCCAGGATTTGGTCCCTCATCTGAACCAGACCCATCAGGGTTACCCAAAAATGTTGTGCTGTAATATCTGGAAACAAGATTTCGGTCTTTAATTTCCTGACATTTCATTTGCCTTTCCTCTGCTTTACATGGTTTCTTTGATCTCATATCTTCTTAGTCTCTTCATACTGTGCCAAGCACTCAGATTCCTACTTACAAGGCCTATTTGGTTCCTATTTCTTTTTAATGTAAAATTGGTTGAGCTGTGTCATTTTCTTTTAAAAACATCATATCTCATTAACACATTAATTGTACAAATCAATGATATTGCTCTAGTGACTTCAAGTACTAATCTTGATATAAACAACTGCTAAATTATTACATCAACCTCTATCCATCAAGTTTATTCCATTCTCATATTCCATGACTTACTCAGCTTCTTAACTTCGTTGTTTTACCATGACTTCTTTTAGAGCACACAGTAGAATTCAATTCTGAATAGAGGATTCAGTTATAGTCACATTGTTTGGCTGGTGAAACATAAGTAAGTAAGATGTATATGTAGGGCTGGTGGACTGAAATTTGAAGAACTAGCAGACAATGTGCTAGTCTTCTTTCCCTGTCCATGGTGGTAGAGACACTGCAAGCTTTTATTTCTGAAGGAAGAGAGTGGAGCTTACTAGAGTAAGCCTAGTAAGTACCTAAGTTCACAATGCCCAGACTGACACTATAACCTCCGTCTCTCCTGAAGCAGTCCAAATACAATGATGCCAGTGCAATGATGTTGACAGCCAGTCATTCTGCTGTTTAATCAAACACTCTATAATTCCTTCTTTCCTTCTTTCTCTCCCCTTTCCATTCCTTCCTTCCACTCCATTTCTTTCTCTTCTTCTTTCAGTGCAGGGGCAAATCTTAGAGCCTCATACATGCTAAGTAGTACTTTGTGAGCTTTTCCATTACTCTTCAACTTGAAGCCATTCTGGATTCTTTTCTCTCCATGAATCTCTCATCCAATTTGACAGTACCTCCTGCTGAGTCGATGCCCAGTATGTGAAGTGAATGATACCAGCCTGTAGACTCTTGCAGAAGTACACCATTGGCTACTACTGGTCCCTGTCACCTCCTGCCACCTACATGGTAAATTCTTATGATCTCTTCTGGCCTTTTGTCTTGATTCTTTCAGTATCTTCTCAACAGAGCAGTTGTTTGAAAACTGCACATCTGTGCTGCCATTTCTCTGCCAAAAACAGTACATTGGCTTCTCTTCAAATCAGGCTGAAAGTTGAAGTCTTAATAAGTCTACACGATATATATTCAACTGTCTGTAAGCAACCTGCTAACACTTTCATTCCCCTGAAATCTGTGACCCATGTTCCATCCAGGCCAACTGGGGGTACCCGTTTGCTTCCAACTTTTCCTATTCCTCACTCATTTCTACTTTTTCAATAATTTGCAATTTTTCCTTTTTAATAATTTCTAGGATCTTTTTTTTCCTCTGTGCTCCTTCCTATGGTGGGATACAAGGTGCACAGGGTAGTATCTTTGCTGATGTCTCATTGACATAACCCAAACACCTGTCTCATAAAATGCTTATTTTTTTTCTTGAAAGGCTAAAAGAACAAAATATATCTCAAACTTTAAGCAATTCTCATTAATATCAAAGGTTATTTCATGAACTTGAACTTCTATAGAAAAGACCAATTACTATGAAACCTGAGCACTCAAAGCTCTAACATAACAGCACAAAGTAAAGATTTTTTTTTCACAGTATTTTACAGTTGAATTTCTTATGGTCCAGGATGCCAGCAGAGTAGCTACTGTATTTGTCCATGTGTCCTGTGCTGTGACAAATAAACATAGATATCACTTGCACTCAAACTAACATGCGTTCTGACTTTACAGTGCACTATGCAGTGGGAGAAACGTATGTTCAATGTCTTCATTTTTAAATAAATATTGTTTGGGAATGCCAACATTAATATAACACATGTTGATCAAATCCATGCCCATTCCCTTTTGTCAGTCTCTTCCTATATCTCTCCACCTATTTGTTCCCTTACTTTCCCGTACACTGTTTAAACCCGCATAGTCTACCTAGTGCTACCCATGCATGCATAGGTGTTTACATTTTTTTTCTAATGAAATACACTTTACCCTGGAGTATACCTGGAGTAAAGCAAACTCTAAGAAAAGCACGTACCTGTCACAACCAAGTGGGTTGTGCCATTTGCTTTCCCAAACTGGTTTTCTGCTGTGCAGGTATAGATTCCAGCATCAGACTTAGTCACATTCATGATTTTCAGTCCTCCATCATTTAAAAAAGAAACCCTAAAGCAAACAGAAATCAAAACAACGAATGTGCAGTTGTCACTCCTTGCAAATAAATGGTTCGTTTTTTTTTTTTTTTTTTTTTTTCCAAAATTCACTGCTTAAAGTAGTAATTTAGGGTGTAGTCCACCAGTCATTAGTTTATGGCATTTGAAGAAAGTAAAAGAGATTTACCTAAACACACAAATGTACACACACACACAGAGTTAAACAAGAAAAGATACTCTAACAATTAGAATTTTTCTTGATGATTTTTATTTATCTTTGGTTTAATGCATTGCTATTGCACATCTAATTATGGGAATGTTTTTTAGGAAATAATTATGAAATATACATGTATATGCATATATATGATGCAATTTACCTCACTTTAAAATGGTATATAAAAAACAGGAATATGCTTATATTTTATTATGAACTAGGATAGTCACATTTAACAAAATTAAAAATATATATGTGGTTATCTGTGAAGTACTGAAAAGAATTTCAGTTACTCCATGGGTTTGGCTCAGAGGCCTGTACTCCAACTAGTATTCTTAAAGAAATTGAACAGTGTCTTACCTGTAATGTGGTGGGATTAATTTGTGAATAAGATGTTATCCTAGTGATTCATATAAAAGTATTAATCTTGATAGACACAGACAATAAAAGACAAAGTAAATGTGAGGACAGAGTTTTGGGGAAGTATTTGAAGGAAAAAGAGAGGGTGGTATAAATGGGGGAAGTTGAGTTAGGTATCATTTCTAAAGAGGGTTCATTAGCACTGAGAAAGAAGAATGGGACACTTCATTTGTCTGATCCCTGTGTATTTGTTTCACATGTCTTTTCACAATTACAATTCCATTTTCTGAGTGCCTAAAACCATTACAAGACCTTGCAGTTCACATGTGAATGTTTCGTTTTTCATTGTTCATAACTTTAAGATTGTGTGTTGAAACTGTGCAAATGGAAAATAAACTTTTTCAAAGGTTTGTAGTCCAGAATCAACATGGCATGATATGCAAAATAGTTAATAAATGTCTACACCTTTGGGCGTTTACAATAAAACATGTAGGAGCGATGGTGAGGATATTAAAGATATTAAAGAGGAAAATCTCAAGTCAATCTCTATATATTATTAGAGATACTATATGCACATATTATACTACATGCTTAATGCCATTATACACAGATATGTAAATAACTTCACTCATTAGTATCTATTGGGGATTGATACTAGGAGACTCCTACCGGTATAAGTGGTTTCATATAAGAAGGTGTACAACCTATATAATCATTATACTTAATTTATTCTTAGGCCACTTATACTTAATATAATATAACTAGAATAAGAATAAATATGTTTCATGCTTAGGGAACAAAGAACAAAAGAGATTTGTACATGTCCAGTACAGCCTTGGTCAGAGAAGCTTCTTATTGTGTTGGGTTTAAGCTAATAGACTCTTTACTGTCTAAAATGCTGAGACTAAGCAACTGTGAATACTCAACTAGAACATTTGTTATTAAACCCATATCACCTCTGCCATATCGAACGTGCAGGACACATGAAAGAAGAAGAGAAATAAAGAATATTAGAGCTATAGCAATTAGAGGAGTGTTATGAAATGTTGTCCTCTGGGCATGACCTAGTTGTTGCACATACAAGCTCATAGCAGCTGAGTTAAAAATTTTAGTCAGAGGAGGGAAGACCTCCTAGGTACACAAATCGTGGCTAAGGAATTCCTGGCAGTTGATCATTGCTAGAGGAGGGAATATCACTTTTATTCAGTGGTGTGGATAGTAACAATTGCTCCAGGCCATATGGATGATAGACCATGATGGACTCCAAGACCATATCTTGGTCATACATATATAGGAAACACTAATTGAATGCAAATAAATGAACCAGGTACTAAAAGTACATTTAGTGGTTAAGAACTCTTGTTCCTCTTTCAAACCACATAGGTTTTCTTATGAGCACCCATACAGTGTTGGCTCACAACAATTTATAATCTCAGTTCTCTTCAGATACCCTTCTGAGAGCACCAGGCACGTACATGGTGTATATACATGCATTCAGATGTACACTCATATGCGTAAATATATAAGATAAATTAAAGATTAAAAACTAACTGTAAAAGGATCACATGAAATTGAGAAGAAGATGTGATGGGGCCCTAGAAGGAGTTGGAGAAAGGGAATGAGGAACGCATTTGATGAAGTTACATTACATACATGTGCATGGAATTTACACAGAGTAAATTTAAGAAAGCAGCTTTTTCAAAAATGATTATTATTTTACATTGCATGGGTGTTTTTCCTGAATGTATGTCTGTGCACAATATAATGCCTGGTACCTTGGAAGAAGGCAGCAGTAGCTCTTGAACTGGACATATAGATGGTTGTATGGTTACACATAGGTTATATGAATCAAACTTGGGTCTTTTGCAAAAGCAGTCAGTGCTCTTAACTGCTGCTCCGTCTCTCCAGCCACATCATTTTCTTTTTTAATATACTGGTTTGGAAGTGGTATGAATGCAAAATTTGCTTACATGGAGTACCAATAGAGTCTATTACACACATATAAATACACATTTATATTCACACATGTATCCACGCACACACACATACATGTATGATATTGCTTTGTATTTTGTTATGTAAGTATCAAAAAGGGTGCAATAGAAGGTAGGATAAAGAGAATTTAGAATTGACTTAGGTGGGGTTAAGAAAAGGAAACTGTGCTATTATGGAAGAGATCAACAGAAATCCTCTCCATGGAGAGGTTGAAGATGACAGGAAGGAGGAACTGAGGGCTGGAAAAAGAGAGTGAGAATTCCCACAGACAAAAGACTTAGAAGAGAGAAGAGAATCCAATCAAGGACCTCATCTCCAATTATTCTGATTACTAATCATTTTAGTAAAAACAAATGTGCTAGGACATTGCTCCAGCTAATTGTAATTATTGTTGTTACTAAAATTGGTTTGCTGGCTATTTCTAACATGTAAAGAAAAATGTTTTTCAACAGCATCCAAAGCTCATGCAGGCATTTAAATAGGACCAAATGCAGGTGCTATGAGTCCTAAGATGGAACTAAAAGAAAGGCACAAGATAATTGGAAACCACCACTTTGAAAATTTGTCAGTCTTAAAACAGAGCAAAAATTTCTCTGTAAACACTGAACAAAAGTTTAGAGATTATGTGATAATTAGTTTGAGTTATTGTTTCATCCTATAAATTTGCACATTTATAATGCCAATGTACAGAATACCCAGTTATCAAAAAAAAAAAAAAAAATCCTTTGTGTTTGTCTAGTATGTGCTGCAGCTTTTATTTGAATCCCAAAGCCATGAAAGAAATAGGGATGAAGCAAAACAAATAAAGAAATACTTTAACGTGTTTTGTGTAATAACATCATTTGAACAAAGCAATCTGCATGGCCTTGTTGAAATGAGGGAGGATTCCAGAGGCAAAGCCTAAGGTCTTAGGAACCACCCAAGGATCTCCAAAACAAACACATTGACTCTCACAGAATGCAAACTCTGTGTGTATCATAAAAATTTAAGCTAATTGGATATTTTCTTTCTAAATTGGTTTTTCTAGTAAGTTCTAAAAGGCCCACAGGGCATTTTGCACAACATAAAAATAAACAATATTCAGTAAATGGATGGAGTAATTGTTTCTCAACAGAAAACCTTCAATAACCCACGCTTCCCTACAGAGACTCAAAGTGAAAATTTTATACTACTTCACTATAAATGAAATTGCCTTCTAAGCTTTCTGGGAAGAGGTTTGTCTGAAAATGGATAGGACAGAAAATGTAGATAACAACAAATACTCTGTACTTGGCACAAAAAGTTAAATGATGATGGATTAACATTCTGAACAGTGATAGTCCATCCTGCTTTGGAAAATGTGCAACTAAAACCATGATGGCATTTTAAGTTCTAGATTAGTTTTATAGCACATCTTTATGTGTGTTTTTTATTGCCCTTTCCTTTTGTAGTAAGAGGTCAGTTATTTCATTTAGCTTTGAACAGTTTATGCTTAGTTTCAGGTTAAGGAGATGTGATTGCTCTACATTGCTCTAATGATTCATGACGTAATTCAGGGATGGCATTGAATGTATGACTTACAACAAACAAACAAACAAACAAACACCCACCCTGTTTTCTCAAAATGTATACTGTTGTCTAGGTAACATTGAAATGTACTTTATGATGGCATTTGAACACCTATAATAGCACAGTATGCTTTCAAACAGAAAAAGTATAGACCTTTCTTTACACCAAGCAGAATTTCTGAAAATATTGTTTTCCCTGGCCTATGATTGGAGTATTACAGTAATTTATTCAACTTGAGTTTTAACAAACACATTAAAGTAAACATTTTGTCAGGAAGTGCATCTCAGTGGAGATAAGCTCACATGAGATCACAATGATTAAACTGCTACACAGCAAGTAGCATCGTCTGAGCACACATTCCACAAGATGGATGCTTGCAATTAGCTGTAGGAGAAAAGTTTTCACAATGCATATATTACAGGATAAATAATGACAGTTAAGAAACACAAATATATATTGATGGAAGCATATGAGAAAATATGTGTCAGAGAAAAAAAAAGCAGATAGTATGTTTGTCCCAACAAACTCAGTAAAATAACTGCTCCCTCTTGGACTCAAAGATCTCCCACTGACTGTATTTAGAAAAGTAGTATTACAGTTTCTTTCCTTTAGCTATACCATTTGTGCCTTTCATCTTTAGAATCCAACAGTATTAGTTTAGTGATTTATTAGACAGAAAAAAAAATCTCTCAGGAAATGAGGTACAGAATGGGGACTACTCAAGAGTTATTCATCCTATCGCTGAGTGAGCATGGACCTGAAAAATGTGCTTTGTTATTTTGCACGATGTACATTCCAGGCAGTGGGTCACTGAGATGCAGATGATAACAGAGCTTGCTTGGCTCAAATCAATAGCCTATAGAAACACATTGATGATATAGCTGTCTCCTGAGAGGCTGTTCCAGAGCCTGACAAATACAGAGGCAAATGCTTGCAGCCAACCATTGGACTGAGAACAGGGTCCCCAATGGGGTCCCCAATGAAGGAGTTAGAGAAAGGACTGAAGGAGCTGAAGGGGTTTGCAACAGCATAAGAAAAACAGTAATATCAACCAACCAGATTCCCCAGAGCTCCCAGGGACTAAACCACCAACACAGGAGTACACATGGAGGAACCCGTGGCTTCAGCTGCATATATGTAGCAGAGGATGGCCTTGTTGGGCATCAAAGGGAGGAGAGGCCCTTGGTCCTGTGAAGGCTCAATGCTTCAGTGTAGGTGAATTCAAGGACAGGGAGGCAGGAATGGGTGAGTGGTTGGGGAAAACACCCTCATAGAAGCAGGGGAAGGGGGATGGGATGGGAGTTCCGGGGGTACCAGGAAAAGGGATAACATTTGAAATGTAAAGAAAGAAAATACCCAATGGAAAAGAAAAAAAGGGGGAAAAAAAAAAGAAACACACTAATGTATTATCATGACCTTGTATTTATAAGGATATAATGTCATCAATCTGGGAACATTTCCTCAAAGTTTATTTAAACTTTCCAAATACAGACACTTTGAGATATACATTTAGAACTGAGTCAATTTTGTTGAGTCAATTGTTTACTTCTAAAATGAACCTAGGCCCATTGAAACACGTGGCTCAAAAGGTACTTCATTCTAACTAATACCACTGTACTTGATCAGGCAAAAAAAAAAAAAAAAAAAAAAAAAACATTTTGTGTCCTTTTAGAATGGATAGCTATAAAGATTATACACAAGACCCAGATATATTGAAAAAAGAACACAGATTTGAACAAACGATATATGAAATTGTCTTATGGCTTATGTATTAATAGAAAACTTCAAAGAAGATTATTAAGACTCAAAGGCTCCCCATATTAGATGCTATTCTTCTGTACTTCAGAGATGAGTCTGATCAATGAAAGTAAAAATCAATCTGTGAGCCTCATTATTCTATGTACAAAAGATGATGTAAAATTGCTTAGGAGAGCAAAACTATGCTATAAATACTTCATCTGGAATTAAGTAAATTTACATGTTAGCACATGAATAGCCACAGGCTCTCTAGCACAACAAGATGGGAAGATACAGAGACTCTGTACCCTGTCATATTAAAGATAAATAGGAAGTAATTGAAATAATTGAACTCTGCAGTCAGGTCTTTGATCAACATTGAGGAGAGAGGCACATTCTCTAGGAAGGGCTTGGAGAACTTTTCTCCTATAAGTGTCTCTCTACCCTGAAATATTAGTCACACTCAATAATAACACTGAAGCATAAAAGGCTCATGTTGTAAATACAAGGGGAATTCCATCAAATCAATGGCTTCCAGGCTGTCAAATTATTTGATTGGTCCAAATGGGGACTTACTTTTTGGACCCAGAAGTGATCTACTTTTTGGGGAATTCTCTTTCCCAATTTATTCAGTCTTTATAGGACTATGAAGTACAGTAATCTGCTCTGATGTAGCTGAAGGATAGATAAAAACAATAAGTTATATTTTGCAAACTATGTTGCATATCAGTTGCTAAGACAATCAGGTGTTATCTTAAAATACATAATCATATTAGGTTAGAAATGGATTACAAGGCTTTGCCTTCCTAACAACTTTTCATGAGCTATCCATCCTGTTGAAGTGTGGACAATATTATGAGAAAAAATTATGTAAAACTCTGCATATTAGAGTCTCCCTCATAGCATTGAGATTTGTGGAATAAAAAACACAAATAAAAAGTAATTAATTCATCCTAGCTCTGGTTGAGAGAAGAAAGGATAGTGCCTATAGCCAAAATATCGGCACCACCCAGTGTGCTACACATAACTGTATAGGACATAGACAGAAAGTTAGTAACTCTGTAATATCTGTACACAAATTCTTAGCTAAAGTTTCTATATCCCCAAACATACAACTTACAAAAAATCAGTATTTAGTATGTAAAGTTTCAAGAAATATATGCTTTCTAAACAAATACCAAGAGTTCAAACATAATTTTAATATAAAGTAGGCACAGCTTGATCAAACATCAAGTGTGCTATAATGATTATATACCCTTCTATTGAATTCTTGTCCGATAGAAGCATTTTGCCCCAATGTGCCAGCTTCAAGGTCATCATCTCTTATAGATAACTATCAATATTTATATGGTGCATTTGCAATTTTATTCTGTGTCTCTAATATTCTTAGAGCAGGAAGATATTTTAGCACTTAAGGTATTTTCGGTTCCCTCTGCAAGTAGATTTTATTTTAAGCATGTCAAATGCTGGCACAATAGTATACAGTGTTATCTCCACAAGCATCCCTTGGCTTTGGATATATGCATATGTATTTCTTGGTTAAGCAAGAGTTGTATATCACCTTGTAATGTTGCTATATCTCATATAGGTACAACTATTTGGAACCATATAAAAAGCATCCCCCCAAAGAGATTTGTGGCCATCAGTCACCTAAGGGCAATGCTCCAAGCCCTTCTACAGGTAGATGAGGCATCCCTAACATCTTACACCAAGACAATAGGAAAAGGGACAAGGGTGTGACCACAGTCAAGTAGGTTCAAAACAGAGTTCTCCATGCTAATGAGGTACCTAGAAGTAATGAGGGTGTGCCAATAAGCTTCCCTTCCCAGACATTCCTCCTTGCAAATGGTATTTAATCTCAGGCCCATCCTGAGAAGTGGGGTATGCTTTTAAACATCTATTTTTTGCCATGACAATAATAAACTGTTTGGAATCATGGACTGCCTCTTTTCATCGAGATCCACCTTGGGGAGCCATGGAGAAGGCCTTGCCTAAAGAGCCACGGCCTAGTCTCCAGTAGAAAGCCTCTCTGTGTTCCCAGCCACAACTCCACCAAGCCTGCCCCGCCAAGCCAAGGACAATTTCCATGGGACAAGCTGGAGCTCCCCTTTTATCCTGGTCTCCCAGGCTAGATGCTGTCTCCAGCCCATGGTTTCCCAACTCTGTTCTCAACTCTTCCACAATTCCCAGTGGCACATGGATGTCTAAGAGCCTGAGAACCCCAAAGCTCTTGCCTCATCTCAGACCCTGGGACCCCAGAGCCAGCTTCGGCTTTCCACATCTCAGAATGCAATTTCCCACCCTGGAGCAGCGTCTTGGTGCTTCTCTATAGTCCAACACCCTCCACAGCACCACCTGGGATAAGCGCAGTCAAACTCTCCACATCTGCCTCCCTAAGCAGCCATGCCCAGTTTAGGAATGGATGCAGGCCCACAACCCTACAGGTATTGTAGCTGTTAATTGCCCCCCCCTCTGTCTTTCTACCTATATCTATATTTATCTATATCATCTATCTATCTATCTATCTATCTATCTATCTATCTATCTATCTTTCCTTGTCCATTTGTTGGCACAAAATTCAGTGTCAAAATTCTGTACCTACACTAAGGAATAAAAGCATGGGCCTAGGATCTATAAATAAACAGTAGACATTCATCCTCTAGGTATTTAAAACCCAAAGTAAAATCAAACCAAAAAGACTTCTGCAGTAGACCATGCTCTGCAATAAGCAGTGTTGATTCTCTGGTAAGGATTTGGAAGGTCCAAATAAAACACATTCTAGGCAAGTGGAAATATGACATAATTTTATGTCTGCAAATAGTCACCTTTGTGTTCACTCTGTGTAGTGTGTGTGTATGAGTGTGGGTACTTGTGGGCCATGATATCATACATAATGTCAGAAGGCAAAATGGATATGTAGCTTCTCCTACCTTGTTTGAGACCTCATCTCTTCCTGTTCACATCCGTTGCACATGAGTCTGGCCAGCCTGTGAACTTGTAGAGTTTCCTTTGTTTCAATGTCCTACCTCCTATATAGGCCCAGAGATTACAAAATCCTTTTCTATTGAATCTGATGCTTCGTTTTGAGTTTGTTTAGTCTTTCTTACAATATATCCTGATCACCATATCTCTTCCCTGTACTTCTCCCAATCCTTCCTCCAGTCCCCCACACTGACCCCAAAAGCCTCTCCCTCCCCCAGATTCATGCTTCCTCCTTTACCCTTCAGAAAACAGCAGCCCTCCCAAGGATATAAACAAGATGCACTAAGACTATGCATAAACCCTCAAAACCCAGTAGGAGGAACAAAAATCTTTAGAGCAAACCTTAAGTCAGAAACATCCCCAGTCTCACTGGAATCCCAGAAGAACACCAATTTACACAACTCTAGAACATATGCAGAGGACCAAGAGGAGACCTTTCTAGGCTCTGTGAGTGTTCATTTATTCTGTGAGCCTCTAGGAGTCCTGTGTAATTGATTCTGTAAGCCATGCTCATGGTATCCTCAACCCTTCTGTCTCCTACAACTGCCCCTCTCCCACTCCTATCTTCTGTAACGTTCTCAGAGCTGTAAAAATTGGACCCGTTGGAGACCTCCAATTTCTCTTGACTTTTACATGGGCTCTTAACTCGGGTTGTTAGACTTGCATAAGAAGTGTTTTATCCAGTAAACTATCTTCCCACCTCCTCTGTGTATACTTTTCCATGTTTCAAAATGTTTTGCGAGACATAAGTTAATTAAATAAACTAAAAAATACAAAGTTATTCAAACTAGCTAAGGTAATGAAGAAATAATAAAAACAATAGGGTATAAGGTTCTGTAACTATGTAAGCTAGGGAAAAAAAGCTATTAAATTTTAAATTACTCTGTTTTTTTACCAATTAAATAAATTACTATGGAAAATAAAGTACCTAAAACTTACATTATGTTATATTGAAGTTATTTCTTCACTTAAAATGTTTAACTTTAACAAGTTAGAAAAAAAATTGATGAAAAGGCTTGAGTTTGATTCCTAGTGCCCATAAAACAGAACTGACCACTGCAAGGTGTCCTCTGACCTCAATAGCCACGACGTTTGCAAGTTCATGTGTGTACCCTCTCACATACAATAAATGTAAAAGTGAGTTAGAAAAAAAAATCTCTTTTCAAAATGTAATAATTTTTACACATTCTATCTCAAATATAAATCCCACCACACAAGATTCTAAACGAAAAAAGGGTATTAAAAATACTTTAAACCTGTACTTACTACAGAAACAGAATCAGCAATGAATTCTGACTAGACTAGAACTGGAAAATATGTAAGTCAGCTAATACAACAAGAACTAGGTCATAAAGCAGTAAGCGTTTTGTTTGTTTGTATATTTTTGTTTATCTTAATTGAGTTGCTACACACCGAGAAATGTGCCTTCGTGGACTAACTCTGGAGTACTGAAACAACATCGTAAATTATGAATGATTTTATGTATCTGAATATGGGAGATGGAAATTATTACTACCTGAAATATTTGTTTGCATTTATAAATGTGTGTTAACAAGGATATCCATATAACCATTCATTGGTGGAGCACCTGACCACACATTTCCCTGTCCATTCAGTTACTCTCTCTCCGTGTAACGGTGCGGAGAGAGGAAAATATACTAAATCCAACACTGTTCATATTTTAAACAGGAGACCTAAAATAGAAACCCATAAAATCAATTTTGTACATTCCCAAGAAATAGTTGCCATCAATTAAATGAAGAATTATAGGTTCTTTTAAGATATGGGAAGCCATCCAAAAAAGAATAAAATTAACTTCAAGAAATATTTGTTGAATGCTTACAATGCACCGCATGTTTTGAGAAACACAAATGTGAGTAAGAATTAGAGCCTGTGCTTAAAAAATTTGCAATCTAATATCCGTATCCAGATCCATATAATTCATGCATAACCGACCCTAAAATATAATCAGTGTGTATGACTATTTACATCAGAGTTGCACATCCATCAAACTGTACTTGCATAACACACAGTATTCTATTCTCCACTTCTGGTACTTTGCCCCACACTAAGCTTCCTGTAACTCTTGCTCTGATGACTAAAGTTTGTCTCCTAATCAGACTCACTGCTTCCTGTCTTCCTCTATTCAACATTCTCTAATACACAGAGCCACATCACCATTGCTCTCCAACTCAAATCTCTTACATTTTAAAAGTACAATATCTTTTCATAATTTACCATTTCTGGACTACATGCACCAGGTATCCTATTTTATGACTCCTTGAATATACGACCCTTTGTTACATGAGCTTTACCCTTGATTCTTCACAATCCAACCTTATTTCCATTTCAAGGCCTCTGTTCTATTGAATATCTCTCCTGAAAGACATTTTTTAACTCCAAAACTTATTTTTTAACTTATTCATGTTTCATCTCTCTCTTGTGAATGTTCTGTGAAGAGACATGTCTTTCTTCTTTGTGCTAGATCCTCAAACCCAGCACACAACATGGGACATATAAGTATTACAGAAAACATTTCACAATGCAATGTTGGGCACAGTGTACTTTCCCATCCCACAGGCTTCTCTGGAATCGACTTCTTCACCCATTCAGAGATTTGTCAGTGAGTAAATGGTCACAGAGAATGGAAACACAGGGCTGGAAAGATGGCTCAGTAGTAAAGTGTATAGTAACTTAAAAGTGCTTACTGTTTTTGCAAGGATCATGGTTCTGTATCCAGCACCGACATGGTATCTCAAAACCTCCCCTAAACCTCCCATATCTCTAGTTCCAAGGAATTTGATTTTTTATCTGTACAAATATGGTAGATGGGAATCACTTAACTTTCAGACACACACACACACACACACACGGGAGAAGGCATACAGGTATACAGGCACACACTCACATACAAAATCTGTTTTATATATAGGTTAAAAAGAGAGTGTGGCCAATACATTAAGTGAAATAGCATTCAGCCTCACAAACATAATAAAACCCTGTCACTTACAGTCATATAGATAAAATTAAGATATTATACTAAGTTAAATGACAGAGAAAGTAAAAGCTAAATATTGATAATATCACATATATGATTTTTTTCAATAAGACACAAGCAGGGGTAGGAATGTCATTGATAGGGGTTACAGAACAGGGCAAAAAGATGTTGAGCGTAGTGGTCCAGTTGTGCACAATAAATAAGCTGAAAACTTCAGTGCATGACATATGGATTCTGATTTATATTTATATACCTAAAATATACCAAGAAAGTTGATATTAAGAATGTTTACAATGTGCATAAAACATTGTTCTTAGGTGAGGCAATAGACATACTGATTAGTTAGACTGCAGCATTTATAAATGTATACATGCATCAAAACTTTGCCTTGCATATCATATATATATGTACACATACACACACACACACACACATGTATAATTTGTCAATTATACATTAACAAGACAAAACAAAACTAAAGACAAACAAACACACGACACAAAGAGCACAAAGAAAGAAAATCTATCTTCCCTCCCTTTGAATTTTAGTAACTAATGAACTACAGAAGGGTTGACATTTGTACCCTAGAGGTCCTGCAGACTGGATTGTGAGGTCACCTAAAACCCTAAGTGTAATGTGTGTAGTCCCCAGCAGATATGGCGACAGGTGGTGGAACATTTAAGATGTTGAGTCTTGTGCCGGGAAGTGTCTTTCTAGTAAGGGCATGATTTCAGGAGATTGTGAACTCTGCCCTTTATATTTTCCAGATGCAAGCTGACTGTTTCTCCTCCACATGTGCTGCTATAGTGGAAGGAGAGAATTGATTCCTATAAGCTGTCTTCTAACTTCCATATGCACTTAGTAGGAGCATTCATGTTCATTTACTTACTTCTCCCGAAAAAAAAAAAAAAAACATAAAAACTATTCACAAGGCAGTCATATATCCACTTGTACTCCATCATGACTATGTTAGACAGTCAAGAGTTTAAGGTAAACCATCTCCTTTTCTAACCTTAAACATGTTAGTAGAAGAAAACCAAAGTGCCCTTTTGTATAGCTGTATAGAGATTGTTCTTTCCTTGAAACATGTGTGTGAGCATGGATACAGAGCATGGACTGAGATGTTTATAAGCACATTTGGGAGTATGGGGGTTTAGTTAAAAATTCTACAGATCAAAACAATTTTACATGTAAATTGAAAATGTGAAACTGTAAGTCATTTAATTGGGCACAAAGCTTAATTGATCCAGCTCCGGCAACAGGTTGACTTGAGGAGAATTCTGATATTCTGAACTTTGAGATTCATGGATCAGCTTTCCCTTGCTAGAATCATAAAGCTGACAAAAGATTTCTTAAAGTGCCCCTAGCTTTCAGAATCCATAAAATCTAATTTGAAGTATGGATTTAACAATCCCACAGTCATCACAAAATTTAACTGATGCAATTTGATAGACCACTTGTCAGCAATTTCTTTAAAATAATATTTTTATGGAATTTGTTTCCTTAAGGTTTACATTACAAAAATGTCAGTTCATCATTCCAAAAGGAAAGGTTTATGTTTTATTTCTTCTTTGACTTATTATTTTTGGCCCTCAGTATATCCAAATAATACTGAGAAATAAGTCATCATATTAAAGTTGTAGCCATTCCGTTAGTTAGATTTTCTAAAGCACATGCATGAGCCACTATAAGGCCTTACATACATTTCTTTTTTAATTGTGTCATATGATATAAATGAGTTCTAGAACAAACGAAATTTGATGAAGACGAGGTCATAAATAATGTGTTCAAATACATTTTTTTTCGACGTCATGCCAAGAGAACCAAATAAATGTGACCCAACAGATGGATAAAGGCTACTAGTGTAGGATGAGTCTTGTTCCTGGTTTATATAACATGAAGTCAAGATTTGGGAGCCATAAAAATGCTCTGGTATCACATAGGGGTAAGTGGCAGACTGAGATCTAATACATGTTTTCCTTACTTTGCTGCTTCCTTATGCCAAAACTGAATAAAGAAGGAGAGAAACTTTGCATTTAACTTCCTCTGACATAGTAAATAATATGAACAACCAGAAGCATAATGCTTGGCAATCAGCCATAAATTTGTTTAAGCCATAACTTGTTTAAGTGCTATAAACATATACACAGGGAACACAAGTTCTTTTGTGACTCGGTGAGATGTACAAGATGTGCCACTGTTTTCATATAGACTATGGCAGAAAGGCTATGGTTTTATGGCTTTCTGTGAATATCATTGCAAATCAAGGTCTTGGATAAAACCATGTTGACTACTTTCACTCATAAATCTTCTCACAGGTAGCGGAATATGAGAAAAGTAGATCTTCCTTCTTCTCTTTCCAGCAGAAATCAAGGGGACATGGAAAGTCTGTTCTGAGAAGCAAAACACAGAAGGAGAGACTTCTCAGCTCTCTTTGACTCTTAACCCATGAAGGTCAATTTTCTCTTAAGAAAATCAATGTTACTTAGTTTGTTCTCCTTGGAAGGAGATGGATGATTCAGTATCTGTGAATAACTCAGGTAAAGTTGGCATGTTTTGGAGATTGAATCTGAACTTTGCCATGGAATAAACACACAATTAGTCTAGCTTTTTTATTGATGTGACCCTCTTGTTTAGATGGTATTTTCCTATGATTTTCTTGCTCTATTTCAGGTTCCTCCAGTCAACCACCTGCTTCTGAAGCTATCTTCTCATCCCAAGTGAGGGAACATTCTCCTCACCTATTCGCAGGGGTGTAGGGTTAAAATCACCTGCTTTGTGGACAGAGGACCAGCATCCAGTGTCTTCAGATTGTCTGCATTTGTGTTTACTGTCTATGATTTAACAGATAGCAATGACCCCTTCCTTTGAAAATGTCTGTTTGTAGAATACATTATATTATCACGTTAATCACGTACTCTATCTCACTATAGTTGATTATGAGACATAAAGGCATGCCAGGGAGTTTGGTAAGGTAGAGGAGGTTAGGACCTGGAGACTCAGTGGACACACACCCAAGCTTAGGTGACTCCCAGCTCCTTCTCAGCCTACTGACTTGGAACAGATGCCATGCTTCTCACATAAAAGGATGTAACCACAGTCACTAAGGCCCAAAATAGAGTTGTTAATGAGGTACTTAGAGAGCTGAGGGCTTAGCCAATAAGCTTCCCTTCCCAGACATTACTCCCTGCAAAAGGTATTTAGTCTCAGGCCCACCATGAGAAGTCGGGTATGGTTTTAGGCATTCCTTTCTGCCATTACAATATACTGTTTGGAATCAAGGACTGTCTCTTTTCACCAAGATATACCATGAGGAGCCATGAAGAAGGTCTTCTCAGTCACAACCACCACCAAGCCTGCTGTCCACCAAGCTAAGGACAATCATTCCCTTCCCTGGGGGCGGACAAGCCAAAGATCTCCTTCCCCAATTCCAGCCCTGAGCTAGACACTTTCCCCAGCCCACAGGCCCTCATCTCCATTTTCTGCTTCTCTGTGACTTCCAGCAGTGCCTAAATGTCCAAGAGTCTGGAAAACCCTCTGCTGAGGCCCGGGACCCTAGAACCAGCTCCAGCTTTCTACTAAGTAGCTCTTAGACCCCAAAGTCAAATTCCCAATTGATGACAATAGTAATTCTTTCAGTTTTTCCAAAAGAAACATTTATGATATCTCTAGAGATATCATATTTATGGAGTTATGAAGTATATAAGGCTCACTGAATTTCAAGGCCAGTTTCTATGGGTAAAAGATTTATTATGAATTGACTAAAATGGTTTTACAAAACTGTCTAGATTGTGATTATTCATATTTAGGATAGTTCTTCACTACTTCTTTCTCTAAAAGTTCCATTTCTATAGTATTAAATGCTGCATAGAATATCTGGAATGATTTTAATGTGTTTTAATTAGGAGTGATAGGCTATTCCTGGACTTTCTTTTCAACTGAGGCTATTTCAATAAAACATTTAATATTATAAGCAATGACATTCACATAAAATGCGTAATTTTCAAAAATAATTGTCCAATGCATTTTAATTTCCACTACGAAATAAGGAAAAAAGGCCACATACTATCTGAAGTATGCTAACCGGTTATTTTTTCTTATAACTCATACCTGTTCATATTCTCAATATTTGCTTTTTATTTTACTTTACTTAAAGAAGACAAAAAAGCCAATTTGACTTGTCTCTCTTGAAAACACATGATTTTAAGTGAATAAATAAATGGGAGAACAGTGGAACATTGACACCTGGTAAAATATTGTAGGTTTCTAAAAGGCAGGAGACATTTCTATTATTCATAGAACTGCTTCTTGTGGGGTTGTACTGTCAATGGTGAAAGAAAAATGTCTTAACTCAATCCTTAATGTTTGTAATTTTGAGTTTGAAATTATGTGTTGTTCCAGAGCAAATAAAGCTGACCTTTACATTATAAATCAATATGAGATAATATTATGTAAATAGGCTTCTCTACTTATAACTAAAGTGTCCATGAGCCTCAGAGTATGATACACATCCTCCTTTACTGAATATCTACCTTCAAAGATGATTATGTCCATTGACCAGATAAGCTATACAATCTAAGTTAATAAAGATGTCAAAATTTCTCCAGGTCTTTCATAAGTTCCAACTTCGTATTTCTACTATCCATCCATCCATCCATCCATCCATCCATCCATCCATCCATCATCTCTCATTCTATCTTTTCTATGTATCTATATATCTATCTATTATCTATTTATAAACCTGTTTTGATATTTGTCTATTTCTAATCTATCTACCCATGCTCTCTATCTGTATATAATCTCTTTCTCTAACTAGATACATCTATTTTCTTATCTACCTATCTTTCTAGCAATCTATTAATGCCTATATTTTTCTATCTATGTACATATTAGCTATATATAATCTATCACTCTATTTACCAGCTGTTTGTCCTTCTATAATATCTATCATTTATTTTATAACAATCCTACATCTAATCTATTTATCTACTGCTGTCATCTTATCTTTTTGTCTATACATGCATGCATACATCTATCATCTCCATCCATCCATCCATTCATCCATCCATCCATCCATCCATCCATCCATACCTTCCATCCATCCATCTATCCAACTATCCAGCTGGCCTTGTTGCAAACATTTTAAAAGTTCACAAATTGAACTCTGCATATTCTTTCCAGCTCTGCATTGTCTAAAAGGTTCCTTGTCTCGTTGACTGGGTCTACTGTGATCCATGATACCTAAACCAGCAAGCTAGGACTCATCTCCAATATCTTTATTCTCATGTAATTATAAATCCAATCAAGTGCTATCAAATTAAGCTTTGACCAACTCCTCCAGTCTTCTCTCTACCCCAATGCTACTTGTGTAGCTATGACATACCACTCTTTTTCTTAGATTGGTGGATTAATAACTGTCTCTTGGCTCCAGTCCTCTCTTTCTTGAGTCCACAAGCTGCTGCTGTTGGTCTTCTTTTTATCCTGCTATTTTGCTTTATTATGCTACTTCCCAGTGGTTATGAATAACTTCCAAGCTCCTCAAACTGGTGTGCAATGTGAATGAATCTGAGACCCTGACTTATCTTCACAGTTCATCCCCTATCCTTTCATTTTACACAAGAGTTGCATTGCACACTCAGTTACTCCAATAGCTCCAGTAAAATATAAAGCCCATTATGGTAGTACCAAGATAAAGGACCTCTGGGGAAGAATAAAGTAGTGATACAAATGGAATTAATACCCTTAGGCAAAAAGTTGAAGGGAGCTGCCTAAAGGCATTATTTAAGGAGCAGAGTATAACTCTGTATGACTTTTTGCCACCTTAAAGTGAATACTATGTAATTCTCAGAACACAGAGAAATTGTTATCATTTAGAAATTTACAGGTCTAAGGATGCATTACAGCAGGTAGAACAGACTCAAACAATATCCATCTCTGCTGGTCACTGGACATTTTGCATGTTGCTGCCTCAGGTTGGAACATAATTCTCTAGTAAACACACTGTATCTTTCGATTCTTTCTATAGATGCTCTGTAAGCTTTATCCACGAGTGGAGCTGGGGCTTTCTTAGGGAATCTTTGAGTAGCCCATATTTTGCCAATGGAGTTTAGATATAACTCTTCTATCACCTTTCTGGCCAATGAAAAGCAATAAGTATGGCAAGTAGTTGTCTCAAACAAAGCAAATATCTCATGTGTAACATGTATACAGGATTCCTTAAGTTGTTTTCAGAAATATATACAAAACTTGATCTTAAGAGCCAAGAATTGCTATTCACACTGTAAGCACCTTTGTCTATTTGAATCAGTCTTTCTTCATGGCTAGAAACCTATGTTTATCTTTAGCTTGAAGTGTTCTTCAGATTCAAAAGCAACAAACCTCAATTCCAAATTACTCATTTGTTTAGGGGTCTCAAAAACTTTGACTCAGTTTTCAAATTTGATTAATAATTCTAAAGCCATGTGCTGATATACAAAATCTGACAAACTGGGTGGATAGAATTATGGAAATATAATGTATGATTTATATAGTCACATTTATCACCCTATATAATTAATAAAAGTCATAGTATTATCTTTTAAAAATCTAATTTAGATTTTGAATGACAGTTTAATTAAAGATTACTTGCTTATTAGAAATGTATTTGTTGGCTAGGATGTTCCTTAGTGATATAGACCTTTATTATTATGCATAATTCAATCCCCACATTTGCTTCCCAGAACCTAAAAGCAAGTAATTAAACAAGCAAAGACTAAGTAAGTATATTTGTTGCCAGCAGCTCTATGGTATATTGGAGGTAAACAAATTAGTATCAAATCTCATCATAAATACTGTATTGAAAATGTCATCTTAAAAACGTTATCTTTTCTAGTCTCATATACATCATTCAGTTTAGATGCACCCAAATGAGATCTGAATCTGCAGCTTCTATGCTGGAACTGCCCATGGTTGAACAACCCCAACATATCTTCCACTTAAAGGGCTTCCAAGTTTTGGCTGAAATCTGCAGACCCAGTCACAAAGGAAAGATATGGGCTGTACATTGCCAAGAAAAGGACAGCAGCCCACACTGATTTCCAATGAACCTGGACGAGATTCAAGTCCACAACTCTGTCCTAATTGCTTTGAGCAGCCTGCTCCCTCAGCATACAAGCTCACTGGCATTTGTGCTGTCCAAGGACATAAAACCCAAATCCAAACCATTATTTCAGACATCTAATGGCACAAGTCACCCTCTCTCCTTATTTCTCCCTATTTCTGTTTCAGTTTTATCTTTCTATCTGAACGTTTCCTTATTATCTACAGGAGAAACGTGAGACATAGAGAATACAAGATGAAGGACCCAGAACACTACACTCATAGAAAACTGCATTTGTTCCGTCTAGACTATGACAGAGCAGTAACCACTGGTCTCTTTCTAAAAATGAAGGATTATGGCCAGATGTATACCTCCTTGCTGCTCTTCATTGAGCTGACAGTAGACAGCTGATGCTCAAGTAGTCCTCTAGATTGACTGGTGCATTGGTGGGGTACCAAGTCAATGGCTGTTCTTTATTTTTTTCTTGGCTATTTTATTTATTTACATTTCAAATACTATTGCCTTAATGTCTTGTTATTGATGTAGTTAAACTAGCCTGGAATTCCTCTCTTTAGAAAGTCCAGCCAAACAGTGAACACTCAACCAAGACACAGAAACCTAAAACCCTGTTCCATTATGCTGTCTTTTAATACTTTATATGTAATATAAACTCAATCTTACTATTTAACGTATCTCCAAATATAATAGTGTTTTATCATTACAAGTAGTTAAGGCGTACTGGTACTATCTCTTTTAATAGGTGAGAAAAAAAAGGTTGGCAAGTGTCACAATAAGTGTGACATCAAACTAGGAAATAAGAAAGCTGCAAATTCCTTCACCTTCTAAACTTACATTCTTTTCTAATCCATCATAGTGTAATGTGCAGGGTAAATTGCTCCTTTGGTGCCTAGGGCTAAATCTCTTAATCTTTTTTTATCCCCACTTAAGATTAAGAATATGGACCTCTGTCTGGGATGCATACTGCTCTGAGGAAGAGTGGGTTTACCTTTGAACAAAGAGCTGAAGCCCTTGGAAAATAATCTCTGTATGATTAATGTACATAGTCAAAATGATTTAAGTATTTGCATAGGAGGCCTTGACTTACATAGTTACATTGGAGGTCTTAACTTCCAGTGTAGTTCAAACTAACAAAGGGGTTAGACCGCAACCTTTAAGCTTGTTTATAAATATCAACACCAAGTATGTCAGTCACCTCCACTTTCTGTTTGACTTATGAGGCTGAGTTGGGTTGGAGATGCCCGCTTTGGAGTTTGTGTTGTTCATTTGAAGTTGTGTTTAAATAAAGATGTTTCCTGTTATATAAATGGACAATTGCAGCTTGTGTGGCATTAGCAACTCTTATGAGATTGCCTCCAAGCCTGTAATCTAAAAGCTGTTCATTTACAATAAGAATTCGTTGTAATTTAAGAAAAGGAAATCCATGGACCATGGAAGAAGATTTTACGTTTTGTTCAATGTCCTCTTTTTTCCCCAATAATGCTTGCAATTCTGTGATTGGAAAAGCCTGAGATTGCCTCAAAGATGCTAGATTCCTGTACAAAAGCTGGTACTGAAAAACCTTAGTGGTTGTGCTCACGGTTTGATTCTCATTAGCTGCAAACATGTTCAAAAGCAGGTAACTTGCATACAGCTTTGTCTGGGGGTTTCTCTTTCTGCTGTAATCAATAACTACACACATAAACCCCCAACCAAAAATACCACCATAGGACCCATTGGCTAAAATCACAGTAAGAAGGAAACATTCCTTCTAAAGACTCCAGAATCATTGGGGTTCAATCAGATATCAGGGGTGGAAAACTGATCACCCCCACCCCTTGTGGTGGAAACAGAATCCCTGTCTGCTGCCCCTTTCGGTCTTCAAAGCATCATCCTACTTCAAGGTCCATCTCTGTTTTGGGTCTTACCAGCTGCCCAGATGATTATCTCTCTCTAGCCATCCCTTTGACTTTCTTATCTCTTTTATTTAGTTTCAAAAGCTCAGGATATTTGTTTGTTTCTACCTCGGTTAATTCTGTAGGATAATCTATTTAAAAATTGACATATCAGGACTCGTAATATGGCTCAGAGCATAAATATTACTGCCTCCAAGCTTGATAGTATGAGTTTAATCACCAGAGTTTGCACAGTGAAAGGGGAGAACTGACTGGCACAAGTTGCCCTTGGATTTCCACATGAGCAGAGGGCACATACTCCGTCTCGGTCTCTGTCTCCCTCTCCGTCCCCAACCCCGTCCCTGTCCCCATCCCCCTCCTCCTCCCTGTCCCCTCCCCCTCCTCTTCCCTCTCCACCTCCCCCTCCCTCTTCCCCTTCTCCCTGCCCTTCCATCTTGCTTTCCACCCCCCTCTCTCTGTTTCTCTCAGAAAGATGCAAACAGTCATGTACAAAGACATGAATAAATAATTAAGCATAAAATTGGACAAACTGCCAACTTTAACTTCAAATTTAATTTCTTTCTTTCTTTTCTTTCTTTCTTTCTTTCTTCTTTCTTTCTTTCTTTCCTTCTTTCTTTTTTTTTTTGTTCATTTGTGATAGTAACTTTTGCTTGTGAAAATCTAAGATCATCTGAGGACCAATTTCTGGGCATGCCTTTAAGGGAGTTTCTGGATTAAGTTGAGGTAGGAAAAGCATTCTAAAAGTGAGCAATACTATTCCATGGACTGGGATGTTAAAGTTTCCAAAAGGAAGAAAACAAGCTGAGAATTCTTTATCCTTCCTGGAAGAGGACAGGATGTGAATAACTGCTTGGTTACCATGCTGTCTTCTCCATGACAGACTGTACCCTGAAACCTCAAACTGTGAGCCAAAACAAACCCCTCTCTTCTTATGTTGCTATTGTCAGATATTTTATCACAGTCACAGGAAATGCAACTAATACATTGCTTATCACAACAAAGCCACAGTTTTCTAGGGCAAAGATGTGAGCCTTATGAGGCTATTACTCAGCTATCACAATCTCTAAGCATAGTATGTAGCAAGAAATAAGCATTTAGTCAATAGTAATAGTAGTCGTTATACACACATACTCTCTGGCGGGTATTGATCAGCATGCATTATGAATATTTATGCATTTCATCTCCATAACAAGCTTCTCAACATGTGGCAATAACTGTTGCCATCATCCCCTTAACAAATAAAGAAAAACAAGACACAGAAATGCAGTGACATTTCATGGAGCCAGTAAAATGCCTAATGAAGACACGAACCCAGGCAGAGCAGGTCCAGAATCCAAGCATTTAATTAATTTAATTCCTTCTGTACTTTCATTCCAATGTTATAATGAGAAAACAAAGGAAGCCTTAGTTTAAACTACATTCAGGAATAGCTAAATTATCTCAACCTAGAAGACAACAATATGTGAACTTCCCTTGAACACATGGTCATTTTATCATCTTCTCTTTGTCTTGGGATGCAGACTAATATCAGGGCCTCATATTCCTTGGTCATTCTGGTTGATTGTCCCCAGAGGCCCAGAGAAGACTATCTTTATCACAGCAAAGCATTTTATGTAACGAAAGGTTTATCAGATTTGAAAACAATCAATAGTTTGTAATGAGAATACTAAAGACAAAACCATCAATGTTCTAAAATTTGTAAATACCAAACATTCTACTGTCTGATGCAGCATTGCATTTTACAGTAAAAACATACTACTGGTCACCACAGGAGGGAAGAAGGAAGCAAACCAGTGTTTGTAGAATAGAATACCTTGCCTGCTCCTGCACCATCATGTCTCCCTTCTTCCAGAAAGAAAGTGCTCTTGGAGAGGCTCTGGGTTTACAATCCAAGATCACCAGGCTTCCCACCTGCACCTGAACCATTTTTTTCATAGGGTTTCTTGAAAAATCTGGAGCAGAAGCTGAAGGGGAATGAGAGATAGAGATAGAGATAGATAGACAGAGAGAGAGAGAGAGAGAAAGAGAGAGAGAGAGAGAGAGAGAGAGAGAGAGAGAGAGAGAGAGAGAGAGAGAGAGAATTGTTTATTTAATAAGAGCTAGATACTTAAAACAATTACTGTAATTTGAAAGGTCCACTGTATCTATGTTTCTAAATTCTGCTTGCCATAGGAGATGCTGAGGCTTGATTTAAGATGTATTATATTCAAGAATACAATGCCGAAAAATTAATTTGTGCTATTGTCTGAAGTCCCACTTTAAATCTTAAGATTATTGCTTTACAAGGAGATTATTTTAATATTTACTGAGAAGATTTAAAATAACTGTCATAAGTTCATTAAAGGAAACCATTTGGCATAATGTGTTTAGGAATGTTTGCCTCATTATGATGATGCGGTCTCTCTTGATCCTTAGGGCACAGCATCTAGTGAGGATCTATGACTCAGAGGGTTCTGGCCAAAGGATCTAGAATGATGGTAGAGTTCTGAACTAATTTTTAGTCAGATTGTGCCACAAAATTCTTAATCTACAATAATGTGGTTGGGTAAAAGGTCCATTAGATATCAAGGGCCTTCTTTCTCTTTGTTTAACTTAACCTTGGAACTTAATTCTGGTCACCATGGCTGCTTTATTTTTCCTTTTTCTTTTCTTTTTTTTTTTTTTTTTTTTTTTTTGACATCATTTAAAATACGTATGTTTTGGTTTAGCTTGGGTTTTTTGTTTCATTTTCTTTTTTGAGCCAGACTCTTACTCTCTAGCCCAGGTTGGTTGGTCAGACTGCCTACATTCCTACGTAACTTAGCCTGGCCTCAGCTTTGTAATAATTCTCTGGCCTTGGTTTCCTAGGTGTTAGGTGACTGGTGTATTCTCTAATTAGAAATCCTGAATAATAAAAAGGATATTGTGAATACTACTGGTGGTAGAATAGAAAATAAAAAGTCAGCATTTTAGATTCTGGCAATAATGGAGGATTTAGGGGAAAAAGTAAGATTAAACCCAATAAAAAATGTATTCTTACCTACTACCTTGAGCTCAGCACTAGAGTAGATGAGGCCATGCTTGTTTTCTGCTATACACTGGAACATTCCAGAGTCAGTCACATTGAGGTTGGATATTGTAAGGGCACCATTTTCTATTTGTATTCTTTCCTGGGTAGAAAATAAAATTTCTGGCAAATAAATAAAGTTTTAAAATTTAAATGAATTTCCAAGAGGGTCTGCCAGAGCCTTACCAATACAAATGTGGATGCTTGCAGCCAGCCATCTAACTAAGCATGGGGACTCCTCCAATGGAGGAGTTAGGGGAAGGACTGAAGATGCTGAAGGGACTTGTAACCCTATAGAAAGAGCAATAATATCAACCAACCAGACTCTCCAGAGCTCCTAGAGACTAAACCACAAAAGAGTACACATGGAGGAACCCATTGTTCCAGCTGCATATGTAGCAGAGGATAGTCTTATTTGTCATCAATGGGAGAGGAGGCCCTTGTTCCTGTGAAGGACTCAATGCCCCAGTGTAGGAGAATGCTAGGGTGGTGAGGTGGGAGTGCTGGGTAAGTAGGGAGGGAACACCCTTATAGAAGCATGGGGAAGTGGCATAGGGTTTTTTTTTTTTTTTTCTTTTGAGAGGAAACCAGGAATGGAGATAACATTTGAAATGTAAATAAATAAAATAAACAATAAATATATAAACACTATTATCATTTCAATCAGAGAATAGATGTTGCTATTTTTCTCAGACTACTAGGTAGTCTGACCTGAAAAGTAACCTTTTTCTTCCTTGAAATAGAAAATGATGCTTCGTATATACAAGTAAAAATCACAACACAATTATCAAAAGCAGGGTAAGGGGTGGGAGCCATTTCATTTTCAAATATGGTTAATGATTTAGACTCAAAAATTGTACTAGGAAGCTGATTTTCATCCTGGAAGGTAGAAAGATTTTTATCACAATATATTTTAAAATTGTCTAAACTTAAGGCATTATACACTCAGTGCATTAAGCAATGTTCAGACAGTATAGAAAATCCACATACCAGATTTTTCCCCCCCAACTATGATGGTTTTTATACATAGAAATATAAAGGCATGTAATTGATTCAGTACACACATACAAGAAAAACAGAAGTTATATAGCTGGAGAGGTGAAGTGAATGAGAAAATAAGTAATGAACGCTCAAAGAAGCCAATTCATAGATTTATTTATTCTCTAGACACCAGACCAAAGTATAAAACAGGAAAAGGAAATGATGTTCCATGTTTGACTAAAGTAAAGCATTCTTTAATACAAATACATAGATTCACTGTTTTAGTAATATTAATATTTATTAATATTATGTTATCAATGCAAAATCATCAATATACCTTGAATTACAATATGAAGATACATCATTAAATGACTGGGTGATTGGTTTTTATGGTTCTTGCTGGTTGTGATTTACATGGAAAGTGCCCCCTGCAGGATTTGTGTTTGAACATAAGGATGATATAAAACTCTGGAACCTTTGGCTTTGCTAGAGCAGGTGGATGGTGGGTAGTGCTTGAAAGTGATATCTGCATAGGATCTAGCCCTAGCTCTATGCTTTGTGATTCCTGCTGACATAACCTCCCTCATCATCATGGACTGAAACTGTATACTAAAATACGTCATGCCTTCCTTTAGTTGCTTCTGTAGAAACCCTATGTTTTTCTACTAGGAGCTAAACTGCAATGTGTATGTGTGTGTGTGTGTGTGTGTGTGTGTGTGTGTGTGTTTGTGTATGTGGAATATTTTTGTGTGAATATTCTTGCATATGTGTTCAAAAAGGCCAAAGGACAACCTTGGCTTTTCTCCTCATTTGCAAACTATGCCTACCCCTTTTCCTTTCTCTGTAAGACATGTCTTACACTGGCAGCTATCCGTGTGTTTCTATGTATCCAGCCACAGAATCACAAACATTTACTTCTACCTTCAGCATTATTTTTAACTGAGGTGCTAAGGATAGGACCCGTTCCCAGTTCCCTGTGGGAAGGCAAGCACTTTACCTACTGAGCTTTTTGGTGTCTAGAGGCTAAAGGAATCATACTTTTAAAGGTACAGATGAGTTGGATGAAGCAAGTGTATCACCTCACCTCTAATTCTAAGGCATCTCCATTTTTCAGCCATCGGTAGGAGGTTTAGGCTTCCCACTTGCCCGGCATTCCCAATAAAGACTATCCTCCACAGCAATTTCCACGTCTCTTAAGAGTTGAACCCAGTAAGGTTTTGCTATAATAGAGAACAATAAATAATAGGAAGACAAAATTCAAATCATAGAGTATATAAAAAATAAATGTCTTACAAGTAAGTACGAGACTACAATTCATAGATTAACACAGACTGGACTAGAAATTATATTTAGGCCACTGAATGGCTATATAAAACATTTCTAGATTTAACAATGATCTTAAAATATGTTACATCTTAAGCCAACTTTATTGTACTTTGTCTGCTTTCAAAGTCCTGAATGCTGTATTACACTCTTCAGATGTCTATTAATAGATGCTAATTCAGGTACAGAAAATTACTTTCCCCAAGTATATTTTGAATCATAAGATCATATTTCATGACAACTTCAAAGTGAGTGACAGCAGCTATTTGTCTTAGTGGTGAACTAAATATTAATACTCATAGGAAAGAAACAACTATGGTTAAGGAAAAATATTTGCTTCAAGTTAGAAATATCTCTGACTTAAACACAAAGTACTGAAGAGGCTACATAGCTCTTCGTCTGTTAATATGAGAGCACCAAAAAGATGGAGAGGCAACCTGAATGTGAATTTTGTTCTTATATCAGAAAAGGATGTAATTAAAGCAACGTCAAATTATGTATGCAAATCAGTTGGATGGAAAAGATCAATAGCTTTCACTTATGTTTTGCAAGGCACCTGGAAACTGCCCTTTTTTGCAGATGAAAGTGATATACCACTTCCAGTGGCACCTATGCAACATACACAGTGTATTTAGCCAAGTCCCAGATTGCATTTCAGAGCCAAACGTGGGAGGTGAGATTGCTTAATGGTTTCACATTGCATTATGCATGTGATGTGTGCCACGGGATCTGCATTTGTGTCCTCCACATGGAGCAGCAGTTTATCTATTTCTGTTTAATTGCAACCACAGGAAGACTTGTCTTCATGTGTTTCTTTTCTGTTTCCTAAAATTGCCTTTTTTTTTTTTTTGAGGTGAAATTGAAAGGAAACTATGGGTATTTAGCATTTTACCTTGCTGTTGTATAAAATTGTTTTTCCAGCACGAAATACAATTCATCACAAAGGACTCCTCCTACTTTATATTAAAATTTCTTTTCCTGCTTCAGGCATCCAATGCACCTGGAAGGAAACTGTAGCTAGATTTGATAGAAACTGCTGACCAAGGCCCAAATATCCAGTGGGAATCTGCATGGGTGCCTGACCATCCTAATATTCTTCTTCTCATAAAAGAAGAATAAGTTGGTGTTCCAAACCAAAACTGAGATTAGAACTGCTACATTAATCATGTCTTTGCTTCCTTAACCCTAGCTTGACCTTCAAATCCTTATTACACAATTTATATAAATTATTAGAGCAAATAATCATAGAACTATAAGGCACTCATTAATGCTGTAATATAATCTTAAGGTAAAGTTTTGGGGTGCCTTTCATTAAGCTCTCTACGGTGATTACTTATAATTTATTCTTAGATACATAAAATACTATCTACAGAATGGACTAAGTATAGCAGGTGCTATTGGTTTCCCTTTGTGCTTAATCTCTATTCTTACTTCCTATTTATGATTAGAATATCACCAATTTTTATGCTGCTATCTTGTCCTCTGTCAGCTTACATTGTCCATAAAATTTAGGGAGGACTGATTTCATACCCTGTTCTAAAGGGAGGCTCTTACATCATCTAATCATATATTCTCTTGCTATGTTGGGCATTGGGGAGGAACATCTGAACAGGAGACTTATAAATAAATGCTTTGTAGAACAGAAGGATGTGAGCCATTGATGTGCTGCTCACTGTCATCAACCATCTTCTTATTGTAGTGGTAATTAATATGTAGAAACAGAAAAAATTCCAAGCAAGTGGAGGAAAAAGGAGAGAAACAGAGCCATGGCCCGTTAAATACTTAAATGTCAGTTTAGCTTTGGATATTTTCCTCAGGGGCATATGGTTATCATTTGGGCAAAGATTATGGTGCATAGAGTTAAAGGCATTCAAATATTTAATAATGGTTCTGAACCTATGGATCGCTCCACTGTGGAGATTAAATGACCCTTTTACAGGGGTCAGCTAAGACCATCTGCATAGCAGATATTTATATTATAATACACAACAGTAGCAAAATTACAATTATGAAGCATCAACAAAAATAATTTCATGCTTGGGGAGATCATCCTAACATGAGGAAATGTATTAAATAGAGTACATAGCATTTGGAATCTTGAGAAGCACTGAGTCAACAAATCAGAATTTTCTGTATTTTCTCACAGTGGTTAATTCTGAGTGTGCTGTGATCAAGAAATAGATGAAGAGAAAGCGGAAGCTAAACTAGGGTATGAGAAATTCTTTTGTGTGTGGGACTCAGAGGTGCTCAGTCACATAGGTGAGCTTACCACTACACTACTACCACCACCATTTCTATACCATGCCACTAACTCATAGACATTGATACCATATAGGAAGTATATGATGTGTATGTATACATATATACACATATATACACACATATATATACATATATACACACACAATAAAACTAATTATGAGAGAATATGGAAAGTTACAAAATATAAAGATTCATGCTATGAAAACATCCTTTCATTGTGCCCCTAATAGTTCCCAAGACCCAGTAACATAAGAAATATTAACCTTGTCAGAGGTAATATATTAGCCAATTTCAAATTATTGAGGAAAGACCCATAAAAGTTTCTACAGTCTTAACAGCTGTCTTAGTGAACCGTTTCCTTCCCTGCAGGATGTGAGTATGCTGTACACACTGCCCCAGAAAATTGTTTCAATAAACAGTTACTAAAATAAATAGCCTATAATGCAATTTGTCTTTTATAAAATTGGTGAATTCATACTAGGTTTACAATGTTTCTAATAATTAAACTGCAAATATATTCAGTGAGCTTTCATTTCTGTGCATCTTACAAATATATTTTGTACAATAACATATCAGCACTTTTCAAATTACGTTTTCATCAAAACCTAATGCATGTTTTAAACAAAGAAATTTAAAAGAAAAAAAAGAATATTTAATTTCCTAAAAATGTTCTCTAAAAATTTATTCTTTCCATCTCTAATTGAGCAGCATATCAAACAAACATGACTGTGAATTAAAGGAAGCAGACAGTCTACAGATACTTTATTTACACGATTGGATGGGGCTGAATATTTCTTTCCAAGGCAACATCCTCAGTTTATTTGGTTTATTAATGTAATAATTGTAACTTATCTCAATAAGCAGTTTTATTCTGCTTTTCAAATAAATACACAAAATCACTTCTAGAAGAGAAAGCAACTAGAGATTGCTGTCTCTTATATGATTAATTATGTGAAAGATTTCATTATTATATGAATCACATTCAAAATGTAAAGGAATGTCAAGTTGATTGCAAAATTGCCTTTCTTTTTAATTTCTTTGTTCTCTGATGTTTGTCCTTGCTTAACAAAATGAGAATAGAACATTGAAAGTGACAAAGTAAATCCTGATTTTCTGATCCTGTCCCTAAGAACAGCGATGAGAGAATAAAAGCCATGAGACAAGTTTCCCCAAGGCTGTTGCTTACCATAGTAAGTGAGCCGCCCTCTCGCCACATTTTTTCCTCGTGAATTTTCAGCAATGCACTCATAGGAGCCTATATCTTCCTGTTGGAAGTCTGGAATTTCGAGCACACCATTGAACTTCCTCAACTTAATTTTGTTGGGAAACGGCATCCCATCGCTTCTTCTCCAATTAATCTGAGGAACAGGGCTGATAAGAAAATTGTCAAGTTGTTGGCTGTTCTCTGGAAATCTCATAGACTCAACATCGAAAGGCTTTGGTTAAGAGAGCAAAAGGCACAGGTTTCAAATGCAGACGACTTGTGGTTGTAAATTATATAATAAGCTGTGAAAACTAAATTCTTGTTTTGACGGAAGGTCCCACTATGTAGCCCAGACTTGCTCCTGACTCCTGATACTTCTGCTATGATCTCCAAGTGATCTGATTAGAGGCTGCCAAAATAAGAGACAATTTGCTTGTTGTCACAAGAGAAAGCCATGAAATCCAGACGTTCAGGAGTGGACATTTTGACAAATTTTACTTCAAAAAAGTTAAGAAACCTAAAAGAAATGGATGAATTTGAAAATGTGCATGATCTACCAAAACTAAAGCCAGAAAATATTTTAAATAATTTACACAGGTAATTACAGACAATAAGATAGACACTATAACAGGAGTGTCTGCATAAAGAAAAGCCCAGGACCATATGGGTGCACTGCTAAACTTTCGAACTTGTTAAAGAAGTTATCATCCTAGCATGGATCAAGCATTTGACAAGGAACAAAGAGAATGCACACTATCAGATTCTATGAAGCCTATATTATCCTGATACCAAAAGTGAATTAAAATACAGCAAAAAAGAAAACTATAGATGAATTCTGCACACTAACATGGATGCAAATATTCTTAACAAAATACTTGCAAATCAAATTCAGGAACACATGAGAAATGGATACGCCATGGTCAAGTGAGTTTCCTTTCTGAGATGAAAAGTTGTTCAACATAGAGATCAATAAATACAGTAGATCATATAAATAAATGTTAAGGACAGAAATAACATAATCATCTTGATAGATTCTTAAAAGCGTTTCACAAAGTTTAGCATATTACACAAAACTGGAAAAAACACAGACCACATGCTCTCAAATATGTAATTCATCACAAAACTAGAAAAAGCAATCCAACAATTCCTATTGATATTAAAAAGACCAGATTTAGTCAAAGCAATACTAACGAGGAAATAACAAATTGGTGATATCATAATGTTTGTCCCCAAATTATACTACCAAGTTACAATGACAGTGTTGCAAACAAGAAGACAAATGTTAGAGAATAGAGGACTTGGATATAACCATCAAAGCTGTGGCCACCTGAATTTTGACAAAGGTGTCAAAAAAATGTGTAAGAAGACAGCTTATTGCTGGCAAACCTGGATATCCATCTGCAGTAAAAATTTGATTCAAAGCTGTTATTCTGCAATAAAAACAACTCAAAGCACACTGAAGACATTAATTTAAAGTCTAAAATGCTATAACTTCTAGAATAAAGCTTTGGAAATTTTGTTCAAAATACAGGTATTGACAAGAACTTTCCAAGCAGAACTCCGAGGCATGGAAACCAGCTTCATAGATCAATAAATGAGACTGCATGACATTAAAAGGTTTCTGCACAGAAAAAGAAACTATAAGCAGAGTAAGCAGCTACAGAATGGAAGACTATCTTTACAAGCTAAAATTATGACAAGGGCTAATATTACAAATTTACAAAGGAGTAGAAAGATTAAACATCAGCAAATGAAACCGTCCATGAAAAAAATGGGTAAAGATATCACCAGGAAGCTAACAAAAGAAGAAACATAGATGCTGATAATATTTTTTTAAATTATCAAAATCCTACTTGATTGTTATGGAGTGCAGATAAACTACTCTAAGTTGCCATGTTATCCCAGGCAGAATGACTGTCATAAAGAAACAGGACTACAGATACTGGAGAAAATGTGAAGAAGGAGAAGCCCTTAGACCTTGCTGGTAGAAGTGCAGGCAATATGGAAATCAGTATGGAGGTTTTGAAAAAAGAAAAGAAAAAGGAAAGAAAAAGAAAGAAAGAAAGAAAGAAAAAAGAAAAAAGAAAGAGAAAGAAAGAAAAACAGAAAAAGGAAAGAAAAAGAGATAAGAAAGAAGAAACAAGAAAAAAGGAAAGAAAGAAAGAAGATAAGAAAGAAAGAAAGAAAGAAGGAAAGAAAGAAAGAAAGGAAAAGAAAGAGGAAACAAAGAATAAAATAAAAAAAATAATCAGGGCATGTACTCAAGGGACACCATAAGCTTATCCATGTTTACTGATACTACTAGTTGGTATATAAAAAAATATAACTAGCCAGAATAAAATGTGGTGCATACTCAGATTTAATTTTTTTCTATTGTAAGAAAAATGACATTTTCAGGAAAATGGATATATCAGGAAAGTATAATATTATGTAAGCTCATCCAAACTTAGCAAAACAAAAAACATTTATTATTCTTCTTATGTGTATCCAAGACTGTAAAGTATATAGGTTTATAAGTTTTTAATACACACACACACACAAATTTAGTAATTATCAAAAAATGAGATCAACAGAGGGTAAACATAGGTGATACAAAGGGACAAGGTGGGCAAATATACACTTATGACATGGAAGAGCAAACGATTGAGGATTGAGTTCAATTCAGGATCAAGGGTTGCAGAGCATAGGAGAAAAATGGGGGAAAGAAAATCTGGTAAAAAATACATATTTTTTCCCCTTTGGAAAATATCATACTGATATCTGATACCTTGTATGTTAATTTAAAATATCAAACACTTTGTTAACATATACATAAAAATGTATTATGCTACAAAGAAAATAGAACCTACCCTCCCTCCCCTTTGTAACCTAATACTAGGTGGGACTGTTAAAGAACTTACTTCCCTAGGGCGAAGCATTCCAACTTCACAGTTGAACCTTTAGCTGCTGGAAGAGTTTCTGGAAACTGGACCTCTATTTTGGGTTCATATTCACCCATGACACCTGTGAATTCGTAATACAAATGGGAAGTGTCAGTGTTTTCTATGGCATCACTTTGTATTATGTATTTCCTGTGGCGTAATTTTAAATAAAACTTTATTTGGCTCTCTTTTGAACCTACTTCGATGATTGCAATGACTCATTTGTACTAACCTTGACCAACCATGCACCCTGAATAACACTTAAGGACTCTGGCTTTATGGAGTCAAAACATGCAGCAATATGCAAAATATTTTAATGAAAACCATTTAAATTCTATACTCAATGTGAACATTTCTATTTAAGTTGCCATCTACAATGTATTTATAATACCTTAAGTTTCTTAAGGTACAAAGATTATAGTGGGGTTTTTGCTAAATTGTAGCCGGGTCACATAAGTGACAATCTTAAACATATTAAATGGCTCCCTGATGTCAAAACATAGTGAGTGAACATGCAGGAGCATTCCAATCCCATTATACTTGACTAGAAATCACTTCCATATTTGTGTTCAAGATATGCTGTATGAGATATAATTTATTTTTAATAGGTCAACTACCATGGCTTATAAATTGGCACTCTCTCATTTTCCCACTCAAAAGTCCCATGTAGCCTATGTTAGTCTCAAACTCACAGTGTACCCCATAATGACCTTGAACTTGTGATTGTCCTGTTCCAAACTCTGGAATTACAGACATGTAACACCATATCTATTTTATGCAGTTTTGAGAATCAAATCCCTGAGTTCTTTACATGTTTGGCAAGTATTCTAACAAGTAAGCTATAGCCTCAGTGCCTATATTGGATTTCTCCTATATCTTATAGATAACTCTTGAACATTGATCACGGAGGTAATGCCATAGAGTTATTTTTTTTTTTATAATTTTACTTTAGTGAGATTTTTTGCTTATAATAAAATGCATACTAACTAAACAATTTAAATCTGACAAGAATGAAGAACAAATGCCTTTGAGAGCATTCCACTGAGAAGGTCTCATACCATCAGAGCGTAGCACCAAAGGGGTTGGGGAGCCCAGTACTCTGGTATTTGTCACAGTGCTGGTCACCACACATGTGTAATTTCCCACATCAGATGGCTCCACCTTAGCTATGTAGAGGTGTCCTGTCTCTTGAGAGACAAATCTTCGACTGTCTTCTTCAACAAATGATGGATACTCGTTGAAGACCCAAGCATATGATAGTTCTAACAAAAGTTAAGAAGACACACATTTCATTACTTAGTAAAGTGTTCCAGAGTCAGAAATGTACAAAATTACCTTTACATCAAGTGATGTTTTTCTTGCAGTCATTCAGAAGAGCACTTAGTGAACTAATTCTGCATTCATTTTATACTATGATGCAGAATACTGTTAACTGCATTCTAGTGCACACAGCACTTCTCTCTTTTTTCTTAATCTAGTGATCTTTTATAGCTCATGGATTTGCCCTGCTTTTTTCATTTCTGTTCTAAGTTCATAGCTCTTTTCTGGCATCAAGTGTTTCGTGCTCTAACTTTTATGATAACACTGCTCAATCTCATATAATCCTTGACAATTCTGACAACTCTGTTTCCTTGCGATCTTGATGTGCTGCTCCTGCACAAAACTTTGTTTTACCTTCTCCTTCTTCCTTCCTTTTCCTTCCTTCTCTTCCTTCCTTCCTTCTTCCTTCCTTCCTTCTTTTTTCCTTCCTTCACTTTGTTTTTTCTTTTTCTTATTTGCCTTTCTCTTTCTTTCTTTCTTTTTCCTTTTCTTTTTATTCTTCTTCCTCCTCCTTCATTCCTTTCATCTTTTCTTTCTTTCCTCTTTCCTTCCTTCCTTTTCCATTCTTTCTTTCCTCTCTATCCCATATCTTCTCTCCCTTTCTTTCTCCCTTTCTCTCTCTCTCTCTCTCTCTTTTCTTTCTTTCTTTCTTTCTTTCTTTCTTTCTTTTTCTTTTTCTTTCTCTTTCTTTCCTTCCTTCTTCCTTCCTTCCTTCCTTCTTCCTTTTCTCTTTCTTTCTTTCTTTCTTTCTTTCTTTCTTTCTTTTTTCTTCCTTTCTTTCTTTTTTCCTTTGCATAATGAAATTTTTATAAATAAATATTGTACTTTTCTCACATAGGAAAACAGTACCTTTTTTCTCCTGTACCTGCTCTCATTAGGTCTCTTTTCCTAATGAGTTTCATTTCTACTTTCATGTCATATACACACAATGGTCTGATGTATCTATGAAAAATCTAGGATCCATAAATGTGAGCAGACCCTACACATAGTTCATGGGAATGTAACATAGTCCAGTCACCATGGAAACCAGTATAAAAAACTGTCAAAAGAACTACCATATGCTTTATATAAAGTGCTCTTGGGTATTTTACCTGGAAGACACTAAGTAAACTTTACAAAGGCAATTTTATACATTAATGTTTTCTGAAGTATTCTTTACAATAACTAAGTTGTGATGTCCATCTAGAGATGAATGAATAATGGAAATGTATACAAAATGGAATTTCTTCAGCTATAAGGAAGAATGAAATTGTGTCATTTGCAGGAAAACAGATGGTTCTTTCTCTGGTTTTCTACCTCTTTGAGCATTAAACCCTCAGAAGCTATCAGAGGACATCTATACTGTGGAGCTGGAGTTAACAACAGTTGTGAACTGTTTGAAATGTGTGATGAGAACAGGATTCCAGTCCTTTGTAAGGGCAGTGCATGCTCTTAATTGCTGAGCCATCATTTAAAAATCCTTCAAATCTCTGAAGTTTATTCTAATGTAGGCATTTATCAAACAACATGTAATGACTCTTACCTCAGTTGTCCTTGTGATAATAACAAAACTCATGCCATTTTTTTCTTTTATCTGTGGTTCTGAGAATCAAAGCCAGGCCCTGGCACATCTTCCTAGTGCTCTATCATGAGTCACATCCTCAACCTTGATGCCAGTTTTAATCCAACCGCTCCTATTTATGAAGGTTCAATCCTGAATCTAAAGTCCTGTTCCCCAATTGGTTATAGATTCAACAGTAAAGTAAGCCAGGGGCCAATTGCTGGGCAGAAGGTACAGAGGGGAATTCTGGGTCCCAGAAGGAAAAGGCAGACATAAGGAAAGAGAGAAGAGTTTTTCTGCCATGCTTTGAAGGATGAAGAATGCAACAACCATGTGAGGTCTCAGGGAAGCTGCAGACTGTGGCCACTACTACAGACTGGTGGCCATGGGTGTTTGACAGAGGTTGGTGGGACTAGCCACTGAAGTTTATAGCAGGTGGAAAGATGGAGATAATAAATTGGTAAGGGCACGCTTTTTCAGGTGGGAGATATCAGCACCCAGAAATTATGCCAAGAAAGCAAGTTGTAAAGGAACAAACTCTGTGTGTGTATCTTTTATCCACAGATTCAAGGGAAGATGGAAGGGGGCTGGTAGTGTGATTACCATTGGAGCTAAAGTCAGGTAGAGCAATAGGGAAGCCAGGATGGAGCTGCTAGTGTGGCCAATCCCGGAGAAAAGGCAATAGCGTAAAGCTACACACAATATATTTGTACTGATAACTAAAGCATTAAATGCATTTCATAAGTCCTAAATACACATTTGTTGAGTCCAGTAAGGGCACATTATGCTATAAGCTATGAGCAAAAATTTACTAGGAGGGTTTTACTAGGAGGGTCTTCACCAACTGTAGGCCAATGTAACAGTAGTATCTTAAAGAACTATATTCTTGTCTACATGAATGACATCTAAATAATATTATCCTTTGTGGTTCTATGTCCTCAAGTTATTGAGAGCTAACTGTTACTAGGGCATAGTTGCTGTTATTTGTTTACTGGCTTCTTTCTCATATGCTCCGTTTTTGTTTGCAGTCACATTAACCGCACTGCACTGGTTAAATAATATAAAAATTTCAAAGCAAGTTTTGGAAAACATACCTATCCATATGCATTTGAAATTTAATATAGATTTGAAATTCAAAATTGATTTGAAGCACAATTATAATCATAAATTATATTTCCTTTTGGGGTAAAATAGACAGTCACTTGATAAAATCAATGTGAAACGATGTTCAAAGTTGGGATATGAGATGCTATGTGTTGTGAGGAAAGGGGATATGAAACATTTTTTCATTACTGAAGAATACACATAAAGCTCAAGAGAACATCAAGCATGCACAGCTGAAAGCCCTCCAGTGAGAGTACAAGGCAGATAAAAGGCCAGTAGAGGTGAAACTGTCTGAAGAATTTGGTGGTCATGAGCCATGACAATGCCAGTGCAATCTTCTATCTTGATGAAACATATTGCAAATTGTTTATTGCAAACACTGTTTTTCTTTCCCAGAGAGTGAAGAATATTTTATGAAAGTCTAGTCAAGCCACTGATGAGATAGGAAATTCCAAAGTTGTTGGTTGAAATTTATGGAAAAAAGAAATTCAAACGTTCATTCCCATTAGGCCTACTCCCATGCTGCTTATTACTCCAACAGTATTTCCACATAAACTTAGAGAAAAATAATGTTGAAAAGGCAGGATAAGCTTCTCCTGTAGTGGGTAAACCTGGCTTGTTGCAGCAGAATGGCTCTTTAGGGTCTTTCTGTATTCCTTAGTCAACCCACCTTTCAGACATCCCCCCACACCTCATTTTTATTTAACATTCTTTCTCTGCTCATCAAATGCTAAAGACACAGAATTGACCCAGTGGGCTTCTCTTTATTATTCAGACAGATTAAAACTTGTTCCTAGCATAGAATTGGGCATGATTCAATGAGTTATGTGTATTCAGGTGGCATAGTATAATGTCTGCCTCTAGTATGCATGTAGAGGTGGCAAATTTTAAACCAGGTTATCCCAATAAGAAGAATTATAAGAAAGAACTCAGTAAAGAGTCAGAAAACTTAACATATGATAAATTTATACAAACAAATAGTTTAACATGAGGCTATATCAACAATAGGTATGTGTGATATCTTAGAATAAAAATCAAAAGTGTAATTTTGATTAAAACATTACTGTAAAATTATATATATACATATATATATTATATATATAACATGACTCCATTTACTAATTTTCTTTTCAACATAAAACTAGCTAGCACTTAAAATACAATGTAGTATTTTAATTTATTAGAATGTGATGATTTCTGTCTCTATCATAGTAATGACTTTGTTAGGAAAGCTAAAGAAAGGAAGTCAACCATGGCTGTGTGTACCTCTGGGGTACCCTGGTAGACATAAGAGGCTCCACTCTCATGTCCCTCTGGAGAATTTACTGTAGGGAAGGTAAATATGGTTACCAGAGGTAGATACTCTAGCCACAATCATGCAGACTAGACCTATTTCACTAAACTCAATCAGAGTGTAAATGCTGCTCCTCCCTGATCCACGCAGGGTTTTTCTAATGAGGAAGTCTGTCCTAACACTTCACAGAGAAATGTCCAAAATGCTCTCAGACCTTTCTTGTTGTTTGACTCTTGTCTTTGTCCATAGATATGTGACCTGATTCTCGGTCTCTTTGTTCCTCTTCCTATCTCTAATCCCTCTCCCTTATGCTTTCACAGGTCCTTCCCAGTAATCTTTTTCAAATCTGATCCTTTAATCTTATTTCAGTGTTGACTTCCTAGGAACCTGAACTGACTTGGTTGCTGACATTGAACAACAGCCTTCTTTGTATTTAAAATTGTCCTTTCCCTTTCATCCAGAGGGAGCATCTATTCAGGATCATGAACTTCCTTTCCCAGGGATAATTGCTTTTCTCTTACATTTCTATCAAGATAATCTCCTCCCCTCACCTCCTTTTTTTTTTTTTTTTTTTTTTTTTTTGTCAAATATGCTGGCAGCTGGCCTATAGACAAGAACAGCTCTTCAGTAGCCCAGTGTGAAACAGTGTAAAGCTCTCTGCCTCTGACACTGACTCCAAAGAGGCAACTTGTTCACTTTTAATGCAGTGTTTTTCTCTGTGAAGTAAGTTAGTGAGCTGAGGGAAGAAACCCACTCATAACCTGGAGGGCAGATGTCAGAAATACTGTCAGCAGCACTTAGGACCCATGCTCACCGTTAGGACTTGGGGTCATCAGGCAGACACAGAAGTCAATCATAGACCCCTGTGCTGATGGGCTCTAAATTACAGAGATGTACTACAACCTTAAAGAGTTACCCAGTACTGATTTATATATATGCAATCTTCATTAAGCAATGCATCATATGTATTTTACATTGTAAAAGGTGATTATAAAGTTTCATAAACACTTCCTTTCTCTAAATATCCCTTCAGTACAGCTTATATAATGTTAAGTTATCACTATTGTAAGTGGAATTGAATTATAAATAGAGATCTTTAGTACATCCTGAAGAATCCAGACAATAGTAATTCTTGATCACTACAAAGGATAACAAGGAGCACAAAGAAAAGTTTGGAGACAAGCTGTAAGAGGAAATACTCGAATTACACTTTGAAATCAAGTACAGGATAAAGATGTAGAAGCTCAGTGAGATTTTCAAAGATCTAAATCAAAGCTCAAGTGTTTGGGTGACTAATTGTCAGAAGTCATCCATGAGAAGCTAAGGCTTTCCTGGAGCTAGCCCACCAGTTTTGCATGGCTTATGATTTGGGAGCTCTGAGAGGCAAGGTCCCAAAAGACTTCATCTCAGGATTGCTTCTTGCAGCCGGTATACCCTTTTCTATCACTATTGCATAGTCTCATGATTCCTGGGCATTAGCCGACCACTTTGGGCAGATTTCCTGTAGATCAACACAAAGATGAGCTTTCATAAATTAATGTTGTTTAGATGAATTAATGATTTTATAGAATTCCTTATTTGATTCAAATAAGTTTAGAAAGTTTTAAGAGATGATTTTAGTTGCTTTGCCAGAAAGGTAGAATAAAATTAGAATCAAGAATACAATATGCCCACTACTCATAAAATAGTAAGTAAATGATTCATCATAAGGAATATTGTGAGATTTCACAACTACACTAAAAAGAGAAAAAGGTTTGGGACAAATCTTTGATCAAGGAAAAGCATTCTTTCTAGGTTAGGTCCAAGGATGAAGCCACAAGTGTGCACTATGATAAAGCAAGGGCATATGAAATTGGTGCTTTGAACTTATAATGAAACATTGCTTTGAACTTAATATCAACATTCTCTGTAACTCTGCTTTTATGTAACATTTTATCTATGAGGTAATTCTCTAAAGAACTTTTGTCTAAGAAGGTATACAAAAGCCACGGAGAAGGAATAAGATGTGGCATCTGGGGCTCTGCCCTATCCACCCACTGAATGTGTATGTGTGGCTTAGGGGAGCTCTGCCCCATCCACTCAATGTATTTATATATGTGTCTGTTTGCATATACATTCATGTGTAGGTATATGTGTATGTATGTAAGTATGCAAGAGCACTTGTGGAGTTAATGAGACAGATGATTGACCCTAACCAGAATGTGTGTGTGTGTGTGTGTGTGTGTGTGTGTGTGTGTTAATGTATGTGGTTTCTTTTGTTTGTTTGTTTGTCTGTTTGTTTCTACTCGTTTTTTCCTAGTACATGAAGAGTTAACAAGTCCAAGCCTCTTGCAGGGCCAGAGAGAGAGGTCTTTGAGTCAGAGAGAAGGGAACCCTAACAAGTAAGCTTTATTTTGTTCCTAATCCCCTGATGCTAACAGAAAGCCAACAGCTTTTGGCTTTAGCAAGGAGTTATAGCCAGAACTGCCAAAGATAAACGTTAGCCTTACCACTGACTGAATTTTCTCAGGGTCTTTTCATGCTGGACTGGACTCTGGCATCTAATAGTGTATTACACAGAATAAATGACCCTAGTTCTCCACACCTCGACCTTCAAACCTAGGGATAAGTCATTAGACATAGAAGAGGGACTCTGCAGATGTAAGTAACATAATGCATTGAGATGGGAAGATCTTCCTGGATTATCTGAGTGGGTCACTCACTAGTCATTGCAAGAATGATAATGAGCAACAAGCAGAGGGGTTACAAATAAATAGAACAAATTCTGTCTACCAAAGGGGGAGTGAAGATCAGAGACAGATATTTTAAGATACCTTCACAGAAAAGGCTGTGAATGCAAGTAGCCTGTAAAAGAAATGCAGGTAAGTGATGGGGGCCCCTCTCAGCCTCCAAAGGAATAGAGGAAATACATTTCTGCCTTTATCTTTGTAGTTAGACCATCAAACTGATAACTTGATTTTGGACTTTTAGATATCTACATTAAGATTTCGGAATCTTGTCACTGCAGCAAGTGAGCAGTTATACACCTGGCCATGGGAATGTGCTAAAGACATGCTGTTAAGGGCATTGCAGGGAACCTGAGCATGGCCAATGTAATCAATTACCAGGAGCTTTCGAAGGACAGACACACAGGAAGGACAGAGAAAGTGGGTTGACTAATGAGCAGAAGTCTGAGGGAAATGATTCCTTACTGGAAGCCAAGAGCTAAGGAATATAGGCAGCCACTGGCAGCTGCCAAAAGCAAGGGCAATGAAGGGTTGGCCAAGGTTCTGGGAAAGAATTCAGCACAGGGAACTTCCAATACCTTGCTGTCAATCTCAGATATTTTCTGTTTGATTTTAATGTGCAATAAATGCATGTTGGTTTTAAGCAATATGCTTTAGATCAGTAACTGCTACAATAGTAAACCAACATAAATGATAATAGTCAACAGCAAATAAATATTTACAGTGTTTTCTGGATTTACTACTGTAGTAAACATAAAATACCCTGACAAAAATAAAACCAAAACCAATTTAGGGTAGAAAGGGTTTCTTTTAGCATACAGTGTATAGTCCATCATTGTAGAAGTCAAGGCAGGATCTTCAAGAAGAAGCTGCTCATAGACACAGTCAAGAGCAGAGAGAATGTATGCACACTCACCAGTGCGGTTCCCTCTCTACACGTAAAAAGTTCAGAACCCCAAACCAATGGAACAGTGCTACCACAATGGGCAGAAGCCCCAACTTAGTTAAAGTAAACCAAAAGAATTCCCACCAAAATTCTCAGGCCCAAACCACCTAGAAAACATCTTAATGAGACTCTCTTCCTGGGTGGCTCTAGATTACGCCAAGCTACCAATTAAAAGCTACCATCACATAATACTAGGTATTTCCAATAAAATACCCCAAATAACAAAAATGAAATGAGGATATATGAAATTGGATTTAGAGTGTCCAAAGTCGCAGCTCATGTTTCAAAAAATATAATTTGAAAGATCCATATATAAGAGGAAAGAAATGGAACATTCCAAACTAGAAAAGGAACTACAATTCTCAAAGTTGAAAAGTGACTACTTTTTACAATCATCCAGGCTTTTAATGATTGAGAGAAAGGATGCATGCATATCTACATATGATATGGCTCACAATGTCACAAGAGGTAAGTAGAAATCTGTACCACTCACAGTGTATATAGACTCTTTTTCTTAGAGGAAATATCTGGATCAAATTTTGTTAGCATCTGCATTCTATCTTAAAATTTATAGATCATAGTACCTACTCAAAATATTTGAGAATTATGTGATTTATTACATTCTGGATAAAGTAAAATGACATCTACTGCAGTACTATGAGAGTTTATATGAAGTATAAAAATCTTCATTTTTAATAAATGTTAATTGGATACAGCAATGCCAAACATATATCATTTATGCATTCTTTTATGTACAACAATAAATAACAAGCTATGATATAAATGCTAATTTCAGACTCCAACAAGCTAAACTTTACAAAATATTTAGAACATTTCAAGGGAATCATAAATGCCCTATGGTTAAGTAACTTTGTCTCTCAGATTTATATTAGCAATGCTATAATAGTATTATTAATAATAGCAAATATTTTTTTAATTGGAGAGCTAAGAGTGTCTAAAAATCACAGCAATACATAAAGAAAATGAAGGTTTGAAATTCTGCTTTTGGAAAAGCAGTCCATGATGGATGACGTCACCTCGGCATCCACATTCCTTCTCTGGTCACTGAAGTGTACAACCAGTCAATTTAACATGAAATATGCTATACTGGTGTTTACTTGGAGAAATATTAATGCACATACTACTGGCATTTGAGGTTTGTTTCTAGTTCTACTATGAAATTCTATTACGAAGGAGATTTAATCCTAAGCCCAGGCATTTTGTAGAGGAAACTGTCAAACAAAACTGCAGTTAAGGCAAAATTGTAAAGGAACTTGAGCCATTTTCTGCGGTGGCAACTGGGGAAATCTGACCTATTTTTAAGATGAGACATATTTAAAAGTGCAGGAAGGCTCCCTTGATGTCATTCAAGATTTTATCAGTAATTCACATAATTGAAAAGAGAATTCTCCTGTGAGGCTTACAGGTGAAACTAGTTGGCTGACAGTCTGGGATACAATGTACACCCCACCATCTAAAACAAGGTTAAAAAAACAAAACAAAACAGAAAGAATTGTCAATGTTAGGCACTGGTATGAGGAATCTGAGGCACTCTTAACATTTCAGGGGGATTTATTCAAAAGCTGTTTTGTAAATTGTTGAAGATGATCATATACATAAGTTTCACTTGATAGGTCACAAATATCTACTGAATCCTTTCTGACTTTGACCACTAACTTGTGAGGTTTCTAAGAACTGTGTTAAGGCCTGAAATTATGATGTGCTCAGGCTAGCCCCAGGTAGACTGTTAAGATACTATGCATACTATTCATGCTTGCTTGGAAATGGAACACTTTGGAGAAATCTCTCTCCTCTCTTTCTGTCTGTCTCTGTCTCTGTCTCTCTTACACACACACACACACACACACACACACACACACACACACACACAAACATTCACACACATACACTTTTGTCAGAATATCTATTTAGGCCACCAGAGAAGAGGTAAGTCGCTGTGACAGAGAGTAAAATATACTTTCCTGTCCCTTTGAGTGTTTCCTAAAGATCAGTATCAAGTTCTGAGTTTGAAAGTGTTTGACTGCCCTGTTTTATGTGTTCACATTTTTGTATTTGTAGGGGAATCATGTTGTCCTAACCCCCTAGTGAGTTTTCACAAAACTTATTTTTTCCCCTAAACACTCGATCCTGCACAGATCTTGTCTCTGCATGGCTTTACTTGCTAGCTTAGTAGCATACACATGCCTTTTTCATTGAGTAGCCTGTGCTGATACAGAATGATGTTGTTCATGAGAATACTTCCATCACAACCTCCTTTATCCTCTTTGAGGCACTGTAGTGACTTCTGAGGCTATCAACGTCTTCCACTATTCTCTCACTTCACACAGTCCATTACTACTTATTAATTTTCCACATGTACAAGAGCAAACATGACCAAGTGTTGTTGTTGCTACTGCTGCTGTTGCTGTTATTGCTGTTGTTTGTGTTGTTCCTCCTCCTCCTCTTCTACCTCCTCCTCCTCTTCCTCCTCCTCCTCTTCTTCCTCCTCCTCCTCTTCTTCCTCCTCCTCCTCTTCTTCCTCCTCCTCCTCTCTTCCTCCTCCTCCTCTTCTTCCTCCTCCTCTTCTACCTCCTCCTCCTCTTCTTTCCTCCTCCTCCTCTTCCTCCTCCTCTCTCCTCCTCCCCCTCCTTTGTCTCCTCCTTCCTTTATGTCAGCTTCCACATCTTTTCTCTGGTACAGTCGTTATTCCCATTGATATAGTCATGGTGTTCCTGTCTCTCTTTGTTCTGTATGTTCTCTGTATAGACTTCCTTGGAAACCTGCAAAGGTCACTGTGTGTTGCTTTTTGTGATACATATTCCTTTTCTCATGCTATTTTTAATAGACTTCCCTGTCCAACAACTCTTTCAGGTTGTTTACACTGGGTTGACCTGTTCTTTCTTCTTTTCTCTCAAGACACAGGGTAAAAGTTGGCTATGAGACTGTCCATCTGGGTCTTTTAGTGCCCAAGGAGATGTAACAAAACCATGGCAATCTATCCTCCCATAAGCATGCTGAAAGCATGATATTGCTCAAGATACAAGTTTACATTTCCACAGGGGAGAAATGGCAGTTAAAATGGAGAATTGTGAAATTCATGCATATATAACAAGTTGTTAAGACCACAGATACAATTTTCAAGGACCATAACCCCAGTTTACATGGAAGGGGACGTCCAGATATGATAATTGAGACTGGAATAAAGAACCTGAAAATAGCAGCTAAAATAGTAGTCTTTTCTTTTCTCATCATTGTGTAAAAAATATTGGTTAAATCAACTCAAGGGAGGAAGATTTCTTTGGGCTCACCATATTAAGTACTGTCATGGCAAAGAAGCCATGAGAAAAGGAGTGTGGAGCAGGTTACATCCTGAAGAACAGTCAGAAAGCGGGGACAGGGGAATGATTTACTTCACCTGGCTTTATGGTGCCATTTCAACTGAGCTACCCATTTTCATAGTAGGTCTTCTGCCTCCAATCATTTCTAGAGAGGTGTTGCAGAAACCAATCAAGTTGATATGTAACCATGACAGTATATAGGACAGAAAACGCCTTTTCTCTCTTCCCACTTTTATTATGTAGTAGTTCAAAGGCTCTGAAAAAATGTTAGAAAGCAATTATGAGATTAGTTCCAAACTAATGCAGGAGATTAGACATTTCATAAGCAAAGCCTTCCCATATAGCTAAAAGAAAATGCTTTGTCATAGGAAATTTTCACTTGGCGATGTTTGATACCACATACTTGTTGGTTTGCAAACTTTAAATATCTGCCAAAGTGCTATGTCTCCGGAGTCCTACTTCCCTCATCAGTCACGGTAACTAGTGGACAATTCTTAAGGGTTCAGTGTTGGTAAATAGCATTTTCCTTTTAAGTACAGTCTAAGAGATATAAAGAACCTTACAGCTCACGGGAGTGTTAATTGGAGCCAATTATATTTTGATTGACCTACCTTGCTATTAAAATGATATGCAAAATTTACACTGCCCTTGCAAAATGGAAATTTTCTTCAGAACAAACTAACTACGGGAAGTCTTGCCTTTAATGAATCCGAAGGTGGTGCTTTTGGGTTATAATTCCCACATCAGCTCTAAGAGGCTAATTCCAGAGAGGGGCTTTGCAGGGCTGCAAAAGATACAAAAGAACCCTAGACTCATGAAAAGGTGCAATAAAATAGCTGAAATAATTAAAGGCCGAGGAACAGCATCACAAAAAAGCAGCCCATTTCTCATTAGGTCTGATTTTTCATTTATGAAAGTTTAAACTCCCTTTTTAAAGAATGTCATGTGAGTATAATTGCTCTCTTCTATGTGCCTGGGCTTTTATACCAAATTAAAGTGTCCATGTTCAGTAGGAAGTAGAAATGAGATCATTAGAAGAAGATGAAGCCACTCTACTGTATCATAAGTTTCTTGTTTTTTTCTTTCTTTATCATGTGCGTGTCTCTCGTGTGTGTATGTCTGTGTGTGTGTGTGTCTGTGTGTGTGTATGTCATCTGTGTGTGTGTGTGTGTGTGTGTGTGTGTGTTTGTACATGCTGAATTGGTTTCCATTTTGTTCATCAAGACAGGGCCTCTCAAACCCATAGTCCACTAGTACATCTAGCCATCTTGCTCTGGGGATCCATTGTCTCTGTCTTCAGAGCACTAGAAAGACAAGCCTGCCATCTACTTCTGGTACTTGCAGGGATGCTGTGCATCTGAAATTGGGCCCTGTGTTTCCATGGAGTCTTTGTTAACTGAGCCATATCTTTGGTGGTATTATGTAACTCTCTAGGCAGTTGGACAAATTCATGAAATGTAATCCCTCCCTCTCTGTGTATCCCTTTCTCTGTCTCTCTCTGCCTCACTCTCTCAGACACAAACACACACACACACACACACACACACACATACAGAGAGAGCTGTGGTTTGAATATGCTTGACCCAGGGAGTGATAGTCTTGGGAGCTATGACTTTGTTGGAGTAGGTGTGGCCTTGTCAGAAGTATGTCTCTGTGGGAATGGGCTTTGAGACCCTCCCTCTAGCTGACTGGAAGACAGTAGTCTTCTCCTGTTTGCCTTGAAAACAAGATGTAGAACTCTCAGCTCCTTCTTCAGTATTTTGTCTGGCCTGATGCTGCCATGCTTTCTGCTATGATGATAATGGACTGAACCTCTAAACCTGTAAGCCAGCTCCAATTAAATGTTGTCCTTTATAAGAGTTGCCTTGGTCATGGTGTTTTTTCACAGTAATAGAAACCTAACTAAGACCCTCAGACACACATACACACAGACATAGACACACAGACTCACACCAGCTGCTGTTATTTATCTCAGTAGCACATCAAATCTTTCAATTATACCTTATACCATTGATCTGACTTTTTTGAATGACAAGATAAACTAAAAAGAGACAGCTCCATTATAGATTGTGTAATGAATATGGCAAAATAACCCACCTGATTATAATATTTGATAAAATATTATGCTTGATTATCAAATAAATGTAGAGACAAAAATAATTTCTCCAGATAGCCATAATTAACAGTAATTTCCCTCCACCCTTCTAGTCAGGTGGTGTTCTCAGTGGATTCCAGTCTCTACGGTCCCAAAGGACACTTTGGAATTCAAAAGGGCTGCCTGCTCAAACTCATATTTACATAAGAGTTTACAAGCTTTAAGAAAAGTGATAGGAGGAAAAAAAAAGTTGGGAAAACAGAATATCTCAAGTTCTCTCTTGTCATGCTATGTAATAAATAGATTCAGCTTCACTATCTTCCCAAACTTCTATTTTTCTAGAAAAGCAGATATGTGAAATCTAAATGAAACATCTATCACTCCATTACCCTGAAGAGAAGGCTTTTAAAGCCTGAAAAATGAAATAGCTTTTTCTATGATTTTAATAATTCAGCTAAAAGAAAGCAAACTCTGCTGAGGTTAGAAGTGCATGAAGAGCTACAGCAAAACTACTCATAATGGAATTTCACTTAAAATTCTTATTTTCTCACAATTATACTGCTATAGAGACTTTATTCTTTGTAATTTAATTGTCAAATAACAATTATAGATTTTAAATCATATAAATGTATAAGTTTTAATATTTGCAGATAATTGTCATATTTATTGGATCAAGCCAATATCTATTAGTTCACACACTTATTATTGTGTGATCAACCTTTAAAACTCTAATCACTTGTTAATTTTAAATTATAAAAAATAATTATTAACTATGCAGTCATTAAAATTCCATTCCTGTTTCTACCTGAAACTTTCACAGTAATTGATCAGTATCTCCCCATTTTACTGATGTGAATCTGGTAACTGACTTCTGTGTTACCATACTTTTTTTTTTTATAGAATCTGAATGTAATTGCATAGCATAACAAGCAAAGGTACTTAGGGTAAAGCTTAACAAAAATAATTAAATAAAATAATCTTGTAATGTCCATATTCTGTCCTAAAGACTCTCCCAAAATGGTGGCAGTTTATATCACTCTATTCTATTTTATTGACTCAAATTAGTTTTATTGATTTTTCATAGTCTGTCCTGTTTCTTTTATTAGGATAATTGTGTACGGAAATGTCTGAAGGCAGGAGCACTTTGTCCCATAAAATTTCTTTATTTTATTAAAATTATTCATTGATGGTATAATTAAAATATCCATCTATCTATCTATCTATCTATCTATCTATCTATCTATCTTCATCTCTCCTTCCCTCCATCTTATATTGACATACAAAGAGATAGATAGAAGGACATGTAGAGAAAGAAGGAGAATATACATATGTATATATATGTGGAGAGCATGTGTTTCTGTAAGTGAAGAAGCCCTAAGAAAGCATCAGATCCCTTGGAGTTGATATTATAGACATTTGTAGATATCCAGCTTTTTAAATGAGTGCTGAGATCTGAACCCTGGTTCTCAAGATTACAAAGCAAAGGGTCTTAAATGCTGAGCCCTAATTTCCCGTGTAGCTCTACCAATTATGATTATTAATATGCTCATGTTTTATCATTCAGTCTAAGTATTTACTAACTCATTGTTTAAGTAACAAATGTATGCTGTATTGACCAATAAAGGTAAATTATAAGGACTAATAGCATCTTAATATAAACTATGTCAAGGTGTCTCTTTAATTAGTATAGTCTCTGAATCTAGTGCTTCAGTGTTATGCTGACCTCAGTCATTGTACATCCTTTCTGAGTTACTGTCTTTTTGTCCTTTTTTTCTCATTTTTAACTTCTTTTTTCTGTAAATAAAATTTCCATTAATTAATTAATTTATTTATTAACTTTACATCCCAATTGCAGCCTCCTGTCTCTCAGTCCACAACTCACATGGATCCTCCTCCAACCCTCCCTTCACTTCTGAGTAGAGAGAGATCCTCCCTGGGTACCAACCTATCCTCCTGCCTCAAGTCATTGTGGGACTAGCCATATCCTCTCCCACTGAGGCCGGACGAAGCAGACCAGTTAGGGGAACAAGATCCATAGGTAGGAAGCAGAATCAAGGTAAGCCTCTGCTTCAATTGCCAGGGGAGCCACATGAAGACCAAGTTTCACATCTGCTACATATATGTGGGGGACTAGGTTCAGCCCTTGTATGCTTTTGGTTGGTGGTTCAGTCTCTGGGAGCTCTTAAGGGTCTAGGCTAGTTGACTCTGATGGTCTTCTTATGGAGTCTCTATCCCCTCCATGTTCCTCTATCCTTCCCCTAACTCCTTTACAAAAGTTCCTGAACTTGATTTAATGTTTGGCGTTGGGTCTCTGCATTTATTTCTTTCAGTTGCTGGGTGGAGCCACTCAGAAGACAGTTATACTAGGCTGCAGTCTGTGAATAGAGGCTGACTGTGAACCTGCACTAAATCCTATGCAGGGAACACCTGCCAACATAAAGACCCTGAGCACCCTGTCTGTTTCTGCTGGATGGGCTCGAAGGTTTTGTGAGACAGATCAAAAAGAGTTGGCTTCCAGCCTTTGCCACAATGGGGCTGTGTGCCAGAATGGAATCAATGACCACTCCTGTTTCTGTGTACCTAGAAGGCAAGGCAGTCATTGTTACTCTGAAGTAGATTCAAGTGTATCTTTTCATTCTTAAGAGGACAACTCTTCTAATCTGATTAGTTCTCTAATATACAAGATTCGATGCATTATGGCTTCATTGGGATTTTCAAATCTGTAGAATCAAAACCAATGAGGTAGGTGGAGCCAAAGACATGGGGAAACATCTTTTTCAACTAAAAGTTGAATTAGTCTAACTGAAAAGTCTAATTAAACTTAAAACGATCAGTTGAGCATCTTTCATTTCAGGTAGAACTGTTGCAAATCTCTCATCACAGCACTCAAGTGGTCAAAAGGGGACTGGCATTTAAATTCATCCAATTATTTATTATAATCTAAGAACAATGAAATTCTTTTGAGTTATTCCTGACATGTAGTAAGGTTTAAGTTTACTAATTCAATTAAAATACTTTTCGTCTTTCCTAAAAGACACCACTTGAAATAGAAGTTCTAAATACATAGCTTCTCTTTTTTTCTTACCCCTACTCTGGTTCCAAATATATTTACCTGAAACAAAATAAAGAAATTCCATGGAACCACCTGCTTCTACCTTCACACATTCTGTATAAAGAGATTCTAATAAAAGAAACAGGCCTGACTGTGGAAAGAAGAAAACAGCAGTCCTGTGAGTATTATTCGACCAGCAAGATGAAACATTTTCCCTTCCAGTAGCAAATATGTAGATTTGCAGTGGAGAAGCATTACATTCCTCCTTGATCAAAGTCATGTATAAAGTTACCTAGGACTTCTAATCTGTTTGACATAAGTGTTCATTGATTCTCTTTCAACTGCAAGGAATCTGTACTTGATACTACCAACGACTAATTTAACATGACATCTTTAATTTATTCTCCCTATCTCTATTGTATTTTTATATCCCAAATAATCTTCTAGGAAGCAGGTTGTTGATTTCCTTATTTGTGCTGATGATAAACCACATAGTACTCTAATTGTTTTCATTAATATCATCTCAGCTAACATAAGCTCTTTCCTACCCTGTAACCTCATGGCAGCATGAATATGTCCTAGGTAAAAACTGCACCTGTGTCAGTTCCCTTGTGAGTTTCCAGTCCTGTGTATCTATAAGCTTATCTTTGTCTTTCATCAAGCAATATGTTGTATCAGACTATGACAATGACTAAAGTGTTCATACTTGTTTTGGTCTGTATTTTATTTTAGCAGTGTGTCTGATTGGCAATTTATGAGCATGTTTATATCTTTCTTTCTCTTTATTATTAATTCTATTAATTCGACTAGCTGACCTATGGTTGGCATATGATGAAAAGACTTCCTGGTTTCCATTTGCATTAAGTCATGGAATATTTGAAGTACTAGGTTTTACATCAAATGACCTCATAGCTCTACTGTATTTGCTGTGCATAGACACTTTCATAGTTGAACTTGGATAGGAATAAATTTCACAGTTTCTCTTTAGAGCAATTTAAAATTTGAATTCAGGAATCTTTGCTTGCACCAGTTGTTCTGAGGAAATTGAAGACAAGACAGTGGAAAGAGCCTTTGCAATTGCAAGCTGGTAACTAAATCCTACCTGTCTAGATATCCTTCAATGATGCCATGTAGTTGGAATTTCACTCTAGATGCATTTTGATCCCTTATACATAAGGATATGAAGCAGTGTTCCCATATCGCATAACATAAGAAAAGATGACAATATAGGATAACACAAGTTCAGAAAGTACAAAATACTGTTAAGTATAGTTCAGTGTTTTCCTACACTACTTTTTATTTTAAGGAAAGATTGAAACATGTTTTCTACTGCAGCTTTGAATGAAGCAGTCTTGCTTTAGAATCAGAGGATTTCATGGTTAGGAGTGAGTTTGTGTTCTAGATATAAACTTTGTTGAACTTATTTAATTCCTCTGACCCTAGTGTTTATTCCTACTTCAAAAATACAAAGACTACAGGTTTGGTTACTCACCCATAGGACATGGGTGAATGAATATACTATGGGAGTGGACTAACTACCTTTTGTAGTTGGTGGACAGTTTAAATTGGATCATATAGAACATATGAGGTATTGGTGTTTTCAGGGTGTTAACTATAACAAAAATAGCTAGCACATGCATCCCATTAAAAAGAAAACAAAGTCCTACCCTGGGGAAATCATATAATTCATTTTCTCCAAAAACAAAAATAACAACCAAAAAATAGGGCTAAGGGTGAAGCTCAGGGATAGAGCAACTAGCAGAAACATCAACATAAAAGCGAGTAAGTAAGTATTCTTCCTTAGTGTGGGCTACACAGTGACCTTAGAGATTTATACACATTAACTTACTTATTATCACATTTTACAGATGCAGCAGCTAAGGCCATTCATGAAGTATCCCATCATTCTACCTGAAATGATTTGTGTTTTAGAACCGGAGAAGTAGCTCAGTAGACAGTGCCACCTATGCCACTCAAGCTTGACCACCTGAATTCAACCCATAGAACATATGCATGTGCCAAAAGAGAAATCCACTCCCTAAGAGTGACCTCTAAACAATCCAGACACTGCATCATGTATGTACCTTCAAATTCTCCTCCTCTCTGCCCTCTATTTCTTTCTCTCTTTTACATACATGCATATACAATATACATACTACTAATAAAGAATAAATAAATTTAAATTTTCAGAGATTAAGAAAGACTTGAAATTTGGACAGATGAGTGATAGTGTACACTGTTCTTAGGGCTGCTGCTTTATGCAGCTACTCAACCTCGTGAATAAACCCAAAATGTGTTGAGGTTTAGTCTGTTGCTATGTATGTAATGCTAATTCTGTCTGAGCATAGAAGTGAATTCTCATGGTTACAGGCTTTTGTTGTACAAACTGTGTTCCTTGATTTAAAACTATTGGTTATATAAATCTGGCCAATTACTGGAGGAATTAGAGGTAGGTGGCTTTGAGTGACCTGGTTGGGGGAGAGAGAAAAAAAGAGGAAAGGAAGAATTGGAGAGAGGAGGAAGCCACAATAAGAGGAGAGGAACCATGTGCACATGGCCAGAAAAAAAACCATCAAGTATCTGGGGAATACCAATGGAGCCAGGCCAGAAGTTAGAAGAGTAGATTAGGGGTGATGCCTCAGTAATTATCAAGGGCAAATAATATAACCATAGTCTTAGTCTCATTTATTTGTACACTAGTCTGGGATAAGCTTAAATTGGTTGTGCTATAAAACGGTGACATTTAAAATCAATTCATGCATTCAGTAGGATCAGGAACAACTAGTATTTAAGACCTCATAGCTTTGCAAACTGACAAAGAAGTTTTGTGTTTTATTTTTATTTTTTTAAATCTACAGGGGTGGTAAAAACATGGCTATTAGACACATAAAACCCAAACAAACAAAAAAGGAAGAAAAAAAAGTAAAATTCCATGTGTGGGATTTCCGGGAACTTACGGCTGGCATGAGTGGGCGCCGGGGCTTGGATTCCAGATCTTGTTGGGCAGTTGTGACCGAGTTTATTCCGAGGTTCTGGGGTGGGGGTGGGGCAGGGGTCTCAAGTGGGGATCCCTGGGCCAGGAGGCGGCCAGGAACCGAGTGTCCTCAAATCTGTGGCTCCCAGAAGCCGCTGGGAGACTGCAACAGAATGGAGACAAGGAGCGCATGGGGCTGGCCAGAAGCTGAGAAAAATGAGGTTGGGGGGAAGAGGGGGGAGAGAAAGCTCTGGCGGCATCCTGCAGAGAATGACAGCTAGCTTTCTTGAAGATGCAGACCTCCACTGCAGAACACGACAGCAGGCCCCAAAATGACACAGGAACCTCTGTGAGTTTCCAAAGCTTTATTTTCATGGCAGGATGTAGATGGTCTGGTTCGTATCCCCACTTAGGTCAAGGTGGACATGACTTAAATAGGGAGTGGGGAGAGAGGAGGGTCTGGGAAAGAAATACCTAATTAGCTATGCCCTCTGGCCTTTAGGTATGGAAATCTCTTGAGGCTGAGGCCTGTCTTCATGCCCTCTCTCTGTGCTCTTTGGGAGGGGCTGCATTGCCCTATGTGACTGAAAGGTGTAGATCAAATGGAGGTCTTTGCCACATGTCAGGAGTGCAGCGGAGTAGATGCCCGTCCCTCACAGGCAATGGACACCTGTTGGGTCTCCCAGCTATTTCCAACAGTGCTTCTACCAAAACCCAAGTCATCCTATCACAGTCCAACATGGGATTTAACCCCAGATGCTGCTACCACAGTTACTCTGTAAGCCATGAAAAGTTGTCTCTAGTCTGTGCCTCTTTTCTTGTTTGGAAAATGAAGACAATTATAATACACAGTAGCAGAAGCTTTGTCTGTGACTATATTAGAAACCACAGTTTTTTCTCTGTGTCTGTGGCTAATTGCTTCTAGGATCCCCATGGATACCAAAATCTACAGACAATACGGTAGAGTTGCAATCTACTCAGACCCTCCTATGCAATTTAAACAATTTTTAAGTTACTTAAAATACATAATAGCATGCAAATACTCTGTAAATAGTTACTGTATTGTACAGGTCGTCCTTGGCTTGAGATGAGACTGTGTCCTGATGAAATGATTGCTAGAGATGTCATTTACTGAAAATGAATTTGTTGCAGTTAGTTTTCCAAATACCACTAATTAGTAACATAGCATACTACAGTCTTTACTGTTTCTCTCATAATTGAGTGGCTGGATAAGAGTTATGGTTGGCTCCCACTGCCCAGCATTGAGAAAGTGAGGGCTGCCTAATGTTTCAGCACATTGATAGTCAAGAATAAGGGCAGAAATCAAAATTTGAGGTCTAGATTTTACTGCATAAGTGTAGCTTTCAAACAAACCATGGTATTTGAAAACTCCCACAGAAAGGAGCATCCCAAGTCTGATGAGGGACTATAAGAAAAATAAAACAATCCATGGTCAATATAGACACATTTTTAATAGAAACTTTTTATACATGGTGAGTTCAGTCAATGGGTAGGAGCCCTTGGATGCAGAGAGCTGATGGTCTAGAGAAAGTACATACAAGTCAGAATGATAGAATGTGCAATTTAATGTAGTTAGGGCTATTGTCTTCTGTTTGTTACCATCTTATTTAACTGTCCTTGGTGGAGATCTTACAAAGAAGTCAAACATTCACAATATATTTTTATGTAAAAAGCTGAGTGCTGGGGCTAAATAACCCAAACCACAGCATCCCATCTTTCTCTGAGCCAAAGACTAAAGGGCAGGCATGCCAAGGAGCAAAGCCAACAAGCTTCTGGTGATGCTAGTTAATAAGGATTCTCTGCTTTGTTGACAGTCAGAAACCAGGAAGAGATAGAACATGGTACCTGAGCCCTGTGGTCAACCAAGTTGAATAATAGGAGCTATTTCCCAAGAAAGTTCTGGAAGAGACAATGTGACAAACACTATCAGGTGTATAGTTCTTTCTATGCATGTAAGAATTGTAAGAAATCACAGGAAGAGTAAATCAGCATCAAACAAACAAATGAACATATATTTATGGTTGAAATAAAATAAAAGTATATGTTGAAAAACATAACACCTTATTCTTATAATCATGTAAGCCAATCAAAATTTACTAGAAAAAAATTAATTGGTCTTCTCAGAATAGAAAGTGAAGAAATCTGAACTCTGCCTGTGGCTGTTAAATTAACAGGGCAGCATGACAAGCACCAGCAAGGCAGAGGTTCACAGTACAGGTGGTAGAGGTGAGCTGGGGAGTTGGCTTGTGGCTCTTAGTGCTGCAATGAAAGCTAGCAGTGATCCAGAGTTCTATTTCTATCTTGCTTTTGGAAATATTTCCAAATGGGAATAACTGTGTCTGAATGTCAGGTGGCTGTCTCTAATCTTCAGAGAAGCACATCACACCTCTCTGAAGACAGGGGAAGACTGGTTTGCCTTTCAAACCAGAACAGCTGTTCTTGAAATGTTTGCCTCCACACCATTGTCTTTGAGTGGGATTCAGATAACAAGTTAAAATGAGTAAAAAGGCCCCAACTCCACTTAACTTTAGAACTGTGCTAATGACATATGAAGCAGGGTAGGAAAATGAAATTTAATTTGTGTTTGACATTCTAATGTCACACATAGAAAATGAGACCTAGGTAATTTAAAATGGCCTTCCTTTTCCTTTAGTTTGATGAATTCTCATCCTGGAGTTGAATAAGCTATAGGCAATTAATGGCTACCAAGGAAGAGAGAATCAGTCTTCCCCAGGATATGATTCTAATAGATTATTCAGTTTCTAGTGGTAAGGACTAAACACACACACACACACACACACACACACACACACACACACACTCACACACACACACACACACACACACACACACACACACACACCACACCGATAGTTATTAAAGAAGAACAGGTCATGTCATGAAGTTCAGAGAGACAGTGAGGAAATATTGGAAGAAGGGGTCAGGGATAGAGTGTGGAGTGAAAAAACATAAATATAATAGATATGTATGGAATTCTCAAAAACAAATGTTTTAAACTAAAGAAAGTTTAAAGATGTATTATCTGTTATGTGCTTATAACCATTCTGGTTGAAGAGATAGACTTCTTCACAGCCAAACAGTTCATATCAGTGCTCGTGGACTACTGATTAAAGCAGATTCATTGGGGCTGGGGATATGATTCTGTTGGAAAGAACACCTGCTATGAGATCAAGATGGCATGAGTTAAAGTCCTCAGCAGTTACATGAAAGCTATGTGTGTCTGGTCTATGGGTGTAATCCCACTGAGTGGAGGCAGGTAGCACTTGCTGGAGAGCTAGTACAGGCAAAAGGGTGGACTTGAGTTTCAGTGAGAACGTGTTTCCAAAAACTAAGGTGAAGGGTAGTATGGGGATCCACTTAATGTCTAGTTTTGGCTTCTGAATGGTCAGACACAGTTGCACATACCTTCATGAATATATGCACATTCATCATGAGTTCATGCATGTATATCCACTCCTGTGTGCTCACATGTCTGTGTATGCACACATAGTTTTCACTCATTAAAATTGTATTATTTGGGGTTGAAGGTTTTGTAGGTGAGTTTATGTTCCTCTTTCTGCCTTGCTATAGAAAGTGGCCATTTGAGTTTCTAATTCCCCTCTGTAAGGTCATCTACATCTAGGGTCACCCACATAGACTTGCCTTATCCTACCCCTTCCTCTTGTCCTAGGACTCCAGGAATCCCAGAGATGCCCCCCACTAATTTCCATTCTCACTCCAAGCCCTCTCTAAAGAGGGAGCAGAGACTAAGGGAATAGCCAACCAATGAGACCCATCCAGTATGAGAGAGCCAACCCCTGACTCTATTAATGATACTTTGCTATGTTTGAAGACAGAAACCTAGGCTAACTATCTCCTGAGAGGCTTCATCCAACAGAGGATGCAGGCAGATACAAAGCCCCACAGCCAAACATCAGGTAGAGCTCAGGGAGTCTTATGGAAGAGTAGGGTGTAGAAGTGAACAAGTTGGAAGGGTCAAGGACAACACAAAAGGCCTACAGAGACAACTGTCCTGGGACCATGCAGGCTCACAGAGTCTGGGCTGCAAACCAGTGAGCATGGATGAGCTGGACCTAGGCCCCTACACATGTGTAACAAACTCGCAGCTTGGTCTCATTCTCTTTTCCTGTCATTGAATCCCCTTGCTCCTATATGGACTGCTTGGTTGGGCCTCAGTGAGAGAGATTGTGCCTAGTCTTGCTGGAACTACATGTCCACTGTGAGGTGGTACCCAAGGAGGGTCTCCCCTAGTCTAAGGAGAAAGGGGTCAATAGGGTGAGGGATTTGTAAGGGTGGGACTGAGAGGAGGGGAGGGAGAGTGGCTATGATCAGGATGTAATGTGAATAAAAAATAATTATTGGGAAATTTTTTTCTTATTTCTCAAAAGGTTGGCACATATTAGTTGGTTCAAAAATGATTCAGTTTGATGACTTTAAAAGTGGAATACATTTACATCAAAGTATATACTACAAGTACTCACTGAGACCCTAATGTTAGACTTTGTTGTGCATTTAAAACATTCAAGACATATAAATTACTTTTTTGATTGAACAAACTAAGTGCACAGCTGTCAAATCACTGTTAATGTTGTATTTTTAAATCAGTCTAAAACTAAATGTAAGGGAGTTCATATCCTATAAATATATAAAGTTTTTTATAATTATTAAAAAGGAAAAGACAGATATTATAAAAATAGCAGTTAAGATCCAATAACAAATTTATATTTACAAAGGATTTAACAATAGGAATTCTATCAAACATTTATTTCTTTGACAATCATTCTTGACAAATTATATTCTATGGGTTAGACAAAATAATATTTGAATCCACAATATATCCAACCCTTTTTTGCTTCATAGATTCATAGGGAACCCCACACAACAGCCTACAGGCATACAGGCAAAAGAAAAATCAACTAGCCTTTTAAACCCTCAACAAAGAAATCACCAGTAGTCCACACAGCAGGAAAGCCTGGATCAAATCAGAGAACCGGGGTTCCATGCATATTTGAGACAGCTAGTTCACTAGGTTTTCTTTTTTTCCATCTTTTCTGTTAGTCCCCACATTTTGAGTCAATTATTGACACTCATTCCTGCTGTTCTCTGTATTAGAGATCAATATATCTGCTCTTGGCGTGTGTCCTACATGACTGATTAATTTTTCAGTGTGGATTCACACTGGCAATTGCTTCCAATAACTTTGAGTCCAAATTACTGAGAGAAGAAATTGAAGTGAATACTTAAAATGAAATTTAATTATTAGAAATCACTGACCTTTGTCGCTCCGATACTACATGCGTTACTAGGCATTTATAGGCAAACTTTATGGAATAACATCAGCTTTTGGATTTGTAGAAAGTATTTTGAGGCGAAATCATAATGATACTGTCACCAAATTAACAAGTCAGATTAATTGTCAAAGCTATTTCGGTACACTGATAAAATGAGTTTTCTGGTACTGTGGGAGGAAACATGTATGTCCTTTTGCTACTGAAATGAGTGTGAGTATCCTCTCTCCCTATCCTCTGTACCTAATGTTCTATATATGCTATCATTTGAAAACAGTCACACATAGTGGGGTTACTTAATGGTAGTAGTAGAAACTATGGTGAGTAATAGTAATAGTAATTATTAATAGTAATAGTTTGCTGTACTTGCCATAACCAGTATATTAAGATAATCAACTTTTTGTAGATATGGTATTAATACCATTCATATCTGTTTGTCCATTCACCATCGAATGATGCAGGAAGCACAAAGTCTACTGTATAGATCCTACTAGTGAGCCCCACACAGGCCAAGCAAGACCGTATAAATGTACATGGAGACAGCATAGTTTGAGCCTAGGTTTAAATCTAAGTTCCAGCTGTTAAAATCTGAGTAAGTTCGGTGCTCATTTACTCACACCTGTGCTATCCCCTTCCCCCTCATCTGCAAGGCAAAGAGAAAAGACAGGATCAGAGATCAAAAAATCCTTATTCTCTCAGAAATCAGTAATGAGCTCCTGAAAGACACAATTCAGATTCCTGAGGAGAAGCACACTAATAATTTGTAGGAGTCAAGACTAAAGCTTTAGCTTCCTTTAGATATCTTCCTTTAAACACATTCCTACTCACATGTCCCTCTCCCATCTTGTGTTGTTAAGTGGTCTAAAGATTATATTAAATCAGCTTCAAATTGTATTCTCAGGAGAAGTAAGAAAGAAATCCATTATTTGTTAGCCAAGTGATATTCTTAAGGAGCCTGACTCTATCAGCTGATTCTCACTTTTAATAGATCCAAAATATTCAAAACTCAGAACTTTAGACTTGGGTGGAACTAAGGCAGAGAATACAAGCTTTTGTTATAAGGTTTGCCTATATATTCAGAGGTGAAATGTTAAACAATTTCTAGCAGCATGCTGTTCTATACTTTGCTGAAAGTCTTGGTTTTTTTCAAGAAAACCACATTTCATGACAGAATAATTGGCTATGATTCCACAGTGCTCTGTATCATTTCAACCACATCTAGGCCTCAGAAACCTTTAACTAGATTGGAGAAGAAAAGAAACGGGGAAAAATAACCAAGAAATAGACATAACCCATTTGGAAGCTGCACAACACAGTTTGAAAGATGGGCACTGAATATAGCGAGCTAGAGTTACATATAACAACTTGTTCATTTCCCAGAGGAATGTACATTGACTTCATCTTAGAAAACAGGCACAGGCCAGCACGCAAATCAAGTCAACCCTAACACCTTTCCTAGCCAGAGGTACCCACATAACATATGTTCATCACAGATCTATGTAACACTCAACAGATATTTTTCTAATGCTCATCGTAAATTGATTAATGTAATAATAATAATAATAATAATAATAATAAGCAAAGCTTTTAAATAACAATAAACATTACATTCAGCAGTATTCAGACAGATGAGCTAATATAACTGGGCAATCAGAATCATGACACAAAGGTTAATTTGGGTGAAAAGAATGAATTAAAAGCCATCATATACCCTGAAACTATTTTCTATTCTATTTATTAGTTTCTGTGACATTCTTCTATTTATCAAATTATAATAAGACTCCATTCCTGGCTACGAATATGGGAGATTTATCTTACCAGAAGAATTAAGCATACAATAATTTATAATACAAATGAACTGGTTTTAATAACTTTGGGGTTTGGCAGCTCAGTAAATATTTATTGTCAATCAGAGATTGACACTGAAGTTCAGAGGCTTGACTGGCAGAAAAAGTTCTCCCGAAGTAACCTATCATTTCTCTAGCCCCACACTTCTAGAGGATATGTTGCATGAAGACACAATTTAGTAATAATGTGGATACTATATCAGTGTTTGTAATTATGTGATCAGCACTTGAGTACATGGAATCTTATCTGACTCACTTAGTATTTAACTTAGAGAAAGTTACTAACTCCAAGGTTGTAGCTCAACTACAAAATGGTAAAAATAATTTTCCTTTCCTGAAGTTGTCCTAAAAATACTCTGACAAAAGAAACATAAGGGAAAAAGGTTTTATTTCAGTTCACACTTTGAAATATATAGTCAATCATTATTAGAAAGTCAAGGCAGTAGGCATCTGAGTCAGCTAGCAGAAAACTGTGAATACACCCTGTTGCTCAGTTACCTTTCTGCTTCACAGAGATAGTTTAGCATCCCAGTCACAGAATGGTGCTACCAATGCTAGGCGGGTCTTCCCACTTCAATAAGTGAAATTAATATCATCCCCCACAAGCAATCCCAGACGACCATCTCCCAATTGATTTTAGATCCTATCAAACTGATGATTAAGAGTAACCATCACACTGTTCATGACATGATGAAGAAATATTAATGTAGTAAATAGGTAGTAAATTCTTGTATCACATGAAACAAAATTTGATATGTTCAGGATGCCACGGATGTAGACTTGTGGCACATATTAGCCTCTCAAAAATGGTTTTAAAATTATTACTCATACATATCTATCCTAAATCAGATACTGTGATGCCTGTATGCTTTAACTCATGAATGTAAGGAAAGACCCTGCAATAAAGGAAGTTACTAGAAGGGTAAAAGGAAAGAAAACAGGATAAGACAGAATGGGAAGTAGAGGGATGGAGAGTGGGGAGAAAAGACAGACAATAGAGACAGTGCAAAAGTGGCCCTTAAGAATTTAGTTCAGAGGATTAGCGAGCACTCCCTTAGTGGAGCTGGACATGCTGAGACAAAGGTGGATCACCAGTGAGAGACATTGGATGTGACAATGCCAGAACACACAGAGACAGTTCAGATGTCTCCATTTTTTGGGTTTTCATTACCGCTCAATTTCATTTAACGAAAGGAATTTCAGTAGTCATTAAGATTTTTCCATAACATCCTAGACAAGACATGTTTGTTTTTTTTTTTTTTTTTTTTTTTTTTTTTTTTTTTTTTTTTTTTAAAGCTCAATTACAAAAAAGGAAATGACTAGGTATGAGGTAGAGAAAATACTGTGCTCTAGATCAAGAGTGACAAAACTAGAGCTAGCTGTGCCCAAGCAAATAGAAGAAAAGGTAACGGAATTCCTCCACTTCAGCATACTGCATTCTAGAAGTTGGAGATAGCCCATTCGTGGGCAAATAAATAAATATGTATTAACATATCGAATTATAAGTAAAGTTTTGAAGACAATTTTGGAAGATTGATGATGCTAGAATTGATTTGTTCAGGATAGCTAGGGTCAGGATTCAGTCCATAACCATTTCCAATAGAGCCTTGTCATTCAGAAGAAAGAAGGCACCATTTTCACATTTTGATGACTTTGTTTAATGTATTTTGATCAGATTCACCATATCCTCCTATTCCTATTACACAACCCAACTGTGTAACTACTAATTTTTAAAAAACCTATCAGGTACAATTTGTAATGTCTATGTACTCTTGGATGCATAGTGGTGTTTGACAGATCTACCAGTAACCACTGTCTGTCTCTCTTCCACTACATATCGACCGCCAGTATCTCCCAGCTATGGATGGGGTTTGTGCTCACCTCTTCTCTCCATGTTAGGGCTTTTTTCTACCTTGAAATTATGCAGGTTGTGTGTATAATGTCATAATCTCAGTGAGTTCATACTACCCTACTCTGTGTGAAACACACTGTCTTCTGTACCATCTATCTCCTCCGGCTCTCACAATCTTTTTTAAACCTCATTTCCTACAATTATCTTTGGTTTCGAGAGGAGGAGATATGATATAGATGTCCCTTCTAGGGATGAACACTCCATAGTCTGGTGTTCTCTGCACCTTGACCAGTTGGGGACTCTTGTGTTAATTACCATCTCTACAAAAGAAAGAATGCTCACCGATGAGAATGAGTGATTCACTACTCTAGTAGTATAATGATAAGCAATTAATTATAAGTGGATCCAATAGGATGCCGTTTTGCAGATAATAGCAGTAATGCTCATAACCTGTAGAGTCAAAATGTTCTTTGCCCTGATAATGGTGCCAGGAATGTATTTCCTCTTGTGAGGAAAGAAACCTTAACCCAATCAGAAAGTGGCTGGTTACTCCCATGACATCCATGTCACTACTGAGCAGTGAGAATGTCTCACCAGGCCAATCATTGCTGTGGCTGTCAGACTTCATAGGTGGTAAGATTGGTAATTACTTTTCCACTTAAGTAGTTTGCATAGCACCTTTCAGGGGATATAGAAGCTGTCCAATAGGGATGAAACTTCCATGTGAGTATCAGCTTGATTTCTCTGTGTACTACTATTCATGTACGAGAGGTCTTCAACAATTGTATCTTACCATAAAGATCTGGAGGGAGACAAAGGACATTGTCAAATGCCTGTGAAGTTTGGAAGTTCACGTGAACTTACTGGCCAACAATTCTAAAAGGGGTAAATCATTCCTGGCCCTGTTTTTTTTCTTTTCTTTTTAAATTTGAATAGCCTGTGGAATCTACTACAGGCTTATGGTCCTATTATAGGGCAATTCTAATTAAACTCTTTCTTTCTTTCCCTATTCCTCTTTCTTCTCTCTCTCTCTCTCTCTCTCTCTCTCTCTCTCTCCTCTCTCTCTCTCTCTCTCTCTCTCTCTTTCTCTCTCGTCCCTCTTTCCCTCCCTCCCTTCCCCCTCTCCTACATACACACACATATATGTATGCTTCCAAAAAACACACATATACACAAACATGCACAAACTACAGAAGCTTCCTACATACATATGCTTTATTATATTACTAATATAATTTTATATAATTTGTGTGTGTGTGTGTGTGTGTGTGTGTGGTTAGGAGCTTCTGTAGTAGTAGCATTCATCACTTTTGCTGTTGTTTTTGGTATTACTAGACTTGGTTTCTTTGTTTAAAATTACTTATTTCCATTAGAACCATGTCCATACAATCTATTTTGAACATATTATTTCCCCTCCTTAACTTTTCCTAAACCTTCCCTACTTTCATATCTATCTAACTTCATTTTTCCTCTCACATGTACACACACTCTCTCTCTCAAAAATTAACCAAACAAATAAAAAAAAAAAAAAGCAAAACAACCAATCAAAAAACCCCAAAGCAAACAAACCTAAAACCTAATAAGACAAAAAGTACTAAAACAAATCAAAACAAAAGAACATTCAAGAAAACAGAGAATCTTGTTGCACCTCAGTACTTAGGTTTTCTGTTAGGTCCTCTGAGCTCAGCACAAAATGAGGAACTCTCTTTTCTTAGTGGGGCTTCCTCTTCTCTTTGTTCTGACTGATCTGTGGAATCTAACCCCAAGCACTCCTTGGCAAACCTATGAGTTCAACCTTCTCTTTCTAGATAAGAACTCACCCACCAAGTGCCTGAAATGCCTCTCTCACCTGAACCGACCTCTCCCAACCTCTACCCAAAGAGGCATTCACAGTACTTTAAAATCCAGCCAATGATTTCATTCACCCTGAAAACTTCTTCCCAGTCTCCAAAGTTCATATATAGTACATTTCTACTCCAAGCTACATACAAGTCCACCCAAATAAGAATATGCACACAAGCAAAGATCATCTAAGAGAATTGCTTCATTAACATCCTTGGAGAAAACCTCTTTCACACTCCCACCCTCCACCCACATACTCATTCCAGGACTGGGATCTGTAGACCCTACACATTCTGGACTCTGCCTCATCTTTCCAACCTGTTATGCAGAGGCACCTGAATACACTGAGAGGGAGGAAATGGAGAACTTGGAACCACAGAAGGAACCAGCATGCATACCACAGCTGATACACATATCACAGAGTCTACTTTATTTTAGACAATTACTCCTGGGTCTATTTCTGGAGTGTGGTGGATACATACAGTGACACTCCATTTTAGAAACTGATGTCAACTGCAAATAGCTTATTGGTTGCAGGTGGAGATCTTTAGTCTCTATTTTGTCACTACCTTTCCTTTCTATCCTCTACCCCAACTTAACTCTTCTTTATTCATTGACCTTAAACATTTTACACTATTGAGTTATATTTTTCCTTCCGTGAAACATCCTATTCCAAAAAGTCCCTATCAATTTCATGACTTTATTGGTATTCAAAACAAAACACATATCTCTGAAAATTCAAAGCCAATACCCATAAGTAAGAGAAAACTTCTGACCTCTGTCTTCTGGGTCTGGGTTATCTCACTTAGAATGATTGCTCAAAGTTCTATGTATTTACCTAAGAATTTAGTAATTTCATTTTTAATAACAGCTCTGTAATACTCTACTGTGTAAATGTGCCATGCTTTAATGATCCATTCATCAGTTTTCATTAATGGTCATCTATGCTATTTACTTTTCCTGGTTATTGTGAATCAAATAAAAAAGAGCAGGAAGGTATCACTATAGTAGGACACAGTTCTTTGGGTGAATGCCCAAGAGTAATAATCCTGGATCTTGTGGGATAAATTTTGACTTTATGAGTAACCTTTATGTTGATGTCCATACTGGGTATTCTAGTTTGCACTCCTACCATCAGTGAAGAAGTGACCTGCTTTCCACACCCAAAGCAGAATTTTCTGATTTTTTTTTTTTTTTTAATCTTAGCTGTTCTGACTTGGGTAGGGACAAGAAAAGTCTCAGCAATAGAATGGATCATGTTTAAAACAGATTGTACCATTTTACTAGTATACATCTGCACCATCAGTACCTATTGCAAGGAACCAGCTAGGTATTCCCATGGTTTTGTTTTTATATAAGGGCTTTTGCAGTACACATTTCTTATTATATCTTTATGTTTTTAAGATGTTCTACATTAATATAATTCTATATTATACTTGCCTTTTGTATTTTCTTACTTCTTTAGTATATAATGTACACTCACCACTTTTTATTTACCCTGAATCCTAGGAATAGAATATACATTACTTTCAACATGAAAACTTTCCAATTAATACCAAAATGGAAAACTTTAAAATATGAATCCATACTGAATTATTTAATAAAAATTTTGTCTTAATAAGGTCTAGCAGCAGAAAGATACTTTCTGACTATAAATTTCATACTTTGACTAACCAAACCAAGAGTGCAAATTAGAATGCACACCATGAAACACATCAAACATTGGTATGTATCTTATTGTTGTGGTTTAAATTCTATGGTATATCATGTCATAATTGGAAAAAACAGTTCGCATAACTCTAGAGCTATTTGATGTCCTCCCTCTTCGTATACTCAGTGTTCCTTCCCAGGCATGTTTGTGAAAACTCAGTGTTCTGCCTTTGCTGGTAATTTAAAGGGCAGTGTTCTGAAGGAAGTGACATGAAGTAGAGAAGTGACTCCTTTTTATCATGGAGGAGAAAGATCACTGAGTTACAGTGAACATTTAGGAACAAAGGCCCTAAATAGATAGAAAGATTTCTGAGAGCACAGATTAGGCAGATGAACACAGGGTTCCTTTTTGTCATTTGCATAATTTATTAATGTTTTACCTGATTACTTACTATCAGTTAAAGGAAAGAGAATCATAGCCTAGGGTACCTTGTATACTTCTGAGAGGTTAATAGCAGTAGAAATTACATTAATTGTAATTCAATTGTTTTATTTGAGGAGCTTAAATAAAATATGTAAAAAAAACCTCAAGAGCAAAATTGCAAAATATTGAAAATAGATAGTGAAGATAACATGCAACAGATATAGACAGATGAGAGTAGTAGATGAGAGTTTTGATGTTCCTTAGAGGAACATCAAAAATGAATAATGTTTATAAATTTACCTACTTAGACAGTCTGGAAGGATGTTCGTCTCAAAAGAATATAACAGAGTCTACAACATAATAGGATTTTGATATTTTTAAATTTATGAAAAATTTCTAAATTAGCACATAAAAAAACTCAGAGAGTAGTCAGTCAAATTACTATAAAAAGACTGGATCTGATCAGTAGATATACTATATAATAAGTCTCATAAACTGTGTTTGTCACATGTTATTTAAGCATAAAACATGGAATTACATCTAATTATGAAGTATTATATCACAAAACTATTGAAATACAGATATAGACAGTTTAATATTTTCATCCATTGTAGAAACAACTGGCAAAGATGTCACTCAAGTGATATGAAGAAGTGTATATTTTATTAGCACATATTACAATCTCAAAGAAAAAAATCTCATTACTTTGGTTAAACAAAAGAAATAGGCATGATGACGATGACGAAAACGATGCTCATGAAAATGATAATGAGGCACGTATATTTTTGGTGCAAAGCCTACGGGCTAACTATCCTCACATCTAACTACAAATATAATAAAAAAAATGACACTTTAAAGGAAAATGAATCATGGTTTGTAAATTCATTTTATTTAAGATGGTAAAGAATGCACCAAGCTGGGGAAAAACTTCTTTGTGAGTCTTTGTGATAAATGTTGAAAGAACCACCACAAACAAGAAGACCACTGGTTTCTTTCAACTCTTTGTGTTTTTATTTTTTAATTATGAAAGAAGATAAGATTTTCATCAGTCCTTGGCACTCTGCTGTGCTGATAAATAATGGGATGTGCATGGAAATGCTTTGAAGTCATGGACATCTGTATAAATATAGGACACTCATTATATCACAGAGTTGTATGAAAAATGTTAATGTAAAAGAAAAATATTATACAAATTAATATTGTGATAAGATAAAATGTAAATCATACAAACTGATATGCATTTTTAATATTTTAATTAATTTAATGCCCTGAGAAGTCTTGATTCATACATGTCTACAGTATTTCTTTCGTTCTCAGAAAGTTTTTATGGCTATTTCTGTCTGTGAGTTAATTCTAGGATTATAGGACAGGACCATCAACATTATCACTCTGTCTCTGGAGTAGGAGGGGACTTAAAAGCCCAGGAATGGAAGAACTCATGCAACATAGTCACCAAATCCAATTAGCAGTTACAGGTAATACATGCTTACTGGTGAATATAATCAAAATTGACTTGATTCAGGTAATGAATAACCATAAATATATCAAAGCATTCACACTGCCCATTATACATTTATGGACCAGAACACCCTCTCTCAGATCAAAAACACCCCAAGACTATAGCAAAATAGTAACACATTCTAGAACCTGGCATTTCCAATGAATATGTACTTAATGGTGGTCCTAACACTTACTAAGGATTTTATTAGAGTCTTGAAAAAAGACATTAATGTGAGGTAACTATTCAACAGTCAACTCAGTTGGGTTTTAATCCTTGAAAACTCCTTCTGTAAAAAGATGCCATCAAGTCCTATACTTCACAAAGATGTTTCCAGAGATAACTTTGAAAATGATCAAAGAAATACTTAGCATGCAGATTTTAATCAAAATGGGGCCGGAGAGATGGCTCACTAGGGAAAGACAGTTTCTGTCAAGCTTTATGACCTGAGTTCCATCTCTAAGACACATAAGAAGGAGATAGCTAATTCTCCAAAATTGGCTTCTGACTCCCATATGTATACACAACACACACACACACAGACACACACACACGCCACACACACAAACACACACACATGCATACATACCACTGCCCTAATCAAATCAATGCAATAATTCCTTTTTGGAATTACTTTTTCTCCTATTTTCTTGTCAAACTTTTAAAATTGTTTTTAATGAGGTTGCTGAAACTTATGACTCAAGCTTTGTTCAATAGTTCATTTTTAGCATCATTTAGTAAGTTGCAAAGATGTAAAGTTTCATTGTCTAAAATATATTAAAGGCATCAGTTTGGGTAAATGATAGACATCTTGCTTAACCTTCCTTCCCTTGCCCGTTGTTCACTCTCATTATAACTTGTATAACTTTGACTGGTCAGTTAACAAGGAGCTTAAAATGTCTCACCTATACTTGCTTCTTGTTCCCACAAGATGACAAGCAGCATGAAATCTATCACCATAGCTCATGAACTGTTGTAGCCTCTATGCCTAGCACACAGTGTCTAGAAATGGTGAATAAAATGAACTTGTTACATCAAAGGAATTGAAATGAAAAAATCAGGATAAGTCTGCATATGCCTGGCTGTATTATGAAATGGCTAGACAGTGTTGCATGGAGAATTATAACTGCTTCTTGAAATCATCAAAAATAAATTTCGGAATGATGCGTCTAATTAAAAATTGTCAGTAAACTTTGTACAGAGAAGATTTTACAGATCAACACAAGACTCTTTCTTCTTCTTCAAAGATCCCATTACTTTTGCTTTTAACTTTCCTTTGTTTATCTTCAAACACAGGAGTCCTCCCTCACCATCTCCATTTAACAGATGGGAACACTGAAGTTTAGACCTGCTGTTAAATTGCTTTCTCAAGGAAGAACACTCTCCCAGTCGGGGTCACAGAGAAGTCTGGCATCTCCCATTACTCTTTCAATTATAATCTGCTTCCTAGTCATTAACACATTTGCTTGAGCCTGCAAAATAAGCATCCTTTGTAGGCTCCAGAGTAGGAAATTTCCATTTGAGCAAGACTTATTTCAGAAAGTTTTATGTGGACTTGTAATTGCATGTCATTATGAAAATCATTGCGCCATTTTAGGCTTAAAAGAGTAATTGTGATCAACAATTCACTGTAACTATGGCAACAGGATATTTTTAGCTGTTTACTTTTAAGGAATTAGAGGACTATTTATGGATTAAGACTGCTATACTTTTTATACCAGGTGACCTTTACAAGGATGAAATGGAAGTTTTATAAATCAGTGCTGGCAATGATTTTGGGATACATGAGTATATGTGAGAATTTCAGCAATACTGCAGTAAATAAGATACTTTGAGCACTGATTCATATACTAAAGGACTATTTTAGGATAGTATCTATGGCTGCTTAGATTGTGGAGCAGTGTTTACTGTTCAGTGGTTAATCCGCCATTTTGACAAGATGTAGAATTACTTAGGAAACAAACTTGTGAAGATCTTCACAGGGTTTAAGCAAGAAAGGAAAGCCTATTCTGATTGTTCTCAGCAATTATCCGAGAAGTGGTATATCAGTCATAATAAAGAGGAAAACAGAAGAAAGCAAGCTGAGTACCTGCTTCCAGCTCTCTCTGATTTCTAACTATTGATGCCTTGTAGCCAGCTGCCTCAAGTTCCTGGGGTTATGTCACCCCACCCTGAGAGACTGCACTTCAAAAGTGAGTTTCAAACAAATCCTTCTTTTCTACGGTGTTTCTGGTAATTTTTACAACAATGATAAAAGTAGCGAAAGATGGACTGAGATGAAAGGAAGAAATTCTTAATCTTGCACTTAAGCTTAATCATATCCCTTCATATTCATTACGGTGCTGAAGGTTCTAACACTTGAGTAGGAATGATAAATGTGTGACCCTGTGGCAGAAATGCTTCCTAACTGACTAGGTATGGTTGGTTGTTTACTGTGACACAAATTCAGTCATTAATAAAAGTGTCCAAAGAGCATTGGGATGATAGATCAGCTGGTAACATGTTTGCCATGCAAGCATGAAGACCTCTCTTTTGTCCTTAAAATCTAGGTACAAAAGGAAGTGGGCATAATGGGATAACCATGTAAGCCCATTCCTGGGACAATGAAAACAGATTCATGGTCCATGGGTCTTGAGGATTAGCCAAACTACCCTAATCAAGATGCTCTCGGCCAATGGGAGATCCTGTCTCAAATTCCAAGGAAGATTTCAGAGGAACAACCAATATTGACCTCTGCCCCCCAAACACATAATAATACATATCCATGTGTACCCCCCATGTGTACGCTCAGACATTTACTTACAGGCACAAGCACAACCCATCCTCAACCCTTATACTTCACCCCTCACAGAAACAGAGAGACACATACAGAGAATATTCAAAGAGCATTTTAATGCAACACTTCATTATTCCTTGTTATTTCTTCTTCAATCTAAATCGCTCACAAGGTGAGCTTTTCTTTAACACCAATTTTTCACAGTTGTTTTCTAGCTGCTCTTACTACAACAAAAATTCACTTTATCAGACTATGATGCAAAACACAAAGGAAGACTGAGAAAGCATCTCCTTCTAGTATTGCTTGTACGGTCTCTGCTCACGTGCTCATTCATTCTTCTGCTTCTCCCTATATTTCCCTAGAATGGCCTCAAATGAGCCAATTTAACAAGTTATCGATAAAGCACTAAAATAATGTTTAATTGAGTACTTAAGAAGACCCATTCTAAAATATATGATATCCTGTTTCTCTTTTAAATTCAATCTGAGAAAGATAAGTTAACTCTTGCAGTATTGACAATAAGCATTCTGATGTATGCACGTAGTTGAGATCAGTAGTGATGAAGAGTATCCAGTGGCAATGGAGCATGCAGGTGAGTATCTCCCATTGTCATGTTTCAGTCCTCCTCTCATCTCTCTGCTATCCAGGGACTCATTTTTTTCCCCAGAACTATCATTCTTCTATAAGTTTCCATATTTCTTTAGCAGTCAAACTTTTCTATCTGTGAGTGTATTTCACCCAAGGTTTAAATAAGTGGCTTTGGTTGGGAATCCTGGAAGCAGGAAGCACATTCCCTCTTTAGAATCTACTCCAGAAATGATTTCAGATCATTTTGTTCTTAGTCTAGGATATGCTCCTAGGGCCTGGTATGTGTAAAGTCCTGAGCCTAAGAAACCATCTATTTTGGGGCATCGAATCTACTACATGGATACATTATATTGTTTAAAAATAAAAGAAGCAAAACTGCATCTATCTTCAAAGAAAGAGAGGGAGCTTCAAAGAAGTTCTGCACATTAGGTCTATCCCACACTCTACAAGGTCAATGGTTTTCCCTTCCGTCTTACTGAAAATGTAGACCACTAACTCAAAGAAATGGATGTGAGCAGTAGTATAGGTGAGGCTTCTACCAGCCTAACAGGAGGCTTTAATGTTACCATATTTATTTCTATCCATGGCTTACCAAATCAAATTTATCATCATAGATAATAACCAAGTATTATCAGATATTAAAGCCATACTGGGTGAATCCCTATTCAATTTCTTGTAAAGTCAGACAACTAAAAACATATGATTTGGTTATTAATGAAAAAAAATTAATCTCTTCTGGCCTTGATGGGAAACATTACATTCTAAACCTTCTAGAAGATCTTAAGATTACCATAATTATACTCTTCCTTAAAGTAAGATTATACAGACTGAGAATGTTATAAATAGAAATATAGATATATATATATATATATTCATATACATATATGTAATAACAACTAATGAAGAAAGGATTATGAATTTGAAAGAGAGCAATGGTAGTATATAAGAGGATTTGGAGGGAGGGAAGGAAAAAATGATGAACTTATATTAAATATATATTTTAGTATCTATTATAGTATACTAAAATATATATTAAATGTAAAAGATAATGTCAAGAGTTAATCAAAGTAATTCTTTCATTTACCTGAGCAGGAAAACCCTGGAGGAGTCTATCTGCACCAGAAACCTAGGACTAGTATTAAGCCTCAGTCCATGGGGTGATGAAATGGCCTTTCTGATTCTTGTCTCTAAACCGTTCACAATGTTTCTGCCCAGAGTGATCTCTCTGGTCACTGTCTGCTCTTGTTCCCTGAGACTGTATTGCTTCACAATGGTCCTTTAGGTCACTATTTAATCTCATCCCTCGAGGGTTTTTTTGGATAACAATCTTTTCTTATCTTTTATACTTTAGTTTTGTGTCCCTTTAAATTCCTTTGATGAAGAACTCAAGGAATATGACACCAATGTAAGATGAGAGAGAGAGAGAGAGAGAGAGAGAGAGAGAGAGAGAGAGAGAGAGGAAAAGGGAGGGAGAGAAGGAGGGAGGGAGAGAGAGGAGGGAGGGAGAAAGAAGGAGGGAGGAATAGAGAGAGAGAGCAGACTGGTAAGATGGTGCTTTGTCTTAAGTGTTATCAAAAATTATAATTACCTTTCGAGTAACAGATCAACTCCTTTGGAAAGATTAAGTATCAAGGATGGGGCCACCCACCCATCTCAAAGTTTTTAACCCAGAAATGTTCAAAGGAAGAACAGGGACAATAAATGGAACAGAGATTGAATGAAGGGCCAACTGGGGACTGCCCCACCTGGGGAATCCATCCTGTCTGCAGACACCAAAGGCAACACTTTCGCTGTGGTCAAGAGGTGGTTGCTGACAGGAGTCTAGTGTGGCGGTTCCTTAGGACGTCTTGTCAGTAACTGATGCAGATGTGGATGCTTGGAGCCAGTCATCAGACTGAGCTCAGGGAACTTGGTCAGGAAGCTGGCGAAAGGACTGGAGGAATGGAGGTGGATTGCAACCTCACTAGAAGAACAAACTAGGCTGGCCTGACCACCCAGTTTCCAGAGTATAGACAACCAAATAGTGTACCTTGAGGGATCCATGGCTCCAGATACATATATTGGAGAGGATGGCCTTGCCTGAGAGAAATGGGAGGGGAAGTCCTTGGATCCTGGGGTGGTTTCATGCCCCAGCATAGGGGAATGTTGGAGCGATGGGGCAGGAGAATGTGGGTGTGTGGGGGAGTACATGCATACAGGCAAAGTGGAGGGGGGAAGGGCAGATGTGGGATGTGGGTTGGTGGAGGGGTAACCAGGAAGTGCTATATGAGAGGATGGAGGATTGGTGGAGGGGGTAACCAGAAAGTAGGATATCATTTGAGATGTAAATGAATGGAAAAATTAATTAAAAAAAAGATTAAGTATCAGGATGTACAACCCACTTTGCAGTATGACAATTACAAACCCCAAAATATTGCAAATAACCAACAGTACCAAAAATGAAAAAAAATATTGAAGGCTATTGCCCCAAACATGAAGAATATTTGTTATGAATACAAAGGTAGTGGAATAGAGAACCCCTTTGATCCAGTCTGAAGGAGCTATATGCAAGCAAGTGAAGAAGGCAAGGTTTGGGCACACTAGCCAAGATCAGTGGCTGCTGAGATGATCATGAATCTCCAAAGACTTCTCTGAGCCTCATTACCCCTTCTCTGTAATGTTTATGTTGGACACAAACTTGGGCACATTTTAAAAGTGATACATGTATACTGAAAGTGCATTCTCTTTCTAAGAAAACGGAAAAATAGGCAAAGCCTTAGCAAGAAGGTCACATCTTTTCCCTGGCTATACTCTCTCTGGAGTCATCTGTCCTTCCTTCCAGTAATGAATTTGTAGGTTTTGTTTGTTTGTTTGTTTGTTTGTTTAAGAATCAGTTCATGAGTGATTTTTATCCCATTTGAGAGAATGAATGCACCCAATTGGTAACATTATTATCACAAATGAATACATGTCTTAGAATAATCTTCAAAAATGCTTAAATTGTGATTAAGATTTAAATATGTCAGGATGAAGATTTAAATATCAGAATTTAAAGATTAAGATTTAAATATATCAGAACCTAGTATATATTGGTATTTTTAATTTTGCAAATATATCAAAAATACCAAATTTGAAAGAAAAAATGCATTTATGCTCAAGAGGGGGTTGATACCCAGGGGAGTGGATCCCCCTTCTCAGAGGAGAAGGTGGGGAAGACATGGGGAAGGACCTGTATGAGGGGTTACTGGGAGGAGAGGGATGGTTGATATTGGGATGGAAAGTTAATACATAAACAAAGTAAAATAAAATAATATAATAAAAAGGAAAAAACTTCACTTATATACTAAAATTAACATATTGATAAATATGAATTTTTTCATGTAGAAATAAGGCAACTATCAAACCAGAGATAGAATGTATCAATTTCAGAGACACAATGATGAAAAATTTAAAACTCCAGAAGCAAAATGGGTAAATGAGTAATGTAGAGTATATGTACTATTTAAAGCTGGAAAAACAGAAAAACACATAGATATGAGAAGTAAAACATTGACCGTCACAAAAGACAAGGAATAACTAAAATGGACTTTAATAATTGTGAATTTTTGTGTAAATTCCCTTTAGGAGGCATAAATTTAGTTGAATATATATAGTGCTCAATTATGGGAAGAAAACAAAGTATAACATCACACAGGTGTGAAAGCACTCAAGTGAAGCCTTTAATAAAAAATTAACAAAAAGGAAAGCAAACTTAAAGAGAAAATACGTAGGTCAAATGATGTTTATTTTGGCATGTGGTAATATAAATGACTTTGTCATTGTTGTTTAAGAGATTTAATTTTATGTATAATAACTATAAGTAATTTAATCAGCTAAAGAAATGGTCATAACTTGTTTATTTTATTTTAAGGGATAGTAATAAAATAAAATATAATATCATAAGGTAAAACAAACACTCACACATTAGAATTGGACTAAACAGCAAACAGGAGGGAAAACAGCCCAAAAGAAGGCACCAGAATCAGATGCCTACTTTTTTGCAAACTGAGGAATCCCATATACCACTAGGCTGAAGAAGACCTGTGCACGCTGACCTTTTATTTTTAAATATCCCCAAGGGAAAGGTGAAGCTTCACTTTAAAGTCTTATTTTCTCTATCTTCCTCACTTTAGCTGTATACTTCGGGGAATTCTTTTTATCCTGTATACAATTTCCCTTAACTTCAAATGGTATCTTCCTTTAAAAATCTATAATTTCCCAAAAAGCGAAAAAAAAAAAAAACCTACATATAAATATATGTGTGTATACTTACTCAGTGAAAACAGCTAGCATATAAAGAACAATAGCATTATCTCTTATTGCATATAATTATCTTGTTTCTGCTAGAGTAAGAAGCAATAATGAAAAGATCGGAGGAGAATTATAGCAAAGAACATGTGTTGATTGATTCTTTTAGAACTGAAATAGCAACTGTACTTTGTTACACTGCCTGTTGACGGTGATACAAAAGCATACATCCAGTTACTTTCCAAACCTGCGATTCTAAATAATGATGAATTGGAACGCTTCTTTCTTCCTCTGATTTGACTGCCTGGTCTTTAATTCCAGTATGAAAACAAGTATTTTTCTATTTATCTATTTAATGCTGACGAAGAAATAATAAAGAACTGCAGGGAAACAATAAGTAGTGTGAGCATTTGGTCTCTAGGCAACAGAAGAATTACAACTGAGGGTCAATGAAGGTCTATGCAAATTCCAAGTAGGCCAAACATTCTTAGAACAAAATTCAGAACTTTTGCTCGTGCAAAAATAACTTCAACTAATACATTTGGAGAATATAGACAGATTCTTAAAAGTAAACTACAAAACTGTATTGAACTCTCCCTGACAAGTTTCATCTAATGAATAGTAATAACCTATTGCTATCTAACAGAACTCTTTTTTCCCTAACAAGAAGGGCATCACTGAGAATATATAACAATGGCCTCTGCTGTGAGTGTTGATGATTCTTTGCAGTATGGTGGATCTTTGACAAGATTCTCCTTACTCTGTTATTTTCCAGTTTAGGAAGGATTCTATGAACAATAACTGGCCTCCTGTAGTCAGGAGGTAACTCATGTAGGTAAAACTTTAAGTGGTAGATCATCAACAAGACTTTAATAAATCTGGTTGAGAGTAGACAGAGCAAAGTCAAGTTAATGTGCTTAGAAGGAAATTACTATCCCACTACTCTTGCAAGTTTGGTTTACATTAATCTCTAGATTTGAATCTAGAGACCAGCAATGTTTCTGATGTGCTTTTTGGCAATCTGCTGTAACTGTAAGAGAAAGAAAACAGAATTCTCTAGAATATGAGTTCATAGGCCTTTGATAAAAGGTATGTATTGAGTAAGTCTTAACCCTGCATTATTTCCTGGGTAAAGCAGCAGTGGTTGGTTGATACAGTGAAATAATAAAGAATGGAGAATGTTCAGGAGGTAGTTTACTTCAAATTCTTCCAAATGCATGGACATTTAAAAGGTGTCCCTGTGCTTGGAGAATCTACGATTGAGACCTGAAAAAGAATTTTTTTTTCCTTCCGTGTGTGTATATAGGCACATGTGCATCGGGGTTGGGTGGTAGGGTTCTTTTTTGTGCGTGGAGGGGCTTTCTACAAAAGATTCATCTCTAAAACAGGCAAGGTTTTAGTACTCATTCTCACGATGCACAGCGGACTTTGTATTGATCTTTTGAAATTAGATTTAGCATCTTTTAGCATATGTCTTAGAATTTGTAGATTAATATGTATATTAGCTTTGTAAGGGACGCTTTTTTAATACATGAAGACTATTCCCCTGTAGTTGTATATACTTGAAAGTTCTGATTCTTAAATATGTCCCTATAGTTCGTCTTTCATTCTACATATGAATCCAATCTCACCAATTTGAAGTTTCTTTCTCCTAATCTTATTAGTCTTCTTCTAGGAGAGTATAGTTGCCAATGCAATTTTTAATTCTATTAGACTTATTAAATTTTAATTTTAAAGGTCCTCTAGTTTGGGCTGTCAAGATAGCTGTCAGTAAAATGCTTGCCATATAAACATGAGGACTTGACTTCAGGCCCTGGAGATTCCCCAGGATTCATGTAATCCATATAATGAAGTTGGGTGTGGTAGCATGCAAATTTAATCTCATTGCTCTGGAGTTAGAGGCAGCTGTTTCCCTGGAGATCATTTTCTAGCCAGTTGAGCTTAATGGGTGAGCATCAAGTAGCAACGAGATAGTTTTGTCTTGAAAACATAAGGCAGAGGGCACTTGAGGAAGACCTCTGATCATCAGATATACATGTACATAGGTTTGTTTCTATCACACCCCAAAAGCTTCTCTACATCTTTTGTCAACACATTGTATCAAGCTCAAAAGAAGCCTTGTCAAATCTTCCATGAGGAAAATCTGTACAAGAAAATAGCTCATACACAAGGGATGTCTGCTGTGATCATCATTAGGGGAATTCATCTCAGTCTGGGCAACATAGGTAAAAGGGAAACCATTACCTGATGCTGCTCCGTTACCAGGGTCCTATGTATACAAGCTGAAACTTAACTTGGAAACATTTCTCATAACTGACTAAAAATTAAGCAAAGTAAATAAAAGATTAAGCTTTAGCCAATCACAAGCAGCAAATCAGCTGATTGATCATGTAACTAAAGATTTCTCATGGGATCATAGTCACATGAAGGAAATTTTTCATCTAATGATAACAAAATAAGAATAACATATCACAGTAATCAGTCAGGTGACATTTCAAATTCAGGCTCATGGTTAACCTGGAAACGTTGAATTTTTAAAATGCATCAAGTAGAGAGTGCTCTGTACTTCTTCCAGGTTTGAATGCTATGTCATCGAGAATTCTTCCCTGCTCAAATAAGCTTTTTCAGGCACCCTTTGTCTAAATGTTTTCTTTAAACTGTTCCTATATTCCTCCTACAGGTTGTTAAAACTTCTATTTATAAACCTTCCTAGAAATTAGTTTTTAGGTGCACAAAGGCTGGAAGCTCACAAAAATGATAAATAAGTCCTATTCATTGGGCAAAATACTTAGATTCATTCTAACTTTTTTCCACTCTTTTTTTCAGTTGCTTCTGAATTCTTTTTCCTTCCTTCCTTCCTCCTTCCTTCCTCCTTCCTTCCTTCCTTCCTTCCTTCCTTCCTTCTTCTTCCTTCTTCTTTCTTTCTTTCTTTCTTTCTTTCTTTCTTTCTTTAATTTTTATTAATCATTCCCTTTGTTTACATCTCAAATGATATCCTACTTCCTGGTTATTCCCTCTACCCAACACCCATTCCATGATATCCCACTTCCTGGTTACCCCTCCGCAACCCCTCTATCCCATGATTGTTTTGGGATCACTTGCTTTAGCTGAACAGTGAATCCCTACGTTATTTCCAACTTCTCATAATTAGACTTATTTGATTGGTCATTTGATTAGTTTTGAATTTTATCAGGGATGCTTTACTTTCTGGAAAACTATTTGTTCATTTACTTGTTATCATTTTTGCACCCAGGACCTAAGCCAAGTCAGAGCCTTGCTCATGGTAAACTAGCTTGAGACCATTGATCTATAGCCCAGCTATTTGTTCCTGCCATTATGATACTGTAATCATGGGATGCTGGTGTTGGACACTAGTCTTCCTTACAATTTTGTTAAGCATTCTTGTAGATCTTTCACAGCCTGTACTATGTATCTACACGAGTGCACCAAATAATAGAAACAAGCTATGGATCTGTAGTGTCCATTAGGACATAGTGTGAGGCAATGCCTCTGAAAAATGAAGAATTTTGCTTCTATATTCCACTCACAAAAGATTCCAAATACATTATTTGCAACCTTCTCTGGATATCAGAATCCTCAAGTATCTATGTTTTGTAAAAACAGTCAATAAATTCTTATTAATTATAACAGAGAACAAAATCTTCTCTCTGGGTGGGTCAGGGTTCTTCACTCTCTATCTCTCCCTGACTTAAGGAAATGAGCCTGAGATTCCAAACAAGCTTTGGAAACCAAAGATAACTTTCATGTTTACTAGGAGAGGGTTAAGAGAACTCGCAGCCTCTGTTACAGCCTTGGGAAAAAGGTATCACATGAGCATCTGTAAGAAGATGGCAGATTTAAAATTGTGCTAAGAATTAACATTTCATGTTTATGCCAGATGTCAGGTACACTGCTTTTCACTGAGCTGTCAAAAAGTAGAAAACTGAGAGAAAAGGTCAAAGCATCCAGAGGGATGTCAGCAGTGCTTCAAGATTGTAATGATGGAAAAAGTTGCTTTAAGTCTGCATCCATCACCACTTCACATGTCAATTCACATCAAGTGGAAACAGAACGAGCTTTCTTAATAGCTTTGTGGGATGCAATATGCTTGGCACTAGAGTTGAAAACACACCATGGTTACAGAATGCCTGCCAGGGTGGGTCCCCTCTTCTGAAGATCAATGATTATGGATGATTGATGGGCTGCTTTCCCTAGCAGCAAACACCAGCCTGTTGTTATTACTAGAACAGATGTAAATGTGATCCACACATAATTAATTGAATTTACAAAATGCCAGAAGTATATTAACTAGTCAAAACAACCTTTTAATTTTCTCCCCCAGATTTCATAATGATGTAATGAAGAAGCTACCCACAAACATATTAAGACATTTATAGCCAAGCTCATTCTGAACAAATTCTGGCAAATAAATCAACTTATGCTCACACTCAGATGAAATAAGAAGGGCCTCATTGCCTTCTCTCTCCATCCCTCCTTTCTTCCCTCCCTCCTTCATATTATTCCTTTATACTTTAATTTTCTTTTTTTCATGAATGTATTTATTTATTCACTTTATATCCTAATTGCATTCTTTCTCTCACCCATCACATATCCCCTTCTTTATCCTCCCCTCCTCTTCTCCTCTCAGGAGGAGACCCCCCTCCCCAGTACCAACCCTCAATGGTGCATCAAGTCACTGTAGGTTATGGGCATATCCTCTCCCACTGGAGAAAAAGAAAACAGAGAAGTTAGGGGAACAGGATTCAAAGGGAGGCAACAGAGTCAGGGACAGCCCCTGCTTGAGTTGTTGTAGGACCTGCATGCTCTAAGTCTGCTATATACATGTGTGGTGGCCTATATCCAGTCCATGTATACTCTTTTGTTGGTGGTTCAGTTTCTGGGATCCCCCGAAGGTCCAGGTTAGTTGGCTATGTTGGTTTTCCTGTGGAGTTACTACACCTTTCTGGTCCCTCAAGTCTTTCCTCAACTCTTCCACAAGACTACCAAGCTCCCTTTAATGTTTAGTTGAACGTCTCTTCATCTGTTTCTGTCAGCTGTTGGGTAGTGCCTCTCAGAGGACAGTTATGCTAGGTTCCTTTCTGCAAGCATAACAGAATATCAAACTATTAGTTTCAGAAACTGGCTCTTGCTCATGGATGGATCACAAGTTGATCTGTCATTGGTTGGCCATTCCCTCAGTCTCTGCTCCATATTTGTCCCTACACTTCTTGTAGGCAGGACAAAATTTGGCTTAAAGGTTATGCTTTAATTTTCATTTGTCATGTCTCAGGAAGAATTACAGCTTTAAATAAGACTCATATGGAAGTACAATATTTAGAATATTTCAAGAGGAAGTTATAAAGATTAGAAGAATCTACACAAAGTTGTACCATTAATTACTTTTAAAGGCACAGGACACTTTATGCTATATTTTAAATATGAATTCTGTAGTTTATTTTCCAGCTAGGTCACCATTTCTTAATAAAAATTCTAAGTATGTCTGGCCTGCAAGAGTTTGTGAACAAAGGCTATCTTCTCTTTGGACAAGAGCTGCCTCTATATTTCTTCTTGGGGTATGTCCTTGTCCAAGTAAAAGCTCAGAGAAATTAAAGGTGTTTTTTGCCCAGCATTTTTAGAACAGATTTTAGAAAAAAAAAAAGCCCATACTTTTTCTATTAAACCTCTCACTATTAACAAGGACATACTGTGAAAATTGCTGTTAACTGGGACCAAGTGGTCTCTTTGGATAGCACAGGATGATGAAATAGTAAAAGCACTGAAGAAAACAGAGAGAGCTGCAGAGCACAGACTTTGCGCCTTTACCGCCGATACTTAATGCATCAACCTGCTGGCCAGAGTCCGTTACAAGGGAATGTGCAGAACAAAATGATAACTGTGTGTAAAATGAGAGGGAATTGGTGCTGCAAAGGAAACATGGAAAGCTTGGAAAAAAGAGATTTTAAAATAATTTTATAAACATGACAAAGTGGGGCTCAAAATGGACAGTATCTGCAAGCATCTTAATGGTACTAGATAGAGACACTGAGTATGTTAGAAAAAAAAAAAAGAGTGTATTTTGTGCCCCTATGCCTGGCAGTCTCTTTGTCTGATTCTCTGTGTCTGTTTCCATGTCTCTGTGTGTCTCTATTTCTATGTCTACGTCTCTATCTCTCTGTCTCTCTGTCTGTCTCTCCTGTGTGGGAAAATCTTTCAGTACTGGGGACTGAACCTAAAGCTCCTAGCATGGTATGTGATCACTCTACCACAGATCTATATTCTCAGACTTCTTTTCAGTTTTTTAGTTTAATTAAGTGGGTAACCTAGATGACCAGGCTGATCTTGAGCTCCTCTGTGTTTCCTGGGTTATATTTCAACTCACAGTCTTCTTGAATCAGCCTGCCAAGAAGCTAGTTACAAGTGTGAATGGTAAGAAAACTCACAAATTCTAGACTTACAGAAAATTCCCCACAAGACAAAACAACCCATTTGCTCATAGCTATAATAGATGAATTTCTGCTTGATTATTGTTTGTACTATACATTTATTTGTATATACACATATACAATATATATTACAAAAATGATATATAATACGTTTATTATATATAATTACACAAAATTGCATAAACAATATCTAAATATATAAATAATATTATATATAATATATATAATGTATTTATTTATTATTTGCCTTTAATATGTCATTTAAATTTTCAACTCATCTTTCTCTGGATGAAATCCACAGCAAGGATCACAGTACCAGTGTTTATGCCTAATAAATCCCTAGTCTTTAAGATCTCAAAACTTTGTTGTATCTAGCTGACTGATTTAGCCTCACTATGGGGACATAAAACATTTGCTAAAGAAAAGTAATGATGTAAATTATGCTAGAAGGGGAGATGCTTAATTAGTTCAGAGAAGTATGTAAAGTAAATATGGAAAACTCCAGAAGGGTTGAGATGCTCCTGTCTGATAGTTTAGGCCTCCAGGATCCTATAATAAGCTTCTTTAATTAGCCTTGTTGGGAATTATTTTATGTACTTCCAAACTTAATAAAATAATATTTTCAAGACCACAAACCATAAACTTAGATATCTGTGCTCCTTAATAACATTTAGTGAATGAGGTTTATACAGTTTTGAAAAGTCGGAATTAATTAAATACTCCTGAAAGAGAGACTTCTAAGTGCAATACACAGGCTAGAGGCACCTTCAAACCCTGCTTTGTTTAATCCAATTCTTTTAAAACAGTTTTGACCAACTGACCAATATACAGTTTCTTGCAATCTTTAAGAATATAGTTTACTTTATTCATTTATCTTATTTGTATAAATGTATGGGTAATTCTCCCGGAAGTCATAAGATGGTATCACAGTGGTTAGAACTAGATTTTCAGTTTGTTGTGAGTTGTTACATAGGGGCTAAACTTGAGTCTTCTGCAGAAAAGCAAGTATTCTTAATCTCTGAAGCATTTTCTAGCCCAGGATGTACTTTCTTCCAGACAATATTCAGCTGGAGATGCATACTCAAAAAGTAGCTCTTTTAAGTTCTTTAAAGGGGCACTAATGAAAACAAAATAACTACATTTTCTATGTTTATTAAATGCAAAGAAGATTGGCAATGTGGTTCAGTTGGTAGATGCTTGCCTAACATTCAAAACCTCCAAGGTTTCATGCTCCCTGTTCCATAAGCCTAATGTGGTGGTGTACAGTTAAAATACTAGGACTCAGAAACTGGTAGTAAGGGACTGAGAAGTTGAAAGTCATTGATAATCAGAATATATTGTAGGAAAAAATATTCTTTTAAATCATTCTCAGGTATATATTACGTTTAAGGTCAACCTAAGATACTTAAAACTTTATCGTTTTTATTTTTAAAGGAAAATAAAAAATTAATTTAAAATGTAAGTAAAGTATGTCTTTCATTTCATTTCCTTAGCTGAACCTTCTGGACCCCAAAATAAGGATGGTGATTATCTATCTATCTATCTATCTATCTATCTATCTATCTATCTAGATATCTATCTATCTAGATATCTATCTATGTATTTTATGTATATGAATACACTGTAGCTGTCTTCAGACACACCAGAAGAGGGCATCGGATCCCATTACAGATGGTTGTGAGCCACCATGTGGTTACTGGGAATTGAACTCAGGACCTCTGGAAGAGCAGTCAATGTTCTTAACCTCTGAGCCACCTCTCCAGCTCCTGACTTCTTAGTTTTAAAACCCATTATCATTTCAAATTTTAATGACACAAAGGACTTTTTAAATATAAACAGATGAAGATCAGTTTTGAAAGTACACCAATGTGGAGGCAGGAGGATGGGGGAAGGGATAGTGAGTTCCTGGGAGGGAGGGGGGGAAATGGGTTAAGGGGAGAATATCTGAAATGTAAAAAAAAAAATTCCAATTAAAAAAAAAAAAATAAATAAATAAATAAAAAAAAAAAAAGAAAGTCCATTTCCCTAAAAGATTCCTCTGTTTTTTATTTCAGGTAGACTTTATCTCTTTAGATGATAGGAACACAGATACAACCAGACACAATTCCAAGTTATTCCCAAGCAAGTGCCAATTTGGTGCCTATGACGATGAGAGGTGATTTAACTGCCAGGAAATGAGCTAAGTTTCTGTGAACACACACAGATGTAGTTCATGACAGGATACCAATCTTCTACTCCTCTCCTGGGTCCATAGAGCTATGCTGGGGAAATCGCAGCTACATTGCTAGGCATACAAGCAACTTGGCTCTCCAGTGAAGCTGAGGTTAATGAAGAAAATATTCTACTGAGCTGAGAACTGCTTGGCTTATAAAGAAATGAATATCAGTGCTTTATGCAAAGTAATCCATTTTGCTAAGTACAAAATATCTACTGAAATTCACTCATTGAAACATTTTTACTCCTGTACATTCCCCAAAACATTAAAATCATGTGACTTAAAGACAAAGTGTGACTAGTTTCATTCTTCATGAGCTTTATGTGGTCTATGAATGAAGACTAAGTTGTGGGGTGGGGGGCTACAGTGCCTCTTAGAAGAAGTAACAAAATACTCAAGGGAGCAAATATGGATGCAAAGTGCAGGACAGAAACTGAAGGAGGGGCCATCTGCACATCATTCCACCTGGGTATCCATCCCCTGTGCAGTCATCAAAGGTAGATGATGACGTGGGTGTCAGGAGGTGCATGCTGACAGGAGCCTAACATAACTGTCTCCTTAGAGGTCTGCAAGAGTCTGACATATTCAGAGGCGGATGCTCACAGCTAACCATTAAACTGATCATGGGGTTCCCAACAGAGAAGATAGAGTGAAGACTGAAGTAGTAGAAATGGTACAGGACCCCATGAGGAGAGCAACAATACCAACCAACCAGAGCCCCCATGGTGTAAACCACCAGCCTGGGAGTGCTTAGGGAGGGACCCATGGCTCCAGCTATATATGCAAGGGAGCTATATATAAGTGGGAGAAGAGATTCTTGGTCCCATGAAGGCTGGACATCGTGGTGGGTGGTATTCGAGGGTGGGGAGGTGAGGTTCTGGGGAGGGTGGGTGTGGGTACACCATCATAGAGGCAGGAGGAGGGGGAATGGGATAGGGAGTTCCTGGGAGGGAGGGGGAAAGGGGGTAAGGGGAAAACACCTGAAATGTAGATAAAAGTTACAATAAAAAAAAAAAAAGTGTGACTAGTTTGCCTTAAAGAGTACCTGGATCAAAATTCCCCAGTCACAAGTCAATAAGGCAGATTTCTAGAAAAAGATATTGAACTCTGGGTTCTGACCTGAGCAGAGAAGACCTGCTTTGAGCTTATCTTCCATACAGCTTTAGGAGGCATCGACTAAAATTCACAGAACATTATGATCCACACACAGGACAGGAACTGTGTATCCACAAACCTCCAGAGCACTTATTTATGTAAGTACTGTCTACGTAAAAGCAGCGGTGGCTGGATCTTTGCACTTGCATTTCAGCTCTACTTCCTCTGAGAGAGAGAATATCAGCAAACAGACTCAGTATCCTCAACTCCTTAGCTCCTCGTTAGGGAACTATATCATAATGCTGGCACATAGGTGAAGTTCAAACGAGGCCTCTTTAAAACTCTCACTTCTTTTTCCCTGTTTCCCCTTCTTGAAACAATCTGTCCTGGTGAAAGGATATAAATGAAAGAAGGGAGGCCAAGGTCAAAGACACTGGATTTGAATGGCTCTGAGCCAGACGTACAGTTCAATTTAAGCTAATGCATTTTCAGGTTCCTTTATTCACCCAGGTTCGCTAGACTTGATTAGAACAAGAAGATCAAACTAAGAAAAAGACTCAGTGGGTAAAGGTGCCAGGCTCCAAGTCTGCCATGTAGAATTTGATTGACAAATCTGAGCTAAATTATCAAGGGGAGTCCAGTCTCTAAGACACACATAGTAGAAAGAATCCCCAAAGTTGTCTCATCTCCACACATGTGCTATGGCATGTATCTCTCTCTTTTTCTCTTTCTCTTTTTCTCTCTCTGTCTCTTACACACATACACACACACAGAGAGAGACAGAGAGAGAGAGAGACAGAGACAGAGACAAATACAGAGACAGAGAGACAGAGAGAGAGAAGGAGAGAGAAATACAGACTAATTAAGGTAAACAAAATACAAATATATATAATTACAAAGAAACCATTATTTTATTGCAATTTTGCTAGTATAAAAATCTAATTATTAGCTCTGGCATAGCAATAGCATACTGTTTCTCCTCAATCCTAGGATACAGTTTTAAGATTGAAAGCTTTATCATACTTGAGACATACTAACTTTACAACCTATTTTTTGTTGTTTTGTTTTCAAAAAAGGAGTAACCAGCAGTCAGAAATGCAAGCTTTAATATAAATTCTTGCTGCTATGCTATTTCTCTAGCAATGTGTTCAAACTCGCAAGTTTCCCTGTGCAATTATGTTATGGACTTTAGACTTAGTCTGACTCTTTTCTGTGGGAAAAAGGAGAGTAAGAACAGGTCAGCTTACTGCTTCACTTAAAGCCCGGTAGAAAGTGTCCACTGTGGGCTCTGCTTAAGGAGACATGAGAGCCGATGGGGAAAGCCTGGCTCAACTCTGATGTTGACACAGGTGCACATCTCAAAGCATCCTCATTCCATAGCTCTAACATAGTTCTTATTCTAAAAAGCAAGTCTTCATGGGATGAGATGACACTTGTATGTAATCTTAGGGTTTGTTAGCCTAAGGAAAATAAAAGGATGCACTGGGGAATGGATACATAGTAAGATTCTGCCTTAAAATAAATGAACAGACAAACAAAAATCAAGAACTCAAAGAGAAGAGGAAATATGGCTGTATAGAATAATGTCATTAAAAGTTGGGCACAAAATTTTCAAACAAGAAAACCTCATGGAGGACCAGTACAAGACAATATAATCAATCCTGTTCATGGATTCACATGAAACACTTTTAATTTCATGCTTTTGCAATATGAAAAATATATTGGGATTATGTTATATTTGCATATTTATAAATGAGATGGAGGTAATTTTTTTATATTTGGCTCCGTCTTAAATCCTCACAATGATTTACTAAGGATAGATTATGACCTGTTTATAAGGAAACAAAAAATATAGAAGTTTGGCAACCTGCTCCAAATTCCAGAGTTAGAACATATTACAAACTTGAGACTTAGCTCAGTTTATTGGTATAGCTCCAGTCTAGATTATGGCTTCAATATACTGTGTGTGTGTGTGTGTGTGTGTGTGTGTGGGTTTTGTGTGTGTGTATGTAAGATGGTACTTAAAAATATTTTAGTTAGGCCCACGCATCCATCAAAGCTATTTGTAGAATGTCAAAAAAGTGAAATTTGAAATGAATAATACCAAAAACAAATTCAAATCTTGTAATTTATATATCCATAAGAAAAATTCCTAAATTAATATTTGAAAAAGTATTACTTTTACAACTGAAGCTGAAATCTTGCTGTATGGCTTTGTGTAAATTCCATAACCACCTTGAGCCTCAGCTTGCTAATGTTAAAAGATAGCACTACTCATTTTTAAAAAATAAACTTAATATCACCTTGAATATTAACACTCTTACTGTCATTTCAGGGCTACTTAGTATAAACTGAAGCACATTGTCACTCCAGATGAACCCAATATCCTGAGAATATGGGAAGTTCTGGCAGTCTTTCAATTTTTTTTCAAAATGAGCCCACTAGTTTACAACTGGGGATTGGTTCTGGATATTGTTCTCAATAACAAGTAAGTTGCACATATGACAAGGTTTTTTTTGGTCAGGATGCTCTTAGGTTTTTCTCTGAGTGTTGTCAAGCATTTTCAGATGCAAAAGTAAAATGTTTTGAGATATATAGCAAGTTTCACATACCCAGTTATTTGTTGGATATATCTGTGAATCAATGAAAATAAAACAGAAGAATGGACAAGTAATAGATAAATAGATGAAAGGATAGAAGGAAAGACAAGAGGAAGGCTGGCTTACTCAATGGATATTTATAATTCATAGCTTACAGTTAAACAGTTTACAAACACACAGGATTTGATATCCGACAATACAATTAATATGCAATAATGGGCCTACCAACCATTTCTCTTTAGAGATAAAAAACTTTGTAGTAATCCATATGATTCTACTTTAGGTTTATAAGTCAACTGATTCAGAATGTAAGTGTACGGGTGCCATTATGAATCAGTTAGGATTTTTGACATTCAGTAGGTTAACAGTCATTCAGTATTGACATAAATTAAGAAAATGTGTACATAAATCTGATATTTTATCCATTCATTTTATAGGTCGAGTCTCTACATCTTTTCCTTGATATGTTTATCTCCACTTAGCAAGAAGCAACAGCTTAGAGATAATATTCTGTAGCTTAAATGACAGATCCTTAATAACCCATCATTTCAGTTTTGATGAGGCCAGTCATACTATGATGCAGTTCCTGTGTATTCTGACTTGGTTTCTGCTTTGATGCAAATAGAAATACAAGGTTTGAAGTAACTGCAGCCCTGCATCCTGAATAGGGGGAAGGGAAACTGATGATTTTCAAGAAGTTTTATATATACAATTGGCAATTGACATATACATATAACAATTGAAAAGTGCTGTAATTTCAGGTGTGGTGGGGTTATGAATATTGAATTGAAGTTTAGAAAAACTGAGTTCCTAAAACAAGGAACTGAGTTCCTATGATTCAAATAAAAGTATTTTGGGAAATGGTTTAGAATCATGCATCTCTCCACCCTAGGAAGTGGGTCTTTCTGTCTTGCTAATGTCTCCACTAACTTGACAATTTGATACAGAGATGGAAATTTTGCTGTGGTGCCATATAAGCTGCCTGAAATGACTTTGATGTGTTGGCCCATTCATCTTGAGAGAAAAAAATGAAAAGGATGTGGCTCTACGTGGTGTAAATCCCACGCCATCTGGCTGAGCAGCTTCAGTTCTCGCCTTGGTCACACCAACACTTTACACAGCAATTTTTAGCACGAAGTTGCTTCAACCTCTACTACCTGCTGCTTGACACTCACACCCTCCCTGTCACATCCCAAAGGCTATGTTGTTCGAAGTGGATGACACCGTACAGAACTGAATGTTCAAATGCCTGCATGTAGCACAAACATGGCTAGGTGCAGCAGAGACTAGTTTGCTGAAAAAACACTTGGGCAGACTCTGAGTCTTTTATCCATGCACAATAAGTTTTGGCAGCAATCATTGGGCAAAACCAACTCTTTATTAAAACATGTGTATGGAATAATTTGATTAACCTGTGCATTTATGTTTAATTAATATTTTATCATAAAATGCCTAGATACTAGTTCTGTGGCCTTATTTATAGCAGGGTGATTTTTCTCATGAATTTGAGTTCCTAATGATTTTATGATAGCCAGCATCTGCATTAAAATTGCACTCATCTCCGGTTTTCCCATTATTGGAAACTAGATTAATAATTACTCCCCAAGAAATCTATGTTGAGTATCTTATTTCTGGTTTATCATCTTGCTGTTCTTGTAACTTAGGACATTATGTCCCCTTTCTTCAGAAAGATCCTGAATTCTTCTGCAAAATGTCAATGAATTAAAAATTACAGAAGGCATTACAGAATAAAGGAAAGAATAAGAAATTTCTCATATGATAACAATTTCTGTGGTCAACCAATGTATAGAGACCCATGATAAATTTGCAATTCTCTCCAACCATGACAGAAAATTACTTTAATGGCATTACATAAATGGATGACTGTTCTCAATCAAAGCTACTCAAGGCGAAGTGTAGAAACGTCATTGATTACTTTATCTATGTTAGTTCATCTCCCCAACTCTATTTTAATATAACATTTTTGGCATATTCAATAATCAAAAAAGCTAGGAATTTATTTCAATTAAATGAGAAAAATGTTCTGGTAGTGTTAGGATATTCTTTTTTAAATCATGTTACTCGTTTACATTTCAAATGATATCCCCCTTCATGATTACCCCTCCACAGGGCATCAAGCCTCCCTCCACTCCCATTGATGTTAGATATAGCAATCCTCTGCTCACTATGTATCTGGAGTCCTGACTTCCTTCATGTATACTCTTTGGTTGGTGGTTTAGTACCTGGGATCTCTGGGTGGTCCAGTTAGTTGGTATTGTTCTTGCTATGGGGTTGCAATTCCCTATAGCTCCTTTAGTTCTTCTCCTAGCTGTACCAGTGGGGTCCAGGAATCAGTTCAATGGTTGGCTGTAAGTATTTGCATCTGTATTATTCTGGTGCTGGTAGAATCTCTTAGGGTTCATGCTAGAAAGTAGTCTACCCCTGATCTGCATCTCTAACCCAAACAACAGGTTTCAATAGAATTTTTATGCAGCCAATAATATAAAGAGAAATACAATGAAGGAAAGAATTACGATAAAAAAACAAACACGAAGAGTAATTGTTAACTATCACTAAATAGCAGCTCTATTACTGATCAAAATGCTGACTTCAGAAATATATAAGCCACAACCAATAGTAAACAAACAAACAAACAAGCAAAGCCCTTTAGCATTATGTCTGATTGTACAACCCCAAAATTACAACATGAGCAATGTCTGCAAAATAATAAACTTTCTGCTTCCTCAAGTATTCCCCTTGATTAGAGACAGCACTGTGAGTGTTCTTTTGTGTACATGATATCTATCTATAAAGAACGGATGCATGATGCATAGAATCCAGTGTTTCTTCATGCCTTTTCATTTCTACCTCATTGTGATACACAAAAGAGAATATGTTGATAGAGATTTGAGACATTCATAAATTTTGTAGAATAAAACACTAAGCCAATGATTTGCAGCCATACCCATTGGTATCAAGAAATTTAACTCTTCATTCATTTTTATTGATTATTAGACATAAAGCAAACTTATGTTAGACACCATGTTTGCTTTCAGATCACACCTGGGGAGTCATGTATTAAAATCACAGTCCCTTTTATTTCTTGGACTTTGTGATCATCATTAAAAGGCCAGCTATATCACTTCAGCCTTAGGAAGTAGACATGAGTTTTATGAGACAATAAAAATATACAAATCGGTTAGAGACCTGGAAGGCCACAAAACAATGAAATAAATCAGGATGAATAGTACCTTGAAGACATTGCTTCAGGCTCAAATGTGAGGTGGATGGCAGGGTGATCTCTCAATGGACACATAATATTTTGCCTGGATGAGCTAAACACATTGCAGTGAAGGCCAAGCAAAGGAGCCAGGTAAGGAAGAAGCCTGAAGGGCAGAGTGAGATAAACAGGTAAAGCACAAGAATTTTGCTAAATGCAACAGTTAAGATCCTGCTGCTGAATGGTCGATGGTAGTGGCATCTTATCAGAGAAACTTCTTAAAACACAACATTCAGACTCACCGGATCAGAATCTGCATTACTTCAAGATTCAGCTTAATTAATTTGTAATTAAAGTGTCAGTCCAGATGCTATGTGCTAGAATACATCTGAGCATAGCCTTTTCAACATTACTTAGTGCTGGTCTCTATGTGGTTCTGCAAAGAATGGGCATAAAAATTAAAACAAAACCATTAACTCTTTTGTCTCCTATTTTGAAAGGTTAAAGGTTGAAGATCAGAAGAGGAGAATTAAAGGGGTTGATGTGGGAATGAAAAGTAGAGGAGAGGGCATGGGAAAGTTTTGAAATCCAAATGAAACTTATGCTGTATAGGCAGCAGTGTGTGTGTGTGTGTGTGTGTGTGTGTGTGTGTGTGTGTAATTTAAATAGAGTTGACATATAATAAGAGAGAGAACAGCTCAACTAGACATCAATGCTACCAAATAAAAACCCCAGTACCAGTAGTCAGTTATACTTTTTTGAGTCATTGCCCAAAGAGGATCTATATAACTCCAACAAATGACAGGCTACCATCAATGCTACTGGTTACCCTCTACAACCTGCTGATAAGACAATATTGCTAAAGAGATCGCATACTTATGACACTGAATGTAAGGAAATACAGCTTTTTTTAAAAAGACTTTATTTTATATACGTGAGTATAGTGTCACTGTCTTCAGACACACTAGAAGAGGGCATCAGATCAGATTATGGATGAATGTGAGCCACCATGTGGTTGCTTTGAATAGAACTCAGGAACTTTGGAAGAGTAGTCAATGCTCTTAACCTCTAAGCCATCTCTACAGCCCCGGAAATATAGGTGTTAGTCATCTGGAAGTGTCACCTGTACTGGCCAGCACTGGTAGTGCTAGAAGGTTCTACACAAGAACTAAAGAGAAAAATAATCAAGAAACTCACCCATCTGTGAACTCTGTGAACTATAACTACCTGTCTACAAGCTAGGTCCACTAATACATTAGTGAGGCCGATGTTAAGGGAGTAACTAACGACATTTTTAAATTGGAGTTAAAGCCTATTCTGTGAGATTGAACCTATATTTTACATTGTTAATGATGCCAAGGACAGAAAACTTAAATAGGTCATTTGCTCAGGGGAAAACCTATTACTATTATTCTGGTAAATAAACATAGTGATAAAATAACTTCTAATTATATTTTCTATAACCATAGATTAGTGTATTGCCCCAAATTTGAAATATCAGAAGCCCTTAGATTGAGATGGTTTTACAGACCACTCTGTGTCTTTTCTTTGAAAAATGGCTGCAAGGGGCTGCAGTTTTACTTCTTTATAATCTGAAAGCCTCCATGATCCAACTCTTATTTAGTCTTTGAAAATTCCTACACTGAATTAAAATATGAGCTGGTGGGAAGGCTTTCTGATAAGGTCATGAATCCACATGAATCATTTCTGGTTAAGACTTCATTGCCACCATCACTAGGAATGTGATCCTAGACTTCATCTTAGACCAAAACTCATCTTGTCATTTATACAACCAAGGAAACTCATTTGCAGATAATGCCTGCAAACCATTTCTCTAGAATACTCCTTAATATTTAAGGGAAACTCAATAATGGACATTGGAACTGTTATTTCCATAATTACTTGTTTTTCATGCGTACTTCATTGGGTACTATTAAAGGGAATAGAAGAGTTGAATCAAATATGATAGGATATTCAAAAGTAATGCTTGTAAGTATTTTAACCACAGAGAAAGAACCAAGAAGAAATAATCTAAAATGAGCAAATATATTGCAAAAGAGTCAAGAAGACAAAAATTTTATGCCCTGAGAGGATTGTGGGGATTTCAGAGCTGAAAACCTCACTGGTTCCAGCAAGGACCATGAGCTTTCTGAAATTCTTCCATTGCTTGCACTACTAAGACCTTCAGGTTCTCTGAGATCTGGCCTACATCCTATACATAACTAATGTTCCTTAGTCATCTCAATGCAGATGAAACAGGTTTGAGTCCAGCTGATATAGATAGAGCTCCTTCAAAAATATCTCTCTAAGTACCTCTACCTGCCTGATTGGTGCTTAGGACATTCGTTAAATACTATACCTTGGGAAATAAAGTGGCAGATATTTTTTTTAAAGCATTTTAAATGTTTTAATCTAGAAACAGTTTCAATTCTGGATCATGTTCACGTGTTCAATAGATTCTTTGTTCCTTAATATAAGCTCCCTAAAGCAGCTGGTTCTACCCACTGTATACAACATAAATTCTGTCTTCAGCCTATACACCAGTAAATTATAGGCCAGACCAATGTGTCAGAATAGTGAATATGAATTATGTCTCAGCACTAAGGAGATCTAGATCACTGAGAAGCACATCCTTTCCATGTAAATCTGACTGGTTCTGGCCATCTCCATGTCTGATAAAGCCCTGACAAAGGCACAATACTGTTTATTTTAGTCACTAATACTCCATGGATCTTAAGAGTTAATGTGTCTTATTTGAAGAGATTTCTTTTCTTCTTCACCTACAGTCTCGCCAGACTTTCACAATTATTTCACCCATGTGTGTTATTACCAAAGACAGGAGTGTATGACACCTCCCATGGCTGAAATAAAAGAAAATGCTATGAGGTAGAATCACAGTGTTTAGTCAACAGTTGTTGTCTCTTGTGTTTCTAGATCAGCCAAGAGAACCTAAAAGCTGGTCTTCCAGCTTCTCAGCACGAATCTCAGAAATGAACGTAGAGTGTGGAGTGCAGGTCTTGCGTTGGAACAGCACACACATGACAAGCAGAATAGGCTGTAGTACTCACCGCCGGAGTGTGGTGGGGGTCCACAGAGAAGTACCACCCCCTGGCCTTCACGGACTGACACCGTGCTTCTCATTCTCGTCTTAAAATTTTCAAGATCTGATTAAAAAAAGAAAGGAAGAAGGACATTTCAGAAGGAAAGCCATACATTCTCTTTACTTGGAGGCCAATGTTCAAATCTCTTCCATGCAACTATAAGGGAATATTTGCATTCAGGAAGAAAGCAGGATTTGATTTCTTTATTAGATCTTCTAGGAAATCAGCTGTATTAATACAAAAAATATATACACATGCATCCCGTGTTGTTGTAGCAGGATTGCAATTGTATGGGACATCTAAAGTGGCAAAGCATATGTAAGAATAAAATAAACACATCATAGGATTCAGTGGAAAAAACTGAAAAACACAAATAAATAAGATGTTCACCTCAACCCACGTTATTCACCACATCCCAAAGAAAGTGAATCCCACTGCTTGCCCACCCACTCCCAAACTCCTACTCTAAAGTACCTATCATATGCAGCAAGTGCAAACTTTATTCTCTACCTGTAATTATTTTGTTATTCAAAGAACTATTTGAAAATACAGAATTTGTAGGTACCAGTCTGATTCATGTTTATGGAAAGTACACACAAATAAAGTAAGCAAAAATTACAGGACAACAATAAATTAAATGAATATATTTAATTTTACTTACAGCCACAAAAAATGCTAGTAATTTTAATCACTAAAAGGATGATTTACAAACATTTGATAATTTAAAAACTCAATTAAGGGTAAATGCTATTTTTATTATTATCAGTGATTTTTAGGAAAAGCATAATTTCTTCTAATAACACTCAATATAACACATATAGATTTGGACTTCCTAGCTTGACTGACCACAAAGGGAAAAATCAATGTACCTCTTTTATTTTTAAGATAGCTGAAGTCTATACACATTATAACTCTTTACCCATATTCCAAGCAAATATCCCAATACAGTCATTGGCTCACTTAAAATACAAAGATTGAGTCTATGTACGAAATAGAATAAAGATCTGGTACTGTAAATTGAAACAAAAATGTTTTGGAATTAAGTTTACCATCAACATATGAAATATTATACTATGCATACTCATATACACACAGTCTCAAACTCTCTCTCTCTCTCTCTCTCTCTCTCTCTCTCTCTCTCTCTCTCCACACACACACACACACACACACACGCACACTCACAGGCACACTCACACACACTCACAGGCACACACACACACTCACAGGCACACTCACAGGCACGCACCACACACACACACACTCACAGGCACACTCACAGGCACACTCACAGGATCACAGGCACACACACTCACTCACAGGCACACTCACAGGCACACTCACAGGCACACTCACAGGCACACACACTCACAGGCACACACACACAGGCACACACACACATTTTTTAGTACTTAAACATTGTTACAGAATGTTTGTGTTACATTAAACTTGTAATAGAGCATGTCTTCAAAATAAAAATTAGAAACTTTCCTTTGAAACACATAAAGAGACAAGAACTTATTTTCAAATTGATAAAAACCTTGATCTAAAGACATTTAAAAATAGTCAAAGCACCATAAATCAGTACGGCAGGTAATTGGATTCTTATATTCAAGACTTTATTTGTTATTGAGAAGTAGTATTTATCTTAGAGTGGAAGATTTTGCCAAAGTGAACAGGTGCAACCAGAAAAAAGGGGGCTGTGAGGATTCATTTTGGCTACAAGCTACTTTACAGAAATGCATGATATTATATTTATGTCTGCTACAAATGCAGTATGCAATATACAGCACTACACCATGACATTATAACTTCTTAAAGCTGCAGCAAATACAAATTATTCTCAAAACATTAAAACTCCTGTAGTGTAATTGAGCAGTAACTGGAATGCTGAACCATTTAAACATTTAAATGTTAAATAAAAATGAAATCTACTTATAGAGAAGTGATTTTTAAAGATGTTTCTTTAAAGAGCTAAGTCGTTATTGATATTGTTCCTTTACTACACAGTCCTTGTTTTCTTTATAATTTTCTACATAATTTTACATCTTGGAGATTTTTAACATTTCAATTTTATTTATTAGTAGTATGAATATGGAGCTGTAATCATGTCTAGGTAGACATATGGATGTCAGGGAACTACTTCTCTGTTTGGTTTTCTCTACCCACCTTGGGATTGAACTCAGCCCAAATATCCTTTCACCTGCGAGACCCAACGTAGATGCTCAGGCTTGCAAGGCAAGTGACTTTATCAATTGAACCTTCAAACCAGATCTACTGAGGAGCTTTTTAGTCACTGATTTTAGTCATCAAGCAAGCACACAAGTATGAATAAATAAGAAAACATGAAGGAAAGAAAGAAAGCACTTTGTCTTCACAGGTAAAAATATCTTTTGCTTACATTCAAATACTGTTTGTTCCAAATTGTCCTAGAATATATCAATACACTCTACTATATGGAGGATTAAGGGAGCATTGCTTTGATTCTTGATATGGCTAATTCGTGGGGCATTAGAATCAGTCCTAGAATAGAAAAGTAAATGCATCATCTCCAATGGACCAGAGCAACAGTGACAGAAAACTTTTGTGACTGTAGTAGATGTTTCCTCTAAGTCAGAATCCCTTTAACATGTCTTAAATTTCCCACTTATCATTACTACCAGGGTTTTGTGTTTCAATATGTAGGCATTTAACAATCACTTAAACATATCAAATTAAGATGCCTAATAATTTCACTATCTGTACCTTAAATATATTAAATATAACTTTGTGGTTTCCTATATTCAATCCATGTTAAATATCTCAAGATTATTCAAAAGTCTTACTAAAGACTTTATGAAAGTGCCTATAATATAAAACATGTGACAAGAGGGCATGGGAGATAGTTCAGAGGTTAAGAGGACATTAGGTTCAGAACCCAGCACCCACACAGCAAAATATATTCCTCTTTAACTCCAGTTCCAGAGGATCTGAGCCCTATTCTCACCTCTTCCAGCAATGCATTTATATGATGCTCATAAATATACACAGAGAGAGCACCCACACTCATAAACAATAAAATAACTATTATTTAAATGTATCAAGAATTCACTGTGCACCACGGATGTTCATGTATGGACAGTTAAATAAATGTGTCAGATGCAGCAGAGAGCAGAGCACAGCTGGGTGGGTGCAGGGGGTAAATGCTGACAGGTGTGTAGTAATAACTCATACTAGTTTTAATTTGCATCACCTTAAAGGCTAATGATTAGATTATCTTCATGTGCTTATATTCCACCATAGATACTTCAATCAGAAGTATCAGTTGATATCTATTTCTGATTGCGTATTGTTCTTTACTATTCTGTTCTGAGAGGTCTTTTGTATACTAGACATATTTTCTTCCTTAAAGACATGGTTTGTACATATTTCTTAAGATTGACCAAAAGCACAAATGCATGGAAACATGAGTGTCATGAATTAATAAAAAAAAAAGAGAAAAGGAAAGGAAAGAGAATAAAAGAAAGAAAAAAGAGAGAGAAAAGAAAGAAAGAAAGAGAGAAAGGAAGGAAGGAAGGAAGGAAGGAAGGAAGGAAGGAAAGAAAGAAAGAAAGAAAGAAAGAAAGAAAGAAATGAAAAAGAAAGAAAGAAAGAAAGAAAGAAAGAAAGAAAGAAAGAAAGAAAGAAAGAAAGGGAAAGAAAGTAAATCAGACATGACTGATGTTACGTATGTTAGAGTACATTTATTGTAGATATGATGGAGAACATTCGCAGTGGCACCAGGAAGGCTCCAGATAGAAACTGACTGGCCAACTGAGCTGGGCCATGTGAGGAGAAGGGGAGTGGAGAAAGGAAAGAAAGAGAAACCTGGAATGGCAGCCAAGAGGCCAGGAGGCCAAAAGGCCAAAAGTGGCAGTAGCCAAAATGGCTAAGGTTATGTACGGAATAGTACTCAGTGAAAGGCAGCCTAGCCCATCCCTGGGATGGAAAAATTCACTATAGGTAATGAGGTATTGAAGCCATGAAGACCCTATAACAAGTAGGATTTGAGGGATACTGTAGAACTTGCTACCAGTGTCAGCTTTGATATGTTTTTTTTTCATTCTTTAAATTTTATTTAATCATTCGTTTACAGTCCAGATTTTATTCCCCTCCCAGTACACCCTCTGACTCTTCCAAATCCCATACCTCCTTCCTCCATCTCCATGAGGATGTCCCCTGCTCAACTTCCACTACACCAGATCTCCCCACTCCCTGGGGCCTCCAGTCTCTTGAGGGTTGAGTGCATCTTTTTGGAATGAGTCTAGACCCAGGAGTTCTCTGCTGTGTATGTGTTGGGAGTCTCATATCAGCTGGTGTATGCTGCCTGGTTGGTAGTCCAGTGTCTAGGGGTCCAGGTTAGTTAAGACTGCTAGTCTTCATATAGGGTCGCCCTCCTCCTCAGCTTCTTGAAGCTTCTCCCTAATTCAACCACAGGGGTCAGCAGCTCCTGTCCATTACACCCAACTCATGAACATCTTGCTATGTTAATAAGCATCTCAGTTAGCCATTGGTCCTACCCGTGAGACTTAACATGAGGCAAGGAGAAGAAAGTTTTTCTTCCTTTTGTTGAGATACCAGAAGACATGGGAGAAAAATAAACCCCTGTAATAATTGATCTTGGTTGTAACCTTGAGTGTGTTTGCGACCAATTAATAAGTGAAATTTTGTGTATGTCTATGGGTGAGTAGTACCTTCTGGCAGCCCAAACACAAAGAGGTCTGAGGGCAATGTAGCATTGTGTTTGGCTGCCGACGTTCGCTCTTAGCTGTTGAGAGGCCTTTCTGTTGTCATCACTGTTGCCACTTGACACTAGAATCAGCTTCTTTGGATTTCTAATGATGAATGAGACTCAGCAGGTTCTCTAGGAATCTTTCAAGCATTCAGCACCAGAGTGATTAGAGTGCTGTGACATCCAGCACAACTGACTTCTCAGTCACTCCAGTATACAGGTACCCATTGATGGACTACTCAGCTCCATTCTGCAAGTCAATCTGACAAATCCCCTCTTAATATATATGCACTCTATCAATTCTGCTCTTCTAGAGAATGATACCGAATACCAACAAACACAATATCCAAATAAAAACTTAGTTTTGAAAGAAGTACAAAGTTATTTAACTGGAAGATGTCAGACTTGGGAAATCCTGGGGACATGAAGTGATAGCCATCAGTGACATGAGGTGCTGAGAAGGGTCCTAAAAAGCAGTTCTCAGCCTTCCATTTGCCTTTACCATAAAGTTTCCAAGACACAATTCTTGGTTTTAACACTAGTCACCCCAAAGTTTATTAACTTGGAGACTGTCCAAGACTCTTTCTCCCTATAGGCTGCAAAGCTAAAGGTGTCCACTGTGGCACCTGGGATGCAAAGAATCGTACCCTTTGAAATAACCACAGCTCTGCACTAGCCTCTGGCCCTCAACCACTCCTAGCTCAATATCAATTAACTAGGAAGAAGCATTTCCAGTTCCATTTGACTAACCTTTCCCAACTTGCAGGCTCCAACACTGAAGCAAAGGTTAGTTTGTGGCTTTTACAATAATTATGTCTTTAAGCTTTGTCCTTTGCATTTAACTATTGTTCCTTTTACTATATTATTTTTATTTTATTTTAGAGAGGAAATCAAGAGATTTCTCAGATTTACTTGACTTTTACTTACATGAATTTTACATCTATCTCATTAATTCTCTAGCTATTTTCTATCTTTCTAACATTATTCTCTTGGCTAGTATCTCTTTCTACTTTTATTAAACATATGCTTTTATTACTTTTTTCTATTTCCCCGACCATTGTTTTATTTCACTCAATTATTACTTACACTTTTCCATTATGTAGAGTTAAAAAGATATGAACCACTTTTTATTTTATTTAGCCCACATGGACTGAAACTCAATGTTGTGCTGCTTCCATAATTTAAGTTCCCGCTACAGAACATCAGACAGTAGCAAACTCCATGGATTTCTCCAAGCATGTAACACTAAACAGCACACATGCTGCTATAGTATGATCTCCTTATATTCATCTTCAAACCTAACTTCAGACAGATCTTTCTTAACATCAATGAAATTACTCTCTATTACTCACTATCCACTTTATCCATTCTATATTTTGTATCTTTCCTTCTGTGGACTCCACCAGGTTTTTGGTCATGAACACTAATTTTCATTTTCTTCATTGCATATCTGTTGATATTGTACAGGTAACTTATGGGTCTTTGAATTAAATGGACTTTGTATCTACCACCATATTTCCCTTGGTCTATGGGTGACAAGTCTCCAGGCCAAAATTAGGTACCAGATGCCAACACCGAACATCTCCTGCAAGTTTAGTAAAGGAACTCAGTTAAAAACAACAAGAACAAAACGAAAAAACTGGACAATAAGTATGTTGGAGTCTTGGATCAGACCTGCCAATGTTCAGATCTTTATGACTAGACCCACATCAACTTACCACATATGTTTTGCATCCTGCAGTGAGAAAACCCCTAATCTCTGAACTTCACACAAGTTTTGAGAGCGGATACTTGATATCTCAGATATGGAAGCTTTATGCAAGACGTGCACTGTTGTGCGACTGTCTGACTGAACATGGGCCTCTCATAAGAGGCTCGATGATTTCCTTTGAGTTCCTAGTTTCAAAATTAAGCTTCTTTCATTTCTTCTCTCCACCACATGTTTGCCTGTTGATTTGTTTGTTCCTTGTGATAAGGGTTGAGCTTTGTTGATCAGTCTTGCCTTGAACACACAGAACTTAGGAGAACCTTGAGTCTCACAATCCTAAGTAGCTGAAATTAGACACATATGCCCATGCTTACCCCTCTTTCTCAGTTTTTATTCATGTACAAATTTCACATTTTGAAAATGAAGCAAACTTTGTTTCTGTTTTGGGATCTAATGGTTTTAACCAGAGCTGTCTGTTTATGCAGGGTTGTGGCATTAGAAAGACATGGAAGTGGAATGGGGACTTGGTAGGACTTTGAGGTTGATGGTAGAAGAAGAACAGAGTAAGACATGGAATGAATATGACCAGAGTTATTGTATAAATATATCGTCAAAATATAACATATTTTAATAAGAAAATGTTAAAGTTAAAAAAATAAAAATGTAACTCACACCCAAAAGGACATGCATGGTATGTACACACTAACATATGAATATTAGCCAAAAAAGTACAGAATACCCAGGATACAATCCACATAATTTATGAAGATTGATGCTTCAATCCCACTTGAGAATGAGAAGAAAGCAATCACAGGAGGGGGATGGAGGAAGGAACCTAAGTGGGAAAGGGGACAGGAAGGGGAAGAGGGGACCATAATCAGGTATTGGGTAGGGGCATAGGACTGAAACCCTGAGGGCCATCAGAAAGAATGGAAATAGACAAACTCGGGAGAAAAGAGATGGGGGGACCCTCTAAAATATACTAGAGAACCTGGGTGGTGAGAGACTCTTAGGATTCAAAGGAAGAGACCTTAGATGAAATGCCCTACAGTGGAGAGAGGGAAATTTTAGGGCCCACCTCCAGTAGAAGACAGGGCATCAAGTGGACGGATGGAGTTGTTATCTCAGACTCAAAAAAATCTGACTCAGAACTGTTCTTGTCTGAAAGAATTTCAGGGACAAAACAGGAGAAAAACCTGAGGAAAAGGAGGTCCAGTGACAGGCCGGAATTGGGATCTATCTAGAAGGGAGACCCTAAGGCCTGACATTATTACTGAGACTAAGGAGCACTCACAAAATGGTACCTATCATGACTGCCCTCTGAAAGAACCAACAAACAGCTGAAAGAGTCAAATGCAGATATTTGCACCCAACCAATGGACAGAAGAAGCTGCTGACCCCTGTGGTTTAATTAGGGAAAAGCTGGAAGTAGCTGAGGAGGAGGGCGATCCTATAGGAAGACCAGCAGTCTCAACTAACTTGGACCCCCAAGATCTCTCAGACACTGAGCCACCAACCAGGCAGCATACACCAGCTGATATGAGGCCTCTAACACATATACACCAGAGGACTTCCAGGTCTGCACAGAGTCAGAGAAGATGAACTTAACCTCAAGAGATTTGAGACCCCAGGAAGTGAGGAGGTCTGATGGTGGGGGGTGGTGGGTTTGGGGACATCCTCTTGGAGACAGGCAGGAGACGTAGGTATGGGTTGTGGAACAATTAGAGGGTGGACCAGGAGGGGAATAAAGTCTGGACTATAAAAAAAAGATTAAAGAATAAAAAGTAAAAATAAATAAAATAAAAATGAGTAAAACAACCTCTCTAGTGATTCTCAAGCCTAAATTCTTAAACACTCTTCAACCTCAGATAAATGGTGATCTCTTTGTCTTCTTTTACTATGTAACTGAGTTTGAACACAAGTCTGTGTACTCCGATGTTACACAAACTTAAATACAACTATTTTCTAACGTTTGCAAGCTTTCTTATTTGTAACTCTTAGATACATAGAAACTCATCTATAAATTGAATATAATATCAGCAAGTATCTTCCATAAAGAAAACTATGTCTTATGCAAATTATTTAAAATAGTTCCTGGTATGTAAACATTCAGTAACTGAATGCCACTATTCTTTACATTCGCCCTGAAACTTTGCCAAGCATCAAGTTTCTCCTTCTATGTCTGCACTGGTGATGTGTCCACTAAATATTTAAATCAATTTACATTTTCTGTATGTCTTGCAGATATTTGAGAGAAAACTACTTGCCCTCTTTTACTTGACACTGTATCGTCTTCTTCTACAGTGTCTTCTGCTTCTGCTGTTCTGGTCCTCGCCTAGGCCCATTTTTCTCTTTTGCCTTTTTTTCTCACACTATCACCATAGTTCACATTCATTGTCCTATAAAGCACAGCCTCTCCCTTTCACTCCAAACTTTTTACTAATCATGTAAGTTCTTTTGTTAAATCTCTTTTTGTATAAATTCATGTTGCAAGCATTATACATCTATGAGTGTTTGTGGGGGGTGTGTGTGTGCATGTGCACACATGCATGCTTGCAGCATTCTCTGTCACCTTTTGCATCACCAGCATCACAAGTATATAGTTCTTCAGCACTGATAAAAATGAGTGTATGATAGAATTGGTACATAGGTGGATTTGTGGAGCAGTATGACAGACATTTTCTGAAATTCATCTCCTTTGAATTCCATCAAAGCCCTGGTATAAATGCACCAAAGTACCACATAAGTGATGGAACTGAGGCTTCTATGCTCTTCCACTGATAACAAGTCCTGTTTTTATCTTTGTATCACACAATGACTACATCTAAGCTTTATCTTGTCTCCCTCCCTGTGACCTTTCACTTCTTAATCAATCCATCCTCTACCCATAGCATTGATTTTATGGTTCTTCATACGAAAGAGCCTCAATTTTAAATAAATCCTAAAATATTAAAATTGAATCCTTAATGCCTTGATGTTTACAATCACATTCTCTGTCCTTATTCATTGCTTCAACAGATGTCTTGGCATACCCATGCATAAACATATGTCTGTGTTCTAGGTACTAACACAAGAGAATATGTTCTCGAACTCTGAGTAATTCAAAGTGTAAAATTTTGCTTATGTCCTAACCACTTTCTCTAAGCTTACATTAAGCATACTTGTCTTCAAGGATCATTTAAAAAAAAAAAACACTATATGAAGGAGATATTTGCAGAGCAGTAGAGATGTTTTCTGTAATTGTATGTTAGTATGTTAGTTTACTCTGCTTAAAAAAAAACCCTACAGGTCTGGATGGGAATCTCCTTCCTTACTTTCTGTTGTTCTCACATAGCTAGTATTGTGCCTGCTCAGCAAAGATGGCATGCCTTAACACAGGCCCTTGATCATTTTGAATAGCATTGCAATCCTCAGCAAACCCAATGCTCCCATCTATCAGCCCCTTTCTCTCTCTCCCCTGCTGCCTTCAGTTTAAGCAGTTCCTTAATGATGTTCATTGAGTGGGTAACACTCACTCAGTTATAAGAAACTACCAAATAATCCCAGAAAATTAAAAAAAAATCTTTTTTGAAAAAAAGAATATGTTCTAATAACATTGTGACAGTTCTGACACTTTCAAGTAATAAAGCCCTTTTTGTTGGTAGAAGACAGTAAATTATGAATACTTTATAATCTTGTTTGGGTGGTTCTCTTATCATGCCTCTAATCAAAGAAACACAACTATACAAGCCTTCACACAACTTGGTTAACATATCAATTACATTTATAACACTAAAATTTTAAACATAGCTAATATAAAAAGTGATTGTTTTGTGTGTTTTAATAGCTTCTTTTATTTTGCATACATGTATATAATACTGTACATATAAAATTCTACCTTTCTTAACAAAAAATATAATTATGTTTTGTTTAAAGAATTACTTTGACTTAAACATAAAACAGCTCATAGTATAGATAAGGTTGAAAATAGTTCCAAAACAACATGGTGACAATATTGTAAAAATCTGCTGAGTGTGATGTTCTATGCTTGCAGTATCAGTACTCAGGAGGCTTGGGTAGAAAGCACCAAGAGTATGAGGACTGCCTGGGCTACATAGCAAGATACTGTCTCAAAAGGGAAATAGAACAGGGCAAACCATCAATTTGATTTCTATAGATTAATAGATAAAAAGTGTGTTACTTTTACAAACCACATTAACACTGGAAGTTGTATTTTATTTTATTTTTTTAAGATTTTTTAAATTTATTTTTGTTTACATCTCAAATGGCATTCCTCCTTCCCAGTTTCCCCTCTGCAAGCACCCTATCCCATTCTCCTGTCCACCTGCCTCAATGAAGATGCTCCCCCCCAACCCATTCACCCATTCCAAACTCACTATCCTATCATCCCCCTATGCTGGGGCATTGAGCCTCCAAAGAACGAAGGCCTCCCCTCCCATTGATGCCAGATAAGATAAAATAATTACTGGAATTAGAGTGAGGGAGGGATCTGGGAAGTTAAGGGGGAAGAGTAATTCAGAGGGTCAGGAAAATGAATGAAGGTGTGCAGCAGTGGGGCATGGGGAACTGAGGGTAGCCACTACAAAATCTCAGATGCCGGGGTAGCAAGAAGTTCACAGAACCCAACAGGGATGACATTAGCCAACATATCCAGCAAAGGGGAAAGAGAACTTGTAAAGATCATATCCATTGGACAGGCACAGCCTCAGGTTGAGGATGGGGCCACCCAGTCATCTCAAAAATTTTAACCCATATGTTACTGCCTAAAGAGAATACAAGGACTAAGCATGGGGCGTTGTATTTTAAAGACTATTCTAGAGTGCCCCTTTTGAAATCAACTGCCAAGACAAGTTTCTACAGTCATTTAAAGAAGGGTGTCCTTGTCCTTTACACTGAGTAGCAGCTACTCAGTAATCTGAAAATAAAGAGATGCTATAAAACCACATTATTCTGAAAATGGGAACACTACTCCAACACATTTATCTTAATTATATTCTCAAACATTTGAAAAAGCTTCTGAATAGACAAGGTTAAAATGGCTCAATGGCTTCTTTGCAAAACAGCAAAAGTCCTGCTTCACTAGGAATATCCACCATGAAAATTAGCCCTAGCCCTTCACGTACACTTCTCAGACTCTGATATCAAGCTTGTCTGAAATACGCAGATATTTTTGCCTGTCTTAGAGGCCTGCTGAGATCATTATGTGAGAAAATAAACACAAAATTCTTGGAACACTTTAGGGGATCAATAAATGTTAGCAAGCAACTTCCCCTCTCCAGGCAAAGAGTGGCCTGTGTCTCATTCTAACCACAGTCTAGCCAGATTTATTTGTGATTCACACCAAGCTAAATTTTATGTCTTTTAAAGGATCCAACCAATTGCCTCTATTTTTTATTACATGCCCCTTTCTCTAAGACAAAAAAAAAAAAAAAAAAAAAAAAAAACAGTTTCTTCTATTCTGCCTTGTACTTAGTTGACTAGTTGCTAGATAATATATGTTGAATTCAACACTTGATCCATTGAGCCTTAAATCTCTTCATAGCTGCTGTTTGTTAATACAATTATAATAGTAGATATGAGATGTTATAGTAAAAACTCACTTCTGTTCATTCAGAAATAATAGAAGCCAAAATTAATTAGCATATTGCAGTAATGCTCCCAACTTTACACCCTACACCCCAGGCAGAACTATCAGACAAAGAAACCTCATCCTGACCTTACTAAGAGGCAGTTCATCTTTAATATTCATGTGGCAACACCCTGGAATAAGAACATAGCTGGCATGTGGCAGGAGCTCCTATGGGCTGGCACTGGACAAGCACCCTGGTGAGGACCTAATTGAGTTTACTTTTTTCTGCCCTAACTCTTCATTAGTTAGCGTACAAAATTAATGGGAATTTACTTTCTCTTTAATTAAATAATCTATTTATACTGACAATCTTCATTGTAATAGGAGAGGGCCATTAAAGATTTTTTTTATGAACAATCTGAAAAGAAGTACCCCTCCAATTCAAGAGAAATGGCGACTTGGTATTTTAAATTATTGTTGTCTTATTTATATAAACTTATTACATGAGCTCTGCATCTACATCATTCCCAACCCGTCCTCCAAAGTGCAACTCCTACTATTCCCTCCTCCCAAATTCATGACCATACTTCTTCCATGTTGTGTATATCATATATATGTGTGCATTTCTGTACTGGTGTGTATATGTGTCTATGTGTACATGAATATACAACCGGCTGAGTACATTTAGCATTGGTTATGTGTATAGCCTTCAGGACTGACTGTTTGGAATTAGACAATCTTTGTAGGAGCTCATTAGACAACCTATCTGTGCAGGCCTCCCAGAAAAAAACTGATTCTCTCTCTCACCTGCCATTTATCAACTGTAGCCCTTTAACAGGGGGACTTCTTCCACATACATTGGCCTATTAACTGCTGTTGTCATTATATGGTCCTATTCAGGTAAACATATTGTCTTGTAGGTCCATTTCACCTGCAATTTCTAGTGGACACTCTCTAGCAGCAGGTATCCTGGTCTTCTGGCTTACAGTCTTCCTGCCCTCACTCCTGTGATGTTCCCTGAGCCATGGCTATAGAAGTTGAGTTGCAGATGTATCAGTTGAGGTTAAGTACCCCAAGAACATTTTATTCTGTGCATTTTGAATAGTGATGGAGCTCTGTAACAGTTTCTATATGCTGCAAAGAGAAGCTTGTTTGGTGAGGTATGAGAGCTACACTTATCTCGGAATATAGGGAAAATATTTACAATATGGTTGAAAATTAATACATGTTAAGGACAATACGTGTTTCTCCTCCAGGATCTGTGCCTTTCCAGACATGAGCAATTATCTAGATTTACAATACTAAGTATAAATTTCTTCCCACTGAGCAGACCTTAAGTCTGATTAGACAGCTGTTGGTTACTGCCAATATAGAAGTACTGTAGAGTGTTTTTTTTTTTTTTTTTAAGAATTTCTAATTATTTTATGTGTCAGTTTTCACCTTCTACTTTGAGACAAGGTCTCTCTCTCTCTCTCTCTCTCTCTCTCTCTCTCTCTCTCTTCTCTCTCTCTCTCTCTCTCTCCCTTTCTCTCTCTCTCTCTCTCTCTCTCTCTCTGTCTCTCTCTCTTTCTCTCTCTCTCTTTCTCTCTCTCTCTTCTCTCTCTCTCTCTCTTAATTCATAGCAGGCTTATACAACAGGCCAGCTGGGTGATTGCGTTCCATGGCTGATCTTTGTGTTCTCTCTAATCTTACTGTAGAATGCTGGGACTATAAGGATGCACAGTACTGCTCTTGGCTTTTTACAAAGGTTCTGGGATTCAAACTCAGATCTCAGGAATGCACAATAAGCATTGTACTGGCTGAGCTATCTCTCAAGTCTCTACTTATATTTCTGTGACTGAGACCTGTACCTTGTCAACTGGGTAAGGATGGCCTTCCAGGGAACCTCAAACTTTTCTATACCCTCCCAGTGCTGAGAATAAAAATACATACATTCATAACCAAAAAGTTTTATTGGCTGTGAGAATCAAACCTTGGTTTTCATACTTGCTGAGCAAACAATTGACCCCTCCAAAAATATAAATCCCAGTATTTTATAGGAAAAATAATTTATGTGTACTGTGAGAGATCATCAATAGCTTAGAATGATATCTTGAATTGTTGAGTATTGAGAATACTCATCTCTGAGAGGATTTCTAATGTTGGGTCAGAGTTACTATGTTATGTATCTCAGTTTAAAAATATGGCAAATAGTGAAAGCTATGTAAGCCACAATTTATAAGGAGTAATTAAAATGACATTTTATATGACATCTTGTTGCATTGCAGAAAGTAAGCCTTCAAAATCATTTAACATGAGGAATAAGAATGACAAACTAATATGAATTTATTTAGGAAAACAAAGCCACATATTTTGTCATTTTTACACAATTCCTTTAAACATAATAGATGGGCATAAATATTTTGATGTCCTGCTTGTTGTCATGGAAACAATCCAGTTACTATAGCTCTGAATATGCAGTTGCTTATGTTTCTCTGGGTTAGTTAGCAAATAAGCACAACTTATATTTCTTGCTTTCTTTATGGGTTATCTAAGATCCAGGAATAATGAAGAGAAGTGTTCATCTTTGTACATCAGCAGTGCACTACACAGGATACTAACAGACACAGGGACCCATTAGTCTTATAGAATCCCCTACTTTGGCACTTACTGCACTCTTGAGAAGGGTTCTTAGTTTAAATTTTTAAAGTACAAAAATATACAAAAGTGAAAATGTTATGTCTTGGAAGAAAAGGGACTAGATAACAGACTTAAATATTTCTCACAGCAGATTTCAGAAGCCTGAGCAGTAGATGTCCTGTTGACATCTAAAATCTATCCTGATAGATACAAATATCTACCCCTCATAATATAGAGTGAAGTTGAAAATGCATGAAAAAGTATGTGTACATGTGCACACATACACAACACAGGCACACACATATACAGCACCACCACCACCAACAACAACAACAACTACAGCACACCATACCACACACACTTTTGAAACCCTTCCATTACTCTCACCTGTCTGAAAACAGACCGTGAGAGTTATCACAAGCTTTAAGATCAGGACTTCTTTGGATCTTTATTTTATTCAAAAATATCCATATTCTAGCTTTTAGCAAATACTACTTCCCTCAGTGCCTCTTGCCCTTACTGTAACTAGAACACTTAAGTATAACATTTGGCATAGCTTCATTTCCAGTTATCAATTTAATTTTTGATATACTCTCAGAACTTCAATTTTCTCAATTATAAACCTGTTGGGTATTTGCTGAATATGTTCCGTTCTTTTATATCTCAATTAAAGGACATCATCAACCATCTTAAAATTCTTAATTAAAATCCACAAATGAATAACATTAGCAAGTACTAAATATAAATGAAGATGAAGTTTTTATATTGATACCAAAATGTTGTTACCCATGATGCCAGGACGCCTAATCTGGAAAGATGATTTTTATAAAAATTTGAACTGGAAAGTTAAGTACAGCTATCTTTCTTGAGGTTGACAAACAGAATGGGTGCAATAAAGTATATAGTGTCTAGATAGCTTCTGCATTACAGCTCCACAATGAATACTGCCATTCTGGAAGCTTGATGCTACTAAAGGCATTCATAATATTTAATGCACTCATGATGTATTTTAGTTAAGACGTTATATTGCTATGTAGCAATTTGTCATGTGACAAAGTGTTCGAGCTTTAACACAGAGAAGCATTCGACTGACTCTTGTTTTATGACTGCTCTCTACCACGATTAGTGGAATTAAGTCTGAATGTATGGGAGTTATGTCGATACTTAGCCCTGACAACAAGTCAAAAGAATGCTACCAAGGCAAGGAGCTCAGAAGCAATACATGTTATGGTGCTTCTTTCTGTGTACTGCTAAAGCAAGAGAAACAAGAATAAAGAATGCTTTGGAAAAGTGTGTTCTGTTATTAAGAATCAGAGCATGAGGTCTGCAAAATCACTCAGTGGGGAAAGGCTCTTGTGGCCAAGTCTGATTATCTGAGTTCAATCCCCAGGGCCCAGAAAGTGAAGAAAGAAGACCAAATCCTGTCAGTTGTCTTCTGAGCTCCACTAGGGCACTGTGACATGTGTGACAAGTGCATTCATGAGTGCACAGACATACACACAAGAAATGGAGGAGAGACCGGGGGAGAGAAGGAGAGAAGGAGAGAGAGAAGGAGGGAGAGGGAGAGAGAGAGAGAGGGAGAGGAAGAGACTTTGATGAATATGAATTATGCATCTCCATTCACTGCTACCCAATGCAAAGAGCAGCTTCTCTGACAAGGGCTGAAAGTAGCCCAGGTCTATGGATATAAATGTAAAAATTTTAAAGACAATTTACTTACATGAATGACCATTTTAACAAAAGAAACATACCAAGTTCTACTCTAGGAACTATGACTTCCCCAATCATTGCATTTTGACCAAGATTGCAATATTAAACTTGAAATTCTGTCCTGTAGAGTAATCCTCAAATCCAATTAGGGAGCAGTTAGTTACCCCTGTCACAGTCATGCCACTATAGGGACAGTAGACACATCTTCTCTGTCAGCTCACTATCACAGCATGAAGGGTCCAGAATTTTGTAAGACTGTTGATGATTTTTGTTCCATAGTAGCCTGCATAAAACTTTCTGGAGCTAGGAAATCTAGTTCTCAGAGAAGAGGTTTCTCCATTAGTTGATTTATCTGTGCCCTAAATGGAATCACCTGACTTCTTTAACAAAAGAATCTTAGCATATACTGAGGATGGCAACTGACATGACAGAAGCCTGTGGTATTAGAGATCTCGTGGGCTTCCCTGGTAAATAATTCTTAAGAAGGGATCCCAATGCATTGCAGTGTGATTTAATTTCATAACTCTTGAGATAGAGTCTATTTGTTCAAAATCTTTTTACTTTTTAAACAATATACTGAAGTTAGCTTACTAACTACTGGGCTTCCATAAGGCTTTTTAAAATAATCCATAAATTTGTTTTACCTAACTACAACACCCTCCTCCTATTTGCCACTTCTCCCCATCCTCTTGTAATCCTTATCCCCATCGTCTCCCCTATCTTTCATTTCACATATAATCTACTGTTTTAACAGTTATTGATTCTATTTGGGCTGGGACATAGCAGCCTTCCTTCCTATTTTTTCATACATCTTTCTTTGATAGCCTTCTTTTCCATAACCTGGTTTCTCCCATATTCCCCACACTCCTCAATGCTTAATCCTTTTTGTCCCTAGCATTTTACTTCACTATTTTTATTTTACATATAATATACTTCATCCCTTTAAAATGTAAGACAGGCTTAAAACTTCAATGTCCCACTCCAAAATAAAGTTCTGGAAACATCATGGCAAAGGAAGTGGAAAAATATGAGTCCAAGAAAGGAGAAGAATGCTGTAAAATATTGTCTTCTAACCAGGGCATGTCTCTGACAGTCATAATCTCCAGCAGCTGTGGTTGCTAGCACTTATTGGATAGATAGTTTAGGACTCATCCTTCTTGAGGAACTGTTGGCAGTTAACAGTTTCTGGAGAAGAAAGGATTATTTAGTTTTAGGGGATGGAGCCAATAATTATATTTCTGTGTTTCAGTGATGGCCTACATTTACCACTAACTGCAAACTGGATGTAGTAGTAGGAGGTGTGTGTGTGTGTGTTTGTGTGTGTGTGTGTGTGTCTGTGTGTGAGATACTTATCAATTTTTTTTGCTAAGATAAAGTATTAAAAAAAGAAAAATATATTCAGTCTGGAGGGAGATACATTTAGTGTGCATATGAGAGTAATCATCAGAGGGAAATGGGGATATATACACATAAATATGCATATGAATATACATATACTTTAAATGCATATATAATACATATACATCATAATAATATAATATAATATATATAATAATATATAATACTTCATTGTCCAACTGCATCAAATTCTGAGGAATAAAAAAATTAAAACAACAACAACAACAAAAAATCATAGGACAATGGGTTGGTGAGATGGTTTAGCAGGTAGAATTGCTTGTTGCTCAAACCTACTGCATTCACACATACTTTAGACTCAATAATAATAATTAATGATAATTAATAATAATGATAATAATAATAAATGAAAAAGGAAAATATTTGTAAAGAAGAGGGAATTGATGAATTAATGGTAAATAAGACAGGGTAGAAATGAAAGTAACTGATATAACAACATATTAGATACACATTTGAATTGTCAAAGAACAATTTAATCAATAAAAAAATGAAACAACAAAATAAATAATGAATAAAATTTAAATATAAGGAAAATCACAGGATAATACCGAACTAATGGTACCAGCAAATATTCTTCAATTGTATCTGAGGTGATAGAGAAACAATATGGTCGTGTTTAAAAGCGAGGTTATGTACAAATTAACTGGGAGCTGCCAAATGTGGTTGCATAGGTCATGTACTGTACAGCTCAAGGGGGAACATTTTCCCTGAATGTGATTCAAGTGATTTAAATGGCCTTCTAAGGACAAATATAGATTCCAGTTATCAAAATAATACATGGAAGCTCTCTTGACAGGTCTTATCTTTACATCATACCCCATTAACTCACTATGTTGTTGACTATGCCACAGACAAGTAAATATCAGATCCGAAGGTCACTTCCATTGTTAGTCTCCTACACAGAAAACCTGCCCACCAGGACTCAAATCTTTAAGAGTCATATGCCTGACTTGTAGCATTTGCTTTTAAATCAGAACTAGGATTGGGTTATGTTCTGTTGCAGACTAGCTCTGAAACTCTGGGTTGGTATTCATTTTTCCATTGCCCACGTTCCTTGCCTGTAAGAGGGGAGTTAATGGCTGCCTGGCACTATCCCCCAGGGCATTACAGAACAACTGACAACAAACATTACATGCACAAGACACTACTTCACCCAAATACTGTGGACAGTACTTGGCAGAAAAAAATATCATTTTGATTTACAAGTAGAGTTGTGGTTTGGGCATGAAGTGCTCACAAGGCTTCTGTATAGTTGGGCAGTGGGGTGTGGGTTGGGGGCACATGTCTTTAATCCAAGCACTCGGGAAGCAGAAGCAGGCAAACTCAGAAGCACTCTGAGTTTGAAGCCAGTGTGGCCTACAAAGTGAGTACCAGTATAACCAGGGTTACACAGAGAAAACCTGTCTCAAAACACCAAGAAAGAAGGAAAGAAAGAAAGGAAGGAAGGAAGGAAGGAGGGAAGGAAGGAAGGAAGGAAGGAAGGAAGGAAGGAAGGAAGGAAAGAAGGAAGGGAAAAAGTAGAAAAGAAAGAGAGATATCATTTACATAGTGATTAGATCACAAGGATTCTGAGGCTCTGATCTGCCCAGCTTGCTGATAAGCTGACACTACTGATCCGTAGTAGACATCAGGAAGGTGGGCCTACTTTGGATAAGTATGCCACTAGGGTTGTGCCCTGAAAAAACATACCTCATTTCAAATTACTGAGCTTTTTGTCCCCTATGGGTGATCAATGTTGCTCTACCTCTTGGAGATCTCTCCAGAATGGCCTGTTCAACATAAGACCATTAGCTAAAGCCTTTGAAGTAGTGAGCCAAAATTTATCTCTGTCCATTGTAATACTTATGTTTATCTAGTGTGTGCATGAACACACACTTGTACAGAGCTGAACGGACAACTGCAAAGTTTGGTTCTCTCCTGCCACCATCTGGGTTCCTCTGATTAAACTCAGATTGTCAGACATGGCAGCAAGTGTCCTTACCTTCTGAGCACTCTCTCCTCTTGCCTCTTTTTAAGTTGATTGGTTAAATATTAGTTATAATGATGAAAAGTATGACCCAAACTTTACAATGTAATTCTACAAAATATGATCGTGTGTGTGTGTGTGTGTGCACATATTTTCTATAAACTCTGAGTTAGTTGCAGTAGCTGTTAGCTACATGGAGCTACTGAACGCTTGACATATGAACAGTCTATACTGCAATGTAATGTATGGCCATGAAACACACAATAGATTTCAAAATGTTCAGAGGGCAAAAGAACAACATATCTTAACAATACTGCAACTCAGATTAAATATGAAGTAATCCTGGATTGATACAGCATTTATATGTATATGAAGCTTTGCTTCATAGAATATAAACATTGGAAGATTTTAAATTGTACACCCTACCCTCATCATATTCTTGTGAACAGCTCTGTGTACAGAGTATTTTGATTTCAGAAGCCAACACAGACACACACACACACAACACACACACACACAAACACACACACAAACACCCATACATCCTCAGATATCAAGATCAGATGGAGTATGACTTTGAATTACTGTGAGTCTTATAGCCTAGGGTAAATTTCTATCTCATAACCTATTTGAGAATTGTCCATATGTGATTTACAACATGTAAACAGAGCAAAACTATGTTTGAGAGTTCTTGAATCATTTTTCTTTTCCTACTTTGATTAATATGGTTTTGTTAAATGGTGCTCATAAGGCTCTTAGCATGGCATACTCAAAGGGGGAACTAAAAAAGAGTCTGACAAAAAGCAAGGACTAAAGCAGTCACAATAAATGATGTGCTGAATGCCCTCCTATACATAGGGTTCCAAGGTAAGAATTCCTTCAGTGGGCAACTGTGTACAGAAGTCTTCCAGACAACATATGGCAACCCACTAAGAGGGAAGCCAGGCCAATAAACACCCTGAACTTTCCTCTTCCCACTCTCAGGTTCCCTGCTAATATCTCCATTATCCCTAGCAACCCAAAGTCAGAATGCAAGGGGACACTATGATGTATCCAGATGGGACTGCTGGGGCATAAGGCAGGATGGAAGGTGACTCTGGAAGGGACAGATGGAAGACATGTTGCACAACATATATTTTGATCTTTCTGAAGGAAAACTATTGTTAACTATGAGGCCAGATAGAATCAATATTTTTATGGAAAATGAGACTCAGTAAAATATTCAACAAAACACATCAAATTAAATTTAAAGATTTTGGAACTGACTTTCTGTTTTCATCAATGTCACAGTAATTGTCTTAATAACTGTGCCATTTTCTAGTTCAATGTGCCATTGACCCTCTGATATAATGAATGTTCTAAAATGCAGAATCTATCTTCCCTTGAAGTGTTTATAAGGATGTTGATACTAAAATAGAAGTGGGAATATTTTGGAGCCAGCATTAAACAGCTCTATTTAAAACAGGAGCCAGCTATTAATAGATATGAAAACAATCAGAACAGGTCAGTACTTTAAGCTACTTGGGGAAATCAGTCCTCCTGGCAACCTCAGCAGAATGTAGCCCAACTTAAACCAGACAATCCATGTATATCACCATCCAGTGTCATTTTATGGATGAGGTACTTGGCTGGGAACATCTATTTTCATATATAGTTTTTGTTTGCTTGTTTTATTGTTGTTGTTACAGCTTTGTCTTCTATGCAACATGGATAACTCTCATGCTTTTAACCAATTACCAATTACTCATACATTTACTCAATGGGTTCATTCATCATATGTACATATAGAATCTACTCATATCTTTCCATATAATTCTATGAATTATATGTACTTTGAAGGGCATGAGCTCCTTATATAGAGAAAAATAGGAAAACAACCTCATATTTTCCTTTGGTTGTTTAACTCCATGCTGAGCACATGTTTTGTAGTATATAAATAAGACATGAATATGTTTATACCATATAAACAGAATGACCAGTACTAGGGATCTCTGTTCACAGTACCAAAGTGATTAAGTCATCAGTTGAGCCTGCAAAATCAGAGAAATGGCAGTGCCAGATATTCTGGCACCCTGTGCTTTATGACCTGTGATTTACTTTTTAGTTCATATCATCAGAAACCAAAACACTCAGAAGAACGGACAAGCCTGCAATATGGAGACCACAATATTATCTAAAGTCAAATTTCTACTTTCTCATCTGTGGAAGTTACGATTATGTAGCCTCTAGCACACAGATAAGGTTTTTCAAATACATATCAGAAGAATGATCTTGCATATTTACTGAATTGTTTATAGAAGACCAAATGTCATATACATGAGAAAACTAACCAATGGTTGCTACAATTTTAAGGTAGAGATCCAAGTAGAAATGTTTTTCATGGCTAGAGTTCGTAAAAAGCCATGAGTTTATGTGAATGGTCAATTTCACAGCAATTTTCTCAATCTTTTGGGAAAAGGACCTAGTTTTCTAGTTACACACAACCTATCACTATAAAACACACATATCTCTTGACTGGTTGTTTCTCAGGAGGAGTTTGCCTCTGCTGATAACTGTATGAGCTTTTATATTGAAGAGGAAAAATGTATAAACCATTTTGGTTTTAGCTATCATGACATTTCCCAGCTGTTAGAATTAACATCTCCCAGGTGCCTCTAATCCTTTTAAACAGTCTCCTATTTTTATCTTGTCTCATTTTATATAAATCTTCTTTTGTAAGTCAACTGGAGGTTTTTCAGAAACCATTCAGTATAACTTAGGAAAAAATGTTGATATAATAAAATTAATGCGTGTTTTTGTGGCTATGTTTTATGCCTGTACTAGGGTCATCTCTTTGCCAACTTGCATCCTCTCATAAGAAAGATGAAGTAACAATAGATTGAAAATTAAAACCTTTCCCTAACGTCTGGGATTTTAAGTAAGTCGCACCTCAGTAACTAATAATTTTAAAAAATCATTTCTACACTAGCTAAGATAACTTATTGGCTACTTTAGTCATTCCTTGCTTCATTGTTGCAACAAAGTAGCTGACCAAAGCATTTTTAATAAGAGTTAGTTTCAGTTTATAGTCCAAGGCGGCAATCCATATTGGGACACATTTATGGCAGCATGACCTTAAGCCACCCTGTGTCCACAGCAGCAGGCAGGCAGGATGGAGAAGGCTGGAGAGTGGTGAATGTGGATGCTGAGGTCCCTATCTCTTCTTCAGCATTGCAGAACATCACACATCAAATGGTTCTGCCACTTTCAGAGTGGATATTTCCTTCCGAGTTAAGATAATATAGACCATTCTTTGAGACTAACTTAATATACATAATCTCTCACACAGGCTTCTTACAAGCTTGCTTCCTAGGTGACTCTAACACTGTTAACTTGCCAAAATTAACCATACAGACACAATATTTTTCGTGTCTGATGAGTTAAAAATGGCAATCATTTTTGTGTGTATATGTCTGCAAAGTGTATATTGATCTGTTTGCATGTGTCGGGGTGGGGGAATTGCCTATGCCAGGATGGAGGTTTCATATGCAAAACTGGAAACTAAAAGTTTCTGATGGTATCTTCCTTGACAGCCCTCCAATATTCTTGAATAGTCAAGGTCTTCCACTGTACCAGATGTTAACTATTCTGGCAGTCTACCTAGATAGCTTGCCCAGGAAATCCCCTGTGTCTTGCTACTGAGTGCTGGTTTATATGTGGCTAACATGCCTGTCTGTGTTTCATGCAGGTTATGGAGATCTGAATTGAAATAATCACACTTTTGTAGTAAGCAGTTTATCATTTAAACTCTTGTAATCATTTTCAATAAAAATGAGAGCTACTGTAGTTTTTGAATTAGCGAAACATATTTCAAGTGTAGATTCCATGGCTCTACTCTTTAAAAAGAGTTGAATCTGAAGATGGAGAGAAAACTTTCGATATTTTTTTTTTTTAAAGTATGGGACAAGCAATATAGTAGCAGGTTAAGAAGCTTGCTTCCCAGCCTCCCAACATCAGCCAATAGTACGTAACTCACATAGTAGAGGGAAAAATCCATTTCTCACAAGTTGTTCTCTAACCTACCCCCACATTATGTACACACACAGCACACACACACACACACACACACTCAAATAAATTAATAAATACTTTAGAAATGGCATATATGACTAGAATAAGACAGAAGTCAGTCAGCTCTTTGAAGGTTACATGTTTTAAATTTGCAGATATATGCAGCCTACAGGATACTCATTAAATGCACATGACTAAAGCTAGAGTTCATTAAAATATAAGCCTAGGTTCACTGAAGCCACTGCAGTTCTTTACCAAAATCCATTTGCTTTAATTGGCTTTCTACCAACAATTCAAAATGAATAGGTGACTAGTTCATTATATGTTAAGTCAGAAAAATATATCCTCCACGTTAGCATTCAGAGTAATATTCTTGAAATATCATTAAATAAAAAATCCTGGAGTAGTATAGACATATAATACAATTTAATTACATTTTTCAGAAAAGAGCATGTTTAAGTACATTTCTTATTGTTGTAATAATTTGATACGATAGTGTGTAAATCAACACTGCAAGAATGGATCACACTGAGATTCCTGTCCCCCGACATCTCAACATAAACAGAGTGAATTATGCTTCAGGCTGTGGAAGATTACTTCACTGAAGTTTATGAGACTGTAGGCTCTTTGTGTCATGTTCTTCCCTGCTTGTAAAGAAAGTTTTGCAAAAAATCAAACCATAAAAGCTGATTTCAGCTTTTAGCAAAAGGGCTTTGAAAGGGGTTGGAGAACATACTCAGCAGTTCAAAGCACTGGTCACACTCCCAGAAGACCTGGGTTCAATTCCCAGCACCGACATGGCAGCTCACAACTGTCTGTAACTCCAGTTACAGGACGATCTGACACCCTCACACAGACATGCATGCAGGAAAACACTAATGCACATGAAATAAATAAATTTTAAAAAGGGCTTTGAAAAGTAACAATTACCAAAACATGCAAGCAATTCTCATGGGAAATGACATCAGTCATACTAAGGAGAGTTTCACATATTAATAGTGGGAATATATTTTGGCATAAATTTTTAAAATAATTTTAAATATATACTCATTTACATACACAGAGGAGGATGGAAGAAGAGAGGGAGAGGAAGAGGGGAGAGAGAGAGGTTGGTGCAAAGAAAGAGAACACCAAAAATATTATTATAAAATTATTTAAAACAAATCCCCCCCCACCAAAAAAAAAAAAGCTCAGATCAACTCGGGTCCACCCAAGTCTTTCTTTGTAGAATCCAATACAAAGTGAAATCTGAAACCCTGTCTGTCATGCTGGAGGGCACATTAAGTCACCCAGGGTCTTGTTGAAACTTAGTGTCTCACCCTATCCTAGAATCAGAAGCAGGTAGGCTGATGTGGAGCATGAAGATCTAAAAAAGTTCCCAGGTGAGTCTGGTATGTCAGTTCTGCTTTGAACCTTACTGATCTGAGACATGGACTACCCCACATAGATGGAACAGAAAAATGCTCTGACATGGGGTAAACCCTTGTCTAGTTGTATAGTCTACTTTTAACTATTACTTTATGAAGTCACAATTATAATTTTGTAAGTCAGCAGTTCTGTAGATTGCACCCTCTGGGGTCACATATCAGATATGCTACACATCAGATGTTTACATAATGATTAACAACAGTAGCAAAATTACAATTGTTAAGTAGCAATGAATAATTTTAGGGTTGGGGTGGTCACCTCAACATGAGGAAATGTATTAAAGGGTCTCAGCATTAGAAAGATGAGAACCACTGATTAAAGTAATGTGGAAAAGTAATATAAAACAGTTATGTAAAATTATATATTTAAACTTTAAAGGCTGAGATGATGTGAAACCCTGGATTTCAGCCATGTCTCCTCCAAAGAACCCCAAACTGTGAGCAAAACTTTCTTAGCACCTAGAAAAACTCAATCAGGCCTAAACCACATGAATGAAGTTTGACTGCACAGAGACACAGTTTTCACTATAATAAGCATTAGTTTCTCCTTAAACTACACTGGCCTCTTTCATTTAAGAAAGAAAGTTTCTATTCTGCCCAATCTGAACTCCTTTTTAAAGTCAGCATATAAAATTACCAGTATCATTACGGTGCTTGTATATGGTGTATCACTGCACTCTGCCCATATTCTGCCCCATTACCCTGTCCTGAACCAGTCTCCCTCTTTCCATTACTTCTACAGTCTGTTCTAACTTCATGTATCACACACAGGGATGCACATATACTCGCTCACACTTCCTTGTGTACAGCATGTGACTTTTATATATAGATTCTGCATATTGCTGATTTGTTAGAGGATTGTTAAGTATTGTCAAACTGCCTTGTAAATTTTTTTTCTACCTTTTATAAATTATTGCTGCCCTCAACCTTAGTTTGCTATTTGCAGTGGGCAGTAGTCAGTTTGGAGACTTAGAATGGGCAAAGTGCTGAGAAGAAATGAACATGAGAGATGGGCCACACATGAGATGTCTAGACCACTATCCCATCATCCCCACTGCCCAGGGAACATGACAGAAGAGGCAGAAAGAATGTAAGACCTGGGAGATAGGTAGAGGGAGTGCTATCATATTCTGTATATGACAAGGCCATGCACTTCAAAACTCCCAATAGCTGTGGTTTACCTGAGCAGTATGTGTACAAGATCAACCCCACTAAGAACTCAAGCTTGGAAGTTGGGAGAGGACAACTTAAAGTTGGGAAGGAGTTGTATTGGGGGTTCTGGGAAGCATTTTATGAGGACCAGGATAGGCATCTCAGCTTCCATTATGGGAGACAATATCTATGTAGGAACTGCTGCCTGGTGGCTTCAGGGAACACAAAGTGGAAGAGAAATCATCTTTACTGTGTTTCCTCAGTACTTTAAACGGGCATATATTATCTGAATAATGGCCTAACTTCTGAAAAAAATGGGAAGAAAAGCTAAGAACATTCACTGAGATGGCTTTTCAAGTCATTCCCTAAACTTCCATCATTTTCCTAGGGCAGAGAACCTGACTTCAAAATAATTGCACCAGCATGAACTTCAAAAGTCAGAGGCTCAAAAGTCAGTCCTATGACTACACTGTTTCTCAGGGACTCAGAATGAGGGGAGGGATTTGAGAAATGAGGTATTTCTCAAAGTGCAATGCTAAAATAGTAACATAATGTCACAGTGTAGGAATGAATGAAAACATACAAAAGATAATCTGCCCATTTCCCATTAGGTGGCAAGGGCTGGAGAAAGCACCTGATATTCATGGTGGCTCCAGGGGCAGAGAGCAAATTGTCTAAAACAGTGGGGTTGGTGAACAGTTCTTTAAATAGGAAGCTGCTGCCTGGGAAGAAGCTTGCTGCAGCTAATTCACATTTGCAATTAAAAAAAACCCAAACTCTGTGATTTTTTTTTTTTTTTTGTTATGACTTACCTTAAAACTTTTTTTTGGCAGATGAAAATGTGGTGTTCGTTTCATCTAGCTGTGATCTGGAAATGTTTCTTGTTTGTTGAAATAGCAATTGACTAAGAGTACACTCAAAGGTAACATAAAATATATTTACCAAGAAGTGTTCCATGTATGATCTCCACACTATAAAAATAAAGCAAATAAAGTAGTCCTCAAATCTAAGGAACACAAAACCTATAAAATGTCTTCTATACACTTGCTATAATCTTTTAATGGCAATATCACCCAACTGTAATATTTTTCAATATCACTCTTTCAATATCACCCAACTCTAATATTTTTTAAAGTTCTATAATTGAGTTAGCATTTTCATTAATGGCCTGTTTGATCTGAGTAGTGATGCCTGATACTTGGTGAGGTTTTTTTTTTTTTTTTTTTTTTTTTAAATAAATAGTATTATATGGCTGAGTCTAGTGAGATAAAACAATGAAAGAACTACTTAGTATAAGAGGAAGAATAGAAAAGTGTTTTGGATATTTTCTAATGTATTCTAAAGAATATAGACTTGAGAAAATTATTGTAAATGAAGAAAAAAATATAGAGGTTAGTTGTATTTGGCAAATGATTAATGGGCTTTGTTTTTGGGTAAGTGGCCAGTGTTTGCATTGACAATTTATCAACAGCTTTAAGCATAAGGCAAAGTTCACCTTAGTTCTCAGGGACTTAGTCTTCTCAAGAGTAAACTAAGAATAACAGTACATATACATACATCCAGAACAGTTGATGAGACCCATCTTGAAATGCTCCTCTGTGGTGAAACCAAGAGAGGGAACAATGATAAAGGAGGAGTGGAGGAAAGGGAAGAAGAGAGGACCACTGAACATATGCATCATGGACACAGAGCATGGCTGTTTGAGTGAGGTGGGGTATGAGCAAGATGGAGTCAGAGGAAAGGGGAGACTAGTGTATCACAGAGTGAACATACCTAATGCATGATGACATGTATGTTTGAAGATGCCACAAAGAGCCTAGTGAATCAACTGTTAACAGAAGAAATTAAATTATATGTACTTACAGCACAGAACACAAATACAGAAATGTTACAGAATCACCCCCATTACTATTTTAAAATATGTCAAATGGGAAGATGACTCCTGGCTGATGAAGTGAGAGCTATATGCACAAGCACCATAGAAGCAATGGATCCTTTTCAGTTAGCCATCGTAAAGAAAACTATATGGTCTTTAAAGCTCAGGAATTTTTTAAACCTTGCTTTGTTTAAGAAAGTTTTTTGTGTAAGCCCCAAGGACTGCTAAGTTAATATATGACAACAGACAAATTAGAACAATCAGAGAACTTCAAACTATCAACACGGGAGTCTAAAGTGGATGTGCTCAGGAGCTATTCTGTAGCCTTCAGAATTTACATTTGCTTCTCAAATTCCTCAGTTTCTGAGCATTTTTGAAATTATCCAGAAAAAAGGTGTATTAGATTAGTTACAGAATATGCACTGCCCAGAAATGTTTTCTGAAGTAGAGCTGAAATTTATGAAAGTATTTTAACCAAGCTAGAAAGTTTCCTGAATGGTGTTCAGGAAAAAAAAAAAAAAATCAGGATGTTGCTACAGGATGCCCACAGGAAATGGGCCCAGAGATACTCTGGTTTTAAGTTATTCAAGGAAACACAATCAGTCATGATACAAAAATGGAAAAAAAACATAGAACGCTAGATGTCTGCATAACAGTTATTTTCTAATCATGGAAACATATCCTTAGCACACACATGAGGTGTAGCATGTTCTACAGTGGTTGATGAACACACCATGATTTGACCTTAAAATTTATCATCTCTAATAAGAAATTAGACTATGGATACAGTCATTCACAGGACACAGAGTATGAAGTAAAAATTTCCCAGGCCAACAAGGCCAAGCTGTAACCAATGATGAACTCATCAATTGCACATAGATGTAGGAAAGGAAGAGCTGATGATACAATGTGGTCTGTGTAACATATTGACTGCTGAGGAGAATGCTTGCTTTTCAGTTAATGAGCAACTGAGATTCCACAACATTCAAAACTATCCATTGCAAATTAGCTTACTCCTCCTTCCTTCTATCCTTCCTTCCTTTCTTCCTTCCTTCCTTTTTCCTTCCTTCCTTTTTCCTTCTTTCCTTTCTTCCTTCCTTCCTTTCTTCCTTCCTTTCTTCTTCCTTCCTTTTTCCTTCCTTCCTTCCTTCCTTCCTTCCTTCCTTCCTTCCTTCCTTCCTTCCTTTTTTCCTTCCTTCCTTCCCCCCTCTCTCTCTCCTTCCTTCCCTCCCTCCCTCCCTCCCTCCCTCCCTCCCTCCCTCCCTCCCTCTCTCTCTTTCTCTCTTCCTCTCTTTCTTTCTTTTCTTTTTCAGGATTTCCAGTGTGCCTGGAACTGTTTCAGAGTCAGCAGAGCACAAGTTGAGATGCTTATGTTAGCCTGCCAAATGTCTTTGCCCAGTTTGAGAAGCTAAAATGCATTCTACACATTTTAGGGTGCTGAAAAGTCAGAGGAGAATATTTCATGATAGGTTGAAACCTTAACTCTTTCAGAGTTCATAAAGTTTATGTGAACAGAACAACACTCACTTAGCTTCACACTGCCTATGGCTATTCCTATGCTAATGTTGAGAAGGAATAGTGGTGGGGAAGGCAGGGCTAGACCAGCAGACAAGGGGATGCATTTGATAATGTACTTTTATGAAGACTAAAATTAAACATTCCTTTTAAAAATTAAAGTTATGTACCATAGTCCACCTATGTTATAACCACTGGAAAATACACAATGACAAAGGTCAAGGCCTGCTACCAGCAAGGGATAGTGAGATACGGATAGTATTAGAAGATAGAAGATAATGTTTTGGAGTGATGGAAATGTTCAGAATTTTGATCATGACAGGATTGCAATTGCCTGTATTTAGATCTGTATGACAATTTAGTATCAATTTCACCACATATCATTAAGAGGAAAACCCACAAAATCTGGTGTGTTTTGTGCCCCAGCTCATTAGCCAATCCTTTTTAACAGCATTCTTTCCAATTCAGTCTTCTTTCAGAAAGGAGCCTAAGACAGGGCAAATCCAGACTCTCAATTTAAGTGTCCTTAAACAAGAGCTGTATGTAGCTCACTAGTTTCAATCTGCTTCGTGGGAAGGTCAGCCCAAGTCTTTCCTAGTTTTTAATTGTCTGTAATCCTAATATACTGGGTAGACTGCAAGACTGGGACTTCTGCAAGGTTCCTTGTTTCAAGGTATCCAGGCAGTTTGCTCCATGGAATCTGCTGTCTTCATCCCACAACCCAGGATCTTCATTATTATTGTTCATTCCCCTTCCTCATAATATAAGTAAAACCTGCACCAAACTATTTATTCCTTTTTCTTGAGTGTACCATTAAAAAATAATTTTCAGTGACTGGAGAAATGGCTAAGATGTTAAAATCATGCACAATTCTTATATTAGATTCAAGCTCAGTTCCCATAACTCTCATGGGAAGTACATAACAACCTGTAACATCTACTCCATGGGAATCCAATGCCACTGGTTTCTATGGGAACCTACATTTTCGTGTACATATCCCATCTCATACCCACATACATATAATTATAAAATAACAATGTATATTTACTTATTTGTGTTATATGTGAATACACACACATACATGCACACGCATGCACATGCATGCACGCATACACACACTCTATGGGTATATGTGTACAGGAGACGAGATGAGGAAGGTATACACCTTGGTGTTGGGGTTTTATGTGTTATTGATCCTCCTGATTGTATGCTGAATCAGACTCTGGTCCTCTGTAAGAGCACTGTTGCTTTTGATCCACTGGCCATCTCTCTAGTTCTCCAATTCTACCTCCATTAGCTCCAGACATTTTTATAAAGGCCAATTTCATCAATATCTATATGCTATGTAGTAACCCTAGCATTCTCCCTGGTGTGATCCTAACCCTCAGCTCCCTGTTTTAAGTACCCTCAGTGCTTCTGAGCAACTACTTCCTACCACTCACCAGAGCTATATCCGGCCAGGCTTATCATCTCACTCTTTACTCATTTCTAGAAATTCTTCAGATGCCCCATGCTGGATGCCATCCCTACCCATGAGCCTTAATACACTCTGTTTTTCAGTTTAAATTCTCAATTTTCGCTCTCATTTTCTGTTTGTATTCACCCTTCTGTTTTCAGTGGAAATTGCTTTTAGCCATTAAGCTAGATTGCCTAACCACCACAAGCTGGGTTATAACCCCCTTTTAGTGCCTACAGCCACACCTCTAATTAGGTTTCATAAATTCTGGCTTTTAGATGTTTAATGGAGTGCTTTAAAGAAAATTCAAACTCCTCATTATTTTACTATAAACAACCCCCCCCCAACAGCTGTATTTTTCCCAGTTAACAGAACAGCTTTATTTGTACCATAGTGTTTTTGAAGTACTTTCTCATAACATTTAGATATACTTTTCTCCTATGCAAATGTTTTTCAATATATAGACTGCTTAAAACTTTGTGGGAATTTTTTTTTTGTGTGTATTCATTTAATATATCATGGTTTTGTACCAAATATAAGAACTCTGCATAGTCCCAAATTTCAGGGCTTATTTTTTCCTGTCCAACTTTACATAGACAGTTTTATGCAGATTTTATGAATATCATGGGAATTTTAGTGTCAAGTGCCAAACTCATGGCAAAGTATTAGAGAAATAAGGCATAAGGAGAACTGGAAACTAAGTATTACAATTGTAAATAATGTGACTTTTGAAAGAGTTTTTTTTAATCAAAAAAAATAAATAAATCAAACTCTGACTACTCACTCTGTTGGGAACAAATATCCATTCCAGAAAATTATAGTAACTTGGAGCTGGGGCTATGAATCACTGGATACGAGCATTTGTTGCTTTTCCAAGGGGACAGGTTTTGAATGCCAGTACCACATGGTGACTCACAACCACCTGTAAGTCTACACCCCAGAGGATTTGATGCCTTTTGCTGGCCCAGGGCCACTGAATGCATGGAGTGCATAGACATATACATAAGCAAGACACTTTATCTGCATAAAATAAAACAAATAAATCTCTTTTTTTTTTTTTTTTAAAAAAAAACGAAAGCTATGGTAGCTCTAGTTTTAGACACTGGTTACTCTTTGTTTTTCTTTCTTAACCATATAAGTAGTAGAACTATTGTAAAGAACTTTTAATTTTTTTTTACATTTTTTTTGGGGGGGCAGGCAATGACAAACAGTAACAACACTCAGGATCTGGTTCTTTTCACTTTGTGAAATTCATGTATCAAGTTTGGCAGTTAACACCTTTATCAAGGTACCATCTAACCTGCTCAGTGTAGGAAATCTCTAGAAATACTGGTCAAAGCACTTCAAATACTGATATGAATACCATAAATAGTGGCCCAGTCTGATATATTTTAGTTTTAGGTTTTTATCTTCTTTTAATTTTTATACTCACTATCTATTGAGCTACAATTTACACGAAATAGAACATATAGGATCAAGGTTCATTGTTTATTAATGGATGTTCAATGGCTCCAGAATTATTTGATGACAAATCTATATTTCCTTCTTCTATTAGCAACTTCTCCACTGATGCTTGTGTTGATTCCCAGAGCTATGCAATAATGGTAAAGTGAAAAATCATACTTTGCTCACTTTTTCCAAGATTGCTCTATTATTTTAAAGTCTTTCTCTTTTTCCTGTTTATTTTTATTTTATTTCTTATACTTTGTTCATAGGCACACATAAGCATGTGTATTCATGCACGTGAATGCTTATGTGATCATGCATGTGTGCATGCATGTGTCCATGTATGTGTGAGAGAGAAAGAGTGGGGGATGGGAGAAAGTGATGGTGCACACATGGCATTGCACATATTATGGAAGTTTAATAATAGCACACTGGAATATTTTTTTCTGTCTGTCTTTTGAGACACGGTCTCTCCTTATTTCTGCCTTCTATGTTCTGCAGTCAGGCTAAATGCATGGTTTCCTGTCTGTGGTCCCAACTTGCTTGATCCTAGAATTAAACACTAGTGACCACATTCAGCTTGTTTGTGCATTCCAGTGATAGAACCCAGATTATCAGGCTTGTAATGTAATTCTGCTTTATGCACCGAGTCAGCTCAGCAGCCTGGGGCTTCTGACTTTCTGTACAAACTTAAAAGTAAATGTTGCGGGAAGTATTTTTAAAAAGTTCCTCAGACTTCACACGCTACTGCTACTGCCAGCAACTTTCAGCCCTGGTGTGGTCCCATTGCCTCTGTCTCTAACTCCATCGGTGAATAGTAATGGTATTCTTAGCTACAGTTAGCTTGTCTCTGGAGCCAGCAATACCACCACCACTCCCCCACCCCCACTGCCACTTAGATCGACAGTCTCATCTTCCAGAAACCTAGTAAAACAAAACTCTAGAATCTTAAAGTTAACCAGTCATATTTATATATCAATAAATATTTCACAAAATACCCACACAATAATGTCAGGGTCAATTGATAATGATACAAGAAGTCCAACTAGATTAGACAAATTATCCTATTCTATCCAATCATTCTATTTCTATATCAAAAACATATCTTCCTGTGGCTATTTAAGGCCGCGCTAGTTCTAAATCATCCTGCTCACTGCCTTCCATCTTGCTCTCCGCCCCTCCCTCTCCTGAGATGCCTGACTCTGCAACTCTTAACTCTGCCGCTCTTTTCTCTGTCCAATTACAGGCCTCCCGCTGCACTAATATTTTAATGTAATTGGACAGGGAAAATCCTGCCACAAGTAAAATCTCCCAAGTGAAAACAAACCAAAATGACCAGCATTTTATTAGGTATTTTATCAATCCTATATTTCAATTTGTCAATGTAGAACATCTTTTATTATTTTGAGTCAGAGTGATAATATATATATATATATATTATATACAAATATATACTTTGCAATGTCAAAGAAAAAAATCAAGGCATAAAAAATGTATAAATATGTGTGTGTGTGTGTGTGTGTATATATATATATATATATATATGTCTGTGTGTGTGTGTGTATTTTCTAAGACTTCTTTTCTCTGGCATACACACACACACACACACACACACACACTCACACACACACATACATGCACACACACACACACACACACACACATATATATATACATATACATATATAGTATACGTAATATATGTTGAAATATATATAATTTATGAATAGGAAATATATTGATATATATTGTCTATACACATGTTCCTATATATGTTGTATATATTTTATATAATATATACAATATACTGTATATTGTATATATTATATAAAATATATATTGGAACTATATAGCATATATTATGTACAAACATTATGTGTAAATAGATGTTGTGCATGTATATTATATGAATGAAATAAATATATATGTACGTGTATATATGTATACATACATATATATGTATATATATGTATATGTATATATGTATATATATATATATATATATGTGTGTGTATTTATATATGTGTGTTTGTGTCTGTGTGTTTATGTGTGTGTATGTGAAATCACCATCAATATTTGGTTAAGTGTCCAACTAAGTATCAAAATAACTGGTAAATATTTGTACGGTTGTTTTCCAGCTGTTCATTGATGTGACATGAAACAGATGATTGCTTTGTCTGTGTGAAACTTGTTCCTTAAGAAATGGGTAAACTGAAACCTAGGACAATTTTGTAGCTTCTGTGATTTTATAAAGTTATCAGCTACAAAGAGCAATTTCCTCAAGTTTGTTTTCTGTTAACCTTTCATTTCTGTGGCAGTGTTTAGAATTTCCACTGATGTATAAAAAGTAAAGCGGGAATAGGCATGCCTATAGTTTTCTTACCTCAAATGGAAATTGTTCCATGAATCTCTTACTTACCTTCAGGTGGAAGAATTTATTTATTTATTTGCTATTAAACATAATACTAATTTTAGTTATATTGAAGGTAATGCTGTTTTCAACTTGAGATAATTATCTTACATATTTAGGATATTTTATAATCTATAGGCACTAGGTTTCTGTGAAATGGCTTTTAAAAGTTTGTGTGTGTGTGTGTGTGTGTGTGTGTGTGTGTGTGTTTGTGTTTTGCTTTCATGTAGATATATTTAACCTGTGTGCACCTGATGTACTCAAAGGCTAGAAGAAGATATCCCATAACTTGGAGTGGGAGGTAGGAACAGTTCTAAGCTACGAAGTAGATACTGGAAATCAAAACTGGATCCTTTAGAAGAATGTTTAAGTGTCCTTAACCACAAATCCCTCTTTTCAGCCCTAAAATACTTTTTGTATGTTAAGTGACATAATGATATGATTTTCCTTTTTATTTAAATTATGTTTATATTGATGAATTTTTCAAATGTTTCATCAAACTCACATTCCAAGAATGTATTTGGCTTGAACTAAGTTTTTGTACACTACATAAATATGATTGGACTTCACAGAATTCTCGGTCAATATCTTATTAGTATTTAGACCTATATGTTCTGGAGACAACAGTCAACAATTTTGTACTGTTTTGTTTTTTTCTAATAATTGTGGCTGGTTTTAAAACTAGACTGACTTTAAGATATAAGCTGTGATGATATTATTCTTCTTTTACCCAGAAAAGAATGTAGCAGCTTTGTATATTCTTTATTAAATTCTTGGTAAAGTATCTTGATAGACATTCTGGAGACTATTTTGTGAGATAGCTCTCCAATTGTGAGTTTAATTTCCTTGGTGACAGAGTGCTGTTTGTTAGGTTTAAAAAAAAAAAAAAACAAAACAAAAAAATAAATTTCAAGGAATAGGTCCATTTCTGCCAGTATTGAATTTAAGAACCTAAATTATCTAGTTATTTAATTTATGATACAAATATATTCCCATACTGGCTTTTAAGAGTGGCAGGATCTCTAGTAATAACACTTACATTACTCAAGGGAGTTCTGATTTCTGTCTTCTTTATTTTTATTGTTAATCTGCTATCCTACTGGTTCATCAATTTTCTTGATTTCCTTTTCAAAAAATAAACTATTCTTTCACAGGCATTTCCCCCATTGCGTTTTTCTACTTTCGACTTCATTGATTTTTTTCAGCTTGTATACTTATATATTTATGTGTGATTTCTTTCTTCTGGCTTTTGGGCTATTTGTCTTTATAAGACAGAAGCTCAATAAGTGCATAGATTGGGGTGGGTGTAGTTGGGGGGTTCCTCATTTTGTCATTGGCTCAGAATCACAAATCTTTGGGGTGATTTCTAGGAATTTATCACTGAATATTCTTTGTATCCAATTATGTTACAGACAAGATCAGCTTCATTTTCAGAGGTCAAACCTTTTCCTGATCGGATAGTTTATGTGGAAACACTGTGTCTGTTACTCTTCCCAATGGTTCTGTTGAGGTAATGGCAGGGATTTTATATACAGGCATCAAGGAGGTTGCCTCACTAGTGGGGAAGGACCCATCAAATTTTCAGCCTTCCAAAGTGGATCCTGCCTATGCTGATGCTCTCACATATTCAGGACATAACATCATTATGGCACTTGTTGTGCGAGGATTACTCTATTAGTTCTTATTTCTGTTAGAATTCCAGTAAGAAAGAAAATAAGAATCATGTTACCTAGTTACGGGGAATTCCTGGGTCAAACTAGATGCTATGACTAGTTCATACTGCTAGATCCATACAAATGCCCTCTGATCTCTTCAAAAGAGAGAAAGCCTCAGGATATGTAGAGAAGGTGAATTTTCAGCCTTGGCTGAGTATTTTGGGTGAAGTTCCCTATAATCTTTCTTTGTTCTACTTATTTAGTTCTTCTAATGTAATGGGATTTGTCGTTGGATCCAAGAGGTAAATGACACAGTTGGATGTGTAACACTGCATGGTGTAGGTCATCCTCAGTTGGAGCAGTCAGAAGAGCCCTTCTGTTGCTTTCATGGCCAGAGATCCACATGCCATTCATGTTTTTGTTGCCATTGTTCCTTACATTATCCTCAGGCAGCCAGTTATACTTTGAAAAAGATGAACACATTATATCTAAACTAAAATAAGTCTCAAATATAAAAATCTGTAACTGTTCTGTCTTCCTTCCTTCCTTCCTTCCTTCCTTCCTTCCTTCCTTCCTTCCTTCCATCCTTCCTTCCTTCCTTCCTCCCTCCCTCCCTCCCTTCCTTCCTGACATTGATATTCTTGAATACTGACACTACTGTTTAAGTTAACTGTGTCTTGTGGTACTTTTTAACTTAAAGGTCTGCCCTAAAAATGGTGTTCAGACCTAAAGGCTTGATGAGGTGCAAATTATTATTTAAGTTAAAAATCATTCATGGGTGGTACATCCTGTAATAACAAATGATTATTCATCCAAGTTTGTGCACCACATTTTAAGTAGTTTCAGTATTACACAGCAGACCTAGATCTATTATTTGGAATCTCTAAATAAGGAATCTTTGTCAAAGTCAACTATTTTATTTTTAAAATGTTTTATATACACACAACTGTATCAGTTTGTGTGCACTAAATACATGCAAGAGACCACCAACAGCAGAGGATATCAGATCTCTTGGAAGCAGAGCTACAAGTAGTTGTGAGGCACCACGTGGGTTCTAGCAACTGAACCTAAGTCCTCTGCAAGAGCAGTAAGTGCACATATCCAGTGAGTCATCTGTACAACCCACAATTGCAATTGTTAGTCTTATGTCATATAATTTACATAATATTGTTAGATGGATATAATGTCAGATTGTCACTAAAATGGTTTAACAAGAAGGAAAAAAAAGAGATAATCTGCCATCATAATTGGGTTAGGAGGTACATTTTACAGTTGATCTATTTGTTACTATTTACTTGTTACAACCAATTAGACTTTTCAAATTTCAATCACTAGTCTCTCATACTCTCTACTGTGATTTTCTCTGTCTAAATGAGAATCTGCTGAGAGGTACAAACAGCTACATATTACATGAGCACTTGTTTGTCTTTCTCTGCTAATTTGATATGGCACCAAAAATATTGGCTGCTAATATAAGTACAATAGCAAACTTTGCTTAAGGGAACAAAACTATTTCATTCATTTGTCTTCAGTAATTTTAGAAATCATAATGCTACTGGAGGGCTCATCATCATCACCTACATGTTTTGCTTCTTTCTTCCTTACACGAGTGTGGTAGAGTCCATCCTGCACATGTTTCTAACAGATATAAATCAATGGTTTCTCTGCTGCCTCTTTACATACCTTGTAGTAACATCCATTTCCTCATTTCTTCAACTCCAAGTCATTATGTGATCTTGGCAGGTGACAGTTCCCATCACATTTGATCATCTTTTCACTTAACAGATCCTCATGGCCTAAAAAATACCAGGCACCTATCTTCTGATGGCACATGTGCCACATCTCCCTTCTGATGGCACATGCCACCTCTTGCCACACAAGTTACTCCTTACCACTTTCCATTATGTACAATTTACTCAGACAGTTTGCTGCCATTTTGATGTCTCTGTCTTTGTTTAAAAAAAAACAAAACAAAACTATTACTTTTATTATGATCACCTACCAAATCAACAGCTGCATCAATATGTAATTTTCCCATTGCCAGTGGATCATTGAGAGCAAAAAGTTATATTTCTGAAGCAGATTATCCTACTTTGGGAAACTATTTTAGGAACAATTCTCAGAAGACTCATCGTGCATTAGCAAAGTAATTCCTAGTTCCCTAGGCCACTCTCTTCATAATACTTTGATCAGGCACCATATTTCTATATAGTCATTAAAGTAATGACTCTGTACTTCCTTTTTCAATAGTTACAGCATAGTGAGTTCCTCAGTCTACTCTGCACACTTCCAAAGGTTAAAGCATTTAATTCATCTCTGATTTTATTATCCTTAGGATAAAGCCAATCTTTACTTTCCTTACTTAAGTGAGAGCTGCATGGTTTGAAGTCTAGCAAGTATTGCAAGTAAATCAGAAGGGATCTGAAACAAAGGCAACTTGGACAAAACTAAAGGCCATTGAGACCAGTACAGCAAAGGAAGATGAGGAGGATGAATCAAGACAAGGAGGTGGTGCTGACTGAAGCTCCAAAAACCTCTTTAAGCCTGTGCCGAGGCAGAAAGTTGAGAAGTATTACTGCAGTTATTAAAATCTGCCATGGATGGAGAAGTGGGAATCCAGGACCTGTCTATCTCTGATTCAAAGTCTTTCATCTCCTTCCCAGATTTGTCAATCTCCATCTACTTTCTGCTTCTATCAATAATTTGAACTGTTCCATGCTTTTCCCTTTAAACTATGAGTCAGTTAAGGATACTGAGCATTTCTTTGTTCCTCTTACATTCATCATGGTGACTACCATCTACTTTTTCCACAGTAATATATTATTAATTAAGATAATGAAACATCAAAGAAGATCAATAATTAGAAGATCAATGGAAAGGAGTAATAACTCTGATACATTTGATTTCCACAATTCATAGACTTTTATCATTTCTATTCTGTGAGTCTATTTTCTGAAACTCATGCAAGCCTCTTGAGTCTGGGATATATTCCCTTTGTCTCTCCAGTAGAACTTAATGTCTTTAAATGTCTGAAAATGATCAATAGAGAACCTCAATATGAGACAACAATGAATTCCTGTTAGTAAATGAAAGTGGAAGATTAAAATCTTTGTATGCAGGTAATAAAAGAATTTGGTGGGGCTAGGTGATGGAATGAGAACCCTGACCTCCATCTGTTAAAATCTATGCATCTTTCTCTCATTATCATTCACCATTTCCTATAGCCACTATGATGGACTAATGGACTTGCTGGATCCCTGATTCAGGACACAAGATGGCAAATGAGTTTGCACCTCATGCAGACCTGTCTCATAGCAGGAACAACTATTTTAGATGTGTTACATTTTTTGTTGTTGTTGTTGTTTAACACCTTTGTGGCTGTTGTGCTGGCCAGTCATTTGAGAAAACTTGAAAAACAAGGATTTTGTTGTTGTTGTTGTCTTGTTCCCAGGTCAATGTCTCCTGGAGAGCCAGCATGTCTCACTCAAACCCTTCAGAGTCTCTCTAATAAACTGATGTTGTCTAAAGCTCTGACTTGTCCACCAGCAGCTTTAAATCAATCCATGTTACAGAGCTGTTGCATTTAAAAAAAAAAAAAAACCATGGGGAAAAGAATGTGCTTTCTAGCAAAGAGTATGTTTACCATTTCCATTATAAAGTTGATGTGGGTGAAATCTGAAAATACACATTTCCTAAGAGCTTTGGGACAATAGCACATGGTTACTAAATTTCACTGGGCCTTAAATGTTTCCAATATTTTCATCACCAGATTCTAAATAAAGACAATAATTAACATGTAGAGATATGAAGAAAAAGATACAGGAAGTCAGTCTGAGGCCCACCTTTTATTCTGTCTGAACTCATTAAGATACTGGGTGGTGGATTATATGAGTGAACTATTTAAAAATGCAGGCACTGTTCTTACTCCATAATAATCTGTACCTAATTTCAAAAGTCACACACAGAAACATTATTTTGTGATTTTAGAACTCAGTTAACAGTTTAAATTTACTGTATTGTCTACTTGTAACTTAATAAAAAAAAAAAAAGGCAATGGAACCTAAGATAGCACATTCTAATGTCTGTACTGCTCAAATTATAGAGGCCACACCCAAGAAGAAGAATGTGACTAACATAGGTTGAGCCAAGAGATGAGGCAGAAGATTGACATGACTGAATGACAGGAAGGACAACTTTTGAATGTAAATCCAGATGCTGAAGATCGCAGGCCATTCAACTCAGCCAGAGTGCAATCCAAAAACACTTCCTCAGTGGATACTGTACACAAAGGAAAGTTTATGAAAAGTGACTGCTTAGGAAATAAAAAATTCATGACATATTATGTCATGAATCTATATGCTACAACTATGGAACCTCAAAAGCAAGTCTCGAGGATGCCAGCTGGGTATTTATGCATGTGGTTGTTGCATCACTACTTCTGAGTGTCTTGGACTCTGACACAGTTACCTTCAGCTGTCAACCTGACTGATACAAACCTAGAGTGACCACCTAAGAGGAAATCTCAATGGAGGAATTACTTTCATCTGTTTGGGCTGTAAAATGACAATAATGCATTTTCATAATTGCCAATTGATGTAGGAAGACTCAGCTCACTGTGAACTGTGATATCTCCGGGTGGTTGAACCAGGGAAGAATTACACTGGTAACTAAACATAAGCCAGGAAACACACCAATAAGCAATCCCTGTTTCAGTTACTGATACCTTCAAGTCCCTGCCTTGAGTTCCTATGATGGCATCCCTCAGTAATGAACCATAATTTGTAAATTAAATAAACTGGTTCTCCTAATCTGGTTTTGGTCATGGTGCTTCCCACAGCAACAGAAAACACATTAGAAAGGACTTTAAAAATAGACCTTTTCCAAACTATCCTTAAAGCATAGTAGTTGCCTAATAAAACTAACTGGGTCTTAAATGTTTTCCACAATACTGAGGAAAGCAGCCAGTGCCTGGTTGTTCTTCGGGAATTTGTAACTGGTTCCCAAAATTACTTTCTCTTAGGCATGGAGTTGCACTGGGTAGGTAGTAGAAGCATTACATACTTGCACATGGAGCACTACCTTGTGAATGCAGGCAAGAGGAAAATAAGATAAACCAAGGCCTGTTCCATTGCTACTCCAGTTACTGGTTAGTGTGTAGGATGACTATATAACTGGAAGAAAAAAAAAACAGAAACAAAATATAAAGACAGGAAATGATAAAATTTAAAAGTAAAATATTGGATTCCAATATCAACTAACCAGATAGCAAAAAGAGAATTTTCCCTGCTTTTATGATAGAAGAAAGAATGTAGGAAGTACTAGGAGATGTCCTTTTGATTAACTCAATGTATTGCATCTCTTCTTTCATATTTCCAAGATTCATATTTCTCTGCATTTCTCTATTAAAAAAAAAAGAGCTATAGTATTTGCTTTGCCTGTGTAGTAGCTTCTCTTCCTAACAATAGCATATTTACTTTTAGAACACACTTGCCCAAACCTCATTAATGTGTATGAACCTGATAGGAATCAACCAATCATTATATTCTTCCCATTGGTTAAGAGCTGGAGAGAATGCTGATTCCTGTAGGGCAGCATAATGTTTGGGATTTATATTTCAATTTTCAAGCAAAACAAAGTTCTAGTCTCCAACGAGGGCTAAACATTGAGTGCTAGCTACCATATACTACAACTGGTACTTGAAAAGATGTCAAAGAGGAAATAATTGATAGATAGACACTAAGAACCAAGGGCATCAATTGAACTATTGTACCCAGTGAAAGCTGCAGCTCAACTTACCCAGAACTTTTCAGAATCACGAATTAGAATTATGTAAGGCTTTAAGCTAGTTCTGATTGGATTCACCAGTAAAAGAATTCAAGCTAAACAAACAGAGCTGGGGCAGAGTCACAGCAATGTAGCAGAAGAAGAGAAATGTGGAGAAAGAAGGAGTTTGATGAGAAAGTGTTTTTCAGTAAAAGTGAAAATGAAGAGGAGGTTGTAGACAGAAAAGATACACTTGCTGAACAGTGTGTTAATCTAATGTGCAACAGATGATCTGCAAAAGGTCTGGGCATCTTCTCAAAGCACAGAGCTTGTATCTCTGACATCATAAAAATAGAGTGTTAGGAATCAATGAATAAAGCACAAATGACAATGATGGTCATATTCAAGAAAGACAAATAGAATATGATAAAAAATGTAATCAAGTCCTCAGATTTTATGCTGAAGCTATTGGGATGAATTTGGATATGCAACTGTTTTGACAGTGGGAAAATGGACCATGTATAATTACACATCTTAATATTAACATGTATTTGAATAGGAGTGCAAAGCTTAGGTGAACTGTCATTGAGGAAATTTTGTCCAATGATTCTCAGCTGAAAGAAGCACTTTGTTAGCAAGCTGTCTGCATGTCAACCTAGAGCTAAATGTGTAATTTTAGGGCACTTCTCAGTGTACTCATTAAAACAAAATTTCTAGTGAACTTGTTGATTGGAAGTCATTAACAAGATATTAAGAATAAAAGACAGGCAAAGGAGCTAAATATATCTGTTGATGTTAAATCGCCATATATTAGTATTCTTTTTGGGAGAGAATATTCAGTGAGAAAGTGACAATGTTGTTAGTCACAGTCTCCACACATAAAGGAGAGAAACTGATTAGTGCTCACTCCAGGAGTTTTTTTCTTTATTAATAATTTCACTAATTAAATAACCAAAGTGTTGAAATAGTCCATTTTATAGTTTGGGGGATTTTGAAATTAAAATTTCCAAGGGTAATTTGTAGGAAACACATTTTTACACACACAAAAAAAAATGTACCCTTAAGTAGTATGTTCTAGTTTTATTTGACAGAATGAATTAGAGCAAACAGTACATAAAACCAAAAAATCACAAATATTATCAAATGTCTTTTGCAAGACAAAAGAAATTCTGAAATGAATTACCAGGCAGGAGATTCCTTACCAGATGCAGGATTAGGAAAAGATGTAGGATAAATAACACCTTTATCAAAGAAAGCCACTTTGCAGGTTGCAACTGTAATTCCAGTACTAGTAAATGGAGATGAAAGAGAGAAGAGACAGAACATAAAAGTTTCCAAAGAAATCGTTCCTCTGAATAATTATAGATTTCAGAGATGATTTTAAGGACATTGCCAACATTTGCAAAATAGAATCCCAGGGTGGAATGGATGAATATCACACCAGGACTCAATTAAATGAATGCTCACACAGAAGAAGAAATGAGAGAATATTCTTAGTTCTCTACATCAGGGGAACACAACAGCCTGGAAATGATGTTTCAGGTATTTCAGGTATGCTAGCAAACACCACACACATTCAACAGTACTTTTGCTCACATTAAAACGTAGAGTCCAATTCTAGCCTTTTCATGAGCCATTTGGTTTTACCTGTCTGTATTCCATCCAAGCAGACCTGTCTTCTATACACATGCTACGACTGCCTAACTGTAGTCCAGATATGACTTTTAGAGTATGATGGACTGATTCTTTAAAGTTCCAAAAGAATAACTATACAGAAACTTTCCTACAGTGAGTAGAGAGAGGAAAGAGAGAGAAAAAAAAATCAAGTGGCTGCCTTCAAAGGAAGATACTGTCTGAGGTTCAGGGAAATGAGGCTGATCTATCCTGAGGAGCACTCAATCTACTTCCACCAGAACAGCATTGTATTGGCACAGGAAAAAGAGCCACATAGAAGAATATCAACTAATGAAAGGGCTAGATGGGTTCATGGTGATGGCCTCAGGAAATTTTCAAGTGTCTAAGGCAGTAGATTCTGCAATAAGATGGGATTTCAGAAACTCATATTTTTTTTATAATCATACTCAACTTGGAAGTAAATAGAACATTTTTATAAAGACTGAAAGGGAGGCAGGATGTTTTTCTTCCATTCTGCCACGATCCATCCAAAACACATCTATAAAAGTCATCAGAAGGTAAAGTAAACTTAAATTGATATCACGAATAAAAATCTCAATCTAGAGATTTCCTATGACTAGCAACTGTCAGAAAATGAAGTCAACTAAAATAAGCAGCCTGGGCTATATACCTCATACATCTGTATTATGTTAATGACACAGAATAAAAATTAAAAATGTGCATGTTACTATGCGGTATGAAACCACTTATCTGCTCAGGCAACTGGAATATACCTTTTTAGGTCTCAAGGAGACTGACTGTAAAAGATTTCACATTTTATATAGCAAGCAGATTACTCATCTAGATGGACATGGCCCATTTCAAAACCAGTATTCTCAGCTACACACCTTATCTCACTCTTCAGAATTAACTGGTTAGATTTTCTTGTTGGTTGAATTGGCTGGGGTAAAAATCATTCAGTTACTTGGCAAAGCTATAACTAGGAAGAGAGAAAACAAAAACTAAACAAAACAAAATGATTAAAGAATGAGTGTTAGTGTCACTGAATGCCAGCGGAGTGCAACACAGGATTAGGGAGGGTTTTAGATTCTAAAGTAACAGCTCTGTGGTTACAGCAAACAAGTGCCACTTCTGAAGATCAACATCTACACACACGTGACAGATGAGTCCCCTTCAGATGACAGATTTTGGAGGAGTTTAAACATTACTTTCCAATCCTTAAATTACATCGCCTTACAAAAATAGAGTTTCCAAGCCTGTCATTTAGTTGTTAGTCTCAACAAGCACTGCCTGTAAGGGGAAAAAAAGAAGAAAAAAAAAAAAAAAGCTAGAGGATTCTAAAGTCCATTGTTACAGTTTGATATTGGAAAATTCTCACAACACACAGACCAAATAACATGTTATTGTAAGCTCTCAGCTATTTCAAATCTAGACACCATTTAAATGAGCTTTATTTCTAAATGTTGGCATAACTCCTAAAACAGAATAAAATGGGAGAATCAGAGAATGTTTAAAATAATACATTTGGTCCTTTCCCTAAAAATGAAGAAACTGAAGCCCAAGACATCAAGCCACTCCTATTCAAGGGCAAAGTAAGGTTAGAAAAATGTTTGTCCACTGTTAACCATGGGTATGATTATTCCAGTCTTTCATTTTATACATAGCACTCTCAATTTGAAACCCACAGTCACAAGTCAATTAATTAATGACTTCTACCTATAGACTTTGCATATATAAGTAAGGAAAATGAGAGGAAAGAGCACAACTCACTAATGCAAAGGAAGAAAACGCTCTATGATTACCTTTCTCCAGAGCAGAAAGAGGCAATTGGTTGGTTAGGAGAACAGGTATCTATAAATGCTATCAAGTCTGAGAAAAGTAGAACTCTCAAGCATGTCTTACAGAAATGTATTTTATGGTATTGATTCTTGAAATAAATCTGATATTTTTAAAAAAAGTTGAACATAGAGAAGTATATATACAACAAAAATTAAAATATGTCTACACAACATTTTTTTTCTAAAATAAGCAGCATTGTGCACCATACTAAAAAAGTAGGACCATTTGTAATCACCACTAGCTGATGAATGATGTATGAAAAAGATGTTATATAAAAAACAGAGGAGGACATGGATAGTACTCAGATATAGACAAAATAAAAGTATCAATATATGCTATGCCATGGATAATTCTCTGAAATAAAAGGAAAACAGAGCAGATGCAGGTTAACCACAATCAATCTTTCCTTTCTAATTCCCAACTGTGGGTGAAACATGACTAAGTTCAAGCTCCTTTTCCCACGCCATTATGATAGTACTCTCAACCATGAGCTAAAACAAGCCCTTCCTTTCTTAGATTGCCTGGTGTCAGGTAGTTTGCCACAATAATGAGAAGAGTAATGAATAAGAGGTTTCAATAGGGAGTCCACAGGCAGGACCTGACCTATACACATTTTCAGAAGGAAGGTAGCAAGTAAAACACCAATCAAAAGGAAATGGCGTTTTCCAGGTCATGATGACAATGGATTTAATAACAAACATAATCTCTGGTTACTACTTGCCACCATTCCACTAACTATCTCTAATCACCAACAAAAGACCTAACAAATAAAACATCTGGTCTTCTAACATCACCCACCCAATTCTATGAGAAAGTAATCCATGCTACAGCATTCAATCTATAATCACCCTCTATCATTTATGTGTCCCCTCTCTCCCTCAACAAGCAACAGCTGCATAAAGCAAGATAATTATTTTCAAGATCCCTCTAAGTCTAAATGTTTGCATGATTTCTCCCCTTTTGTTTAATTGCCAAAAAAACAACCTCTATAAATCCAACAACCCACTTTGCTTAATTCCCTCTGCAGTGCTTATAAAAAAAAAAAAAAAAAAAAAAAAAAAAGGCTTACATGATTTAGAACTATGTACCCTGTGAGTATTTTCAGCCAACTTATCTGATATTATCATGACTTACACTGGAATAGTCTTCATTCCCTTACACCATAGTGAATTCTTAGTCTCAATAAATATAAAGAGTACATAAAAATGTTAGTAACTAAATACAAATTGTGAGTAAAGAAGGAGCCATTGCCTTAATTTGCTATATTGTTATTACTTACATATATTTATGTATTAATGTATTAAATTATGTATTATGTATTAATGTTATTAAATTCTATTCCCAATTAAAGCTTCGGCTTTATTGAACAAGGACATTATTCAGTACCTGGATTTCTTTTTCATGCCTGATTCTTAGAAATACCCAACAGATGGTTACTGAATATGTAAACTTTGTTCCTGACGTCTATAATTTCTTCTAATTGTTTACCTTTATCATTATGATGTCACAGTCAAAGACATTTTTTATTATATCTGTTATCATTATTGGGCCACTTACTAACTTCTGAATGGAATAATAGAGACATAGAATGGCTAAGGGGATCACAAATGAAACTTAAACTCAGTGGTCCAAAGGATCTATTCCAACGAATCTGTATCCTGACTTACTAGATCATAGTAGGCATATGAACTGTCTGTTTTAATTTTCCATACATATTTGAATTTTAAGAATATGTGATCTGTTCAGGAACTTTTCCCCTGTGCCCATATGATCAAGGCTTTTCCCTATTTTCTCTTCTATTAGTTTCAGTGTAGCTGGTTTTATGTGGAGGTCCTTGATCCACTTGGAATTGAGCTTTGTACAAGGAGATAAGTATGGATCAATTTGCATTCTTCTACAAGTTGACCTCCAGTTGGACCAGCACCATTTGTTGAAAATGCTGTCTTTTTTCCACTGGATAGTTTGAGCTCCTTTGTCGAAGATCAAGTGACCATAGGTATGGGGGTTCATTTCTGGGTCTTCTATTCTATTCCATTGATCCTCCTGACTGTCTCTGTTCCAATACCATGCCGTTTTTATCACTATTGCTTTGTAGTACAGCTTGAAATCGGGGATGGAGATTCCCCCCGAGATCTCATAAAACTGCAAAGCTTCTGTAAAGCAAAGGATACGGTCAACAGGACAAAGCGGGAACCAACAGACTGGGAAAAGATCTTCACCAACCTTACATCTGATAGAGGGCTAATATCCAAGGTATACAAAGAACTGAAGAAACTAGATTCCAGACCATCAAATAACCCTATTAAAAAATGGGGTAGAGAGTTGAACAAAGAACTCTCAACTGAGGAAACTCGAATGATTGAGAAACATCTAAAGAAGTGCTCAGCATCCCTAGTCATCAGGGAAATGCAAATGAAAACAACACTGAGATTCCACCTCACACCAGTCAGATTGGCTAAGATCCAAAACACAGGTGACAGCAGATGTTGGCGAGGATGTGGAGAAAGAGGAACACTCCTCCATTGTTGGTGGGATTGCAAGCTGGTACAACCACTATGGAAAGCAGTCTGGCGATACCTCAGAAAATTGAACATGGCGTTACCTGAGGACCCAGCTATACCCCTCCTGGGTATATACCCAGAAGATATTTCAACATGCAACAGGGCCACATGCTCCACTATGTTCATAGCAGCCTTATTCATAATAGCCAGAAGCTGGAAAGAACCCAGATGTCCTTCAACAGAAGAATGGATACAGAAAATGTGGTACATTTACACAATGGAGTACTACTCAGCCATTAAAAATAATGAGCTCATGAAATTCTTAGACAAATGGATGGAGCTAGAAAATATCATCCTGAGTGAGATGACCCAATCACAAAAGAACACACATGGTATGCACTCACTGATAAGCGGATATTAGCCCCAAAACACACAATACCTAAGATGCAACGCATAAACCTCATGAAACTCAAGAAGAAGGAGGAAGACCAAAGTGAGGGTGCTTTTGTCCTTTTTAGAACGAGTATCAGAAGATTCAACCAGAGCTCCCAGGATCTAAACCTCCAGCCTGAGAACAGACAGGGGCAAGCTGTCCTCTGAGAGGCTCTAACCAGCAGCTGACTCAGACAGATACAGACATCCAGAGCCAAACAGTGGATGGAGCTTGAGGACTCTTAAAGAAGAATAGGTGGAAGGATTGTGGGCCCTAAGGAGATAGGAACTGCACAGGAAGATCAACAGAGTAAACCAACCTGAACCCTTGGAGCTCTCAGAGACTGAATCACCAACCGTGGAGCATATCTAGTCTACACAGATCTAGCTCCATGGGCTGAACCTAGGCCTCCCTGCACATATGTTGTAAATGTGCAGCTTGATTTTCATGTAGGTCTCAAACATCTGGAGTGGGGGCTATCCCAAAACATGCAGCCTGTATATGGAGTATGATCTTCTAAAAAAAAAAACAGTTGTTCAGTTGTTCATGGAATATTATTTTTTTATATCTCTTGTATTCAGTTTGCAACTACTTCATTGAGAATTTTTGTATGTATATTCATGAGGGATACTGGACTATAACTTATATTTTTTTGTTGAGTTTATACTTGATTTCACTATTTCAATATTATTTGCTGTGTGAAGGAGCTTATTGTGGTTCTGAATTTTTTTAAACATAACTCAAAAAGTATTGTTTGTTTGAAGGCTCTATAGAATTCTTGTATAAGTATATCTGACACTTGGTAAAAAAAAAAAAAAAAAAAAAGAATATGTGAGTGAGAACACATGAACATTAAGCAGAAATTTAAATGAATATATCTTTCAGTGGAATATCCTCAATTAAAAAGCTCGCAGATATTGTTATTTCATGAATACTCTATTTGCATAGATCTTACAAATATTTAAATGATTAAAATAATCAAAAGCACAAAAGCATTCTATGTATGGGAAACTATAAAATGAATATGTTTGTGTATGTGTGTGTGTGTGTGTGTGTGTGTATATATATATATATATATATATAACACACATATATAAATACTTAAAATATGTTGTTGTGTTCTATAGAAATCATTCTTAAAAAGCACAAGATTTGAGAAGGCTGTGGCTCACATCTGTAGCCCCAACACTTGAAAGGAGGAAGCAAGTGGACTTCTGAGAGTTTTAGAACAGCATAAGGTACAGAGTAAGTTCCAGGACATCCTAAGCTGCAGTGTGAAATTCTGTCTCAACAAACCATAAACAAGCAAAGAAAAAAATCTAAAATCTCATGTTTCCTATGTAATAGGATTAAAAATATTTGTTTAAACAAAACATGTAAAGTTTTAAATGTAGTGATATATGAATTGCATAGTCAGTTGTAGTCCTTTGTTTTAATTTTTGTTTTTAGACCAGCACAGCACAGCAGCATCAAACTTCATCAAAGTCACTTATGTTCAAAGCCGAAATGGGTGTTTTCAGCTGCATTGTTTATCTCTGAGAAATGGGGCTGCCTACAACTCTCGGAGAACAGGGCTCCAACTAATTATAACTCAAGGTTCATTAATTAGTCTTCTGTATCTTTTCTTTTCAGATAACAGCCAGCCACAGTGGGGGTCAACTTTTAAACTTTCTGCATTTGTTTAAGCTTCTGTCCAACTTTAACTTTCCAAGTCTCACTAAGCTTTTAAATATTATAGCATAATAAAATTGAAAAATGTGCTACTCATCTCCTGAAAGAGAAAAAGAAAACTGCCAGGGCAATATGGTCAATTTCTTCTTTACATAAAAGATTACAAATGCATGGAGCAGGAAAACAAGAAAAATCATCTCTTTCTTCAGCATATACTGTCCTATGTCTCTTGTTAAAAGAGCAAATTGATAATTTAATATAATCCTTTTTAAATTTCATAGGTGTCTCTTCTCAATGTCTAGGTTACAAGTCCTTGACTGATAAGCCCTAGATGGCTGTTTTGTTTGATTCTTGTTTGTTTTAATGCAGACAGAGTTGACTTTTAAATCACATAGTCTGCAAAGCCAAGGCATTGTCAGCAAGGCATCCTTGGCAATTGATAAGCTCTAATTTCATGGGCCCTCAATTTCTCATTCATTATTTCATACATTGAACAGATATTGAACGAACACTTGTTAAATTTCAGGCCATCTGCCGGGTTCTAGGGCTATAGCAGTGATCAGCATAATCTTTCAATCATGTAAGTTAGAGAGAAATAAATACAAATATATAAAATTTGCAGCAAGGGTCAAGGCCTTGAATGAAAACACTGAGGGCAGTAAGTGGATTGTAGGAACTGACACTGATGGTGGCTAAATGAACTGAGTAAACCGCAGGGAAAGGGGTGTGCAGCAAAGGCCCTGAGGACATCCCCGTGCTTGGAAGAACAGCCAGCTACTGAGCTGGCTGCACAGTAAAGCAAGGATGAGTTAGAAGGTCCATATGGAGAGCAAGATGGAACCTTCAACACCAAGGGATTAATAAAATTCTGATTCTCATATGAAACAACTAGAAGAGTTTTATTTTGTTTGCTTGCTTTTTTTTTTTTTTTTCAGGAAGGGGTGGAATTGAAAGTCAGTCTACTTTGGTAGAAGCCAGAGAAGAAGAGAGAAGAGAAGAATAGAGGCTCTGAGGAGAGATAACTAGAACATGATAGAGGGAAACTAAAGTAGAGGAAGTGAGAGACGTGTCTGACACCATGGAAAAGTGGTAGAATTTCCTTCCAATCAGAGTGAAAAGGGGTCTGGCTGCAGATTGAAGACAAAGCAGGAACATTTAATGGTGAAAAGCATCCATTATCAGAAACTGACAGTTTAGTAATGACTGAAGTTTAGAACTGAACAACCCTAAATTGTTTTACCAAACTTGATGACTAAACCCATTCAGATTCAGTTAGGCAGTTGAGAATAGATAAGCTAGACAGAACCATTGATACAGACTGACGAAGAACTGATGGAGTCTTATTTGGGACTAGAAAGAGGGAGAGCAATGTAGCCTAAATGATGACAAAACTGGAAAGCAGGGTCACAGGTACACTTTTTATAAAGTGCACTTTTTCTCTATCACATCCTAGACCCTACTAATTTTCAAACAAGGCAAGTTTCTTGGTCATTAATGTTGTTTACTGAACAAAATATAAATATTCTCAAGAAATGATAGAATTGTAGTTGCATGGTATTTACATGAATGCCAACTAGATAAAAATTTAATAGGTGAGATTAAAAAAAAAAGAACTGAAGTTGCATAGTTGATTCATAAACAAATGTTATGGTTCTTACAGTGGTTGCTAGGCAGTGTCATGAGGGTAAAGAGGGTGACAAGGACATCTTGACAACATGGTGAGTTTCATGTGGAAACAGTAGGTACAAACTTGGTTCTCAAGAATTTCTATATACATCCTGAATACTTGAAGGGTTGTGCTCCTTGGTTTATAACACCTAACAAAATGATTAGAGTATTTGTCCATATCCTTATCCTTGAAATGAGATTGTGATGGAAATATATGTCATGGTGCATCCATGAATTTGTAAATAATACTGAACTCCGTATATGCTACATTGTTCTTATATGCATAAAGCTATGATAAACTTTCATCTTCTCATTTATAAAAAGTACTTACAGCTTTTTCTTGGCCAATCAGAGTTTCTACCACCAGCATCCTTTCTCTCTGGGGCTATTAATATGCACAAGAGTTTCTTGCACATAAGGAGCTTGATACAACACATGTTAATATGACTATCAAGACAGTTAACGATGGCTGTCTAGTACATACATAGATATCCTGGACAAATTGATAGTTCATGCCCAGATCAGGCAAAATACAATAGCATGAGAGTTCATTATGCTATAGGAAATGATATGCAATTTAAGACCAAAGACTTATTTTCTGGAATGTTCCATCATATGTTTTCTACTAGGATTGACCATAAATACCTGAAAAAGAATGTAAAGTGGCAATGAATAAAAGAAGCTGTTGTATTCCACCTGGAGTGTTGCTCTGTTCAACCTAAACCTCACAGGGCTTAGATTTCCATAAGCCCCTAACATGTAATCAATGTTCCTTAACCATCAACTTCAGACATTAAAAGTGACTTACTTTATAAGATCTCTGGCCTAAAATGTAGATTTTCAGATGTTTTTTTTAATGTAAAGATTGGTGAGATCTTAAGTCCACTTTTCATGTATTTCTAGATAAATGGGGAGAAAAACTTCTCTTAGTCTTGTTTCTGCTTTCACAATGGGAATAATTGGTCCGTCTTAATACATGGAATGTCACATTGTTCAGATATTTGTGCTCCACTACTGGTGAATTCACTATTTACTACAGTCTCCTGGTGTAGCTTGAAAGTACTCTCTAGTTTTCCTGTTCGTGAAAACATGGCTATGGAGATGTAGTTTTCCAGGGAGAAAATGGAAATGGAACAAAAGTTTTGCTCATGCATGCACTTCAATGTCATTGGTCATGAGTTCAATGTTAATGAGTCAGAAGCACTCAAATATCTCTAAATGTAAAGTTACGTGCTATTTGATAATGACATCTGGATTAGAGGGTACTCAGGGGAACAATGGCTCTGTATTTGTAATTTTTGTAACTGTATACTACAAGTTGCATGAAGACAGACTGAATGGTTGGCTACATGACGCCAACATAATAAGTTTGCAGTGGCTCCCTAGTTAGTTGTATCCCTGAGGTTCCTTGCTGCCATGATAAAAGCTGCTGGATATGGATATTCTTTCAACCAAAACTAACAAGAATCAAACATTTGCATAGACAGCTAGAAACTGCTGAAAAACAAATTTGCAACAAAAAAGGCAAAAATTTTCAACACCAATAAGAGACAGACAATCAACAAGTCACAGAATAGTGCTTACAATATGCTCAATTAGGAATGCATCACTATAAAGGATAAAGGAAGGGTATCTGAATTCATTATAGTTTAAAAAAAACAAAGGAAAAAGTTATATCATCAGAAAAATCTGCAAGTTTGAATAGAAAACATGAACATATGAAAATGACAAGGCAGATGGTTAGATGTGAGAAACATGATATGAAGCTTATCGGAGGCTTCTTGGATCAATGGTTCCCTGTTTGCAACTTTAGTAACTATACACTACAAGTTGCTAGAATTATCATCCTGAGTGAAGTAACCCAATCACAAAAGAACATACATGGTATTCACTCACTGATTATTGGATTTTAGCCCAGAAGCTTGAAATACCCAAGATTCAACTCACAGACCACATAAAGCTCATGAAGAATGATGACCAAGTAGGGGGCGCTTCAGTCCTTCTTAGAAGAAGTAACAAAATACTCAAGGGAGCAAATATGGAGAAAAAGTACAGGACAGAAACTGAAGGAGGGGCCGTTTGCAGACCATTCCACCGGGGTATCCATCCCATGTGCAGTCACCAAAGGTAGAGGTTGATGTGGATGTCAGGATGTACATGCTGACAGGAGCCTGATATAGCTGTCTCCTTAGAGGCCTGCAAGAGTCTGAAATATTCAGAGGCAGATGCTCACAGCTAACCATCAAACTGATCATGGGGTTCCCAATAGAGAAGATAGAGTGAAGATTGAAGGAGTAGAAAGGGTACGGGACCCCATGAGGAAAGCAACAATACCAACCAACTAGAGCCCCCAGGGTATAAACCACCAGCCTGAGAGCGCTTAGGGAGGGACCCATGGCTCCAGCTATATATGCAAGGAGCTATATAAAAGTGGGAGAAGAGATCCTTGGTCCCATGAAGGCTGGACGTGGGGAGGGGGGGTATTCAAGGGTGGGGAGGTGAGGTACAGGGGAGGTTGGGTGGGGGTACACCATCATAGAAGCAAGAGGAGGGGGCAAGGGATAGGGAGTTCCTGGGAGGGAGGGGGAAAATGGGTAAGGGGAAAACATCTGAAATGTAAATAAAATATTAAGCATTTGACATTTGGTCTGATAACAAATTAGGTAGAACTTAGAGGGAAAATAATGAAAGAAAGAAGTATAAGTTACAGCTAGGGTGGTAACTGAGGACCACTGAGGCATGGAGAAGAAAATAAGAAAGAAGAGATAGAAGATACCATGAGGATAACTTAAATGTGTTTAAAGGGGAGCCCAAAGAAGCAAAGATTGAATCTAGAGAAAAGAAAAATAGAAAACATAAGCTGAACACCTCATTTGACATACTTCCTAGGCGAAACCCTCTAAACCATAGAGAAATGAAAGTGTCTTATCTTTGTATTACAGGATCTCTAGGCACCTTCTAAGTGCTCCATATGCATAATTCATCTATTATTGACACTTGTTGAGAAAGATTCTGCTATCTTGGCTTTATATACCAGAAGCCTAAAGCACAAGGGAAACATTCTTCCCAAACCACATGGCTGGTAATTGAAAGAGTGGCTAAAGCCTAGATAGTTTGGCTCTACTGTCTTGGACTTGAATCCTAAACTTCACACAAAATAATCTTTTAAAGAATGAGTGTTGCAGAAATATGCACTTAGATAGATAGAAAAAAGCAATAATCCAAGAGGCAGTATTAACCCTGCATAAAATAACCTCATGGAAATCATTTCCAAAGGTAGACATCTCTCCTTGTTTACTTTATACTGCTATGGTAGAACAACTGACAAAACCAACTTAAAGGAGAAAACTACATTTATTTTAGCTCATAATTTCAGATTACAGTTTAGCATTGTGAGCATGTCAAAATAATGGAAACATAAATCAGCTTATCATATCATATCCACAGTGAAGAGAAGAGAGAGGATAGATGCATACATACTTGAACTTAGCTTACACTTCTACATTCCTAGCCAGTACAGTATTCAAAGTCAATGGATGTTGCTACCCATAGTGTACTGGATATCCCTTCATCAATTATCTTAATCAAGACTCTCCAAAAAGGCATGTTCTCAGGCTACCCTGATCTAACTACCCCTCATTGGGTCTTTCTTCATAAAATACAGATATGATCCCAGAAATAGAAATTTCAAATGCTATGCTAATTATAACAATAATGTACTTTTGACAACTAATAGATTCTATGGAAGGGGTAACTATCAGTTATGTACCAAATAGTGATCCCACCAGGTTCCAAAAAATATTTCATATACACGGCCACATAGACAATCCTAGTTAAAATCAGTGTGGCATATAACAAACAAAATGCCATAATTGTAGAAAAATTACCCATAGGGAAGAATGAAGGATAAAAGAGAGAAGAGGGAGATATAAGAAAGTAGTGGGTAAAAGTAAAAAGAAAAGAAAAAGAAAACCTCTAGATTAGTATAAATTTGTCAGAGAAAAAAAATTAACCAATTAACAACATATGAAAATATTTCTGTTCTCAATGTAACTGGAACGGCATAAAGCAATTAACTTACTTTCTACAAAATTTATCCTAAAATAAAATCATGGAGTTTTAAAACTGAAGGTCTTTGGGTATTTGACTGACAAATGATACATAAATATCTGTACTGGGGAGAAAATGTCATAACAGATATTAAAACTCAATGGAAGTGTTCAAATAAGGAGCTGGCAATCTACCAAGAAGTATATGTAAATGCCAAAAGAAAATAGATTTGGAAGATTTGAAATAGTTGGAAGGAACAGCCATCTCATCTCAGTTGCTCAAGACATATATCACAGTATTCATAAATAGAAAACCAAGGTGGGGGGAGAAACATAAAATTTTCCAATCAAAAGACACATTGCTTGAAATCCATGAAGTAAATGGAATATAAGATAAAACTTCTTCAAGAACATCTATAAAACTTAGGATATGGTTTGAAACAATGGCTCAGCTATTGCAGAGGATCCAAGTTTTGATTTTGGTACCCACGTTCACTATACCTCCAGCTTTAGGGGATCCTACACATTCTTCTGGCCTCTGTAGACAGACACTTCATTCACATATGCACCACACACATGAAGACTCAGACACACACACACACACAGACACAATTTTAAAAATAAATATTAAAGAAAAGATTTTTAAATCTAGGATAAACAGTATGTCACATAGTGAAACTGTAATGCTATTTACATTTTCCTAAATCAAGAGCAACTCTTCAATCCTCACCTAGAAATATCCATTCAACATTTTACGTATACCATAGTGAATTCAGCAAAATATATGAAAAGCATGTGGTAGGAGCAAGGAATGACAAGGAACCAATCCCAAATTTTTCCAGAAAATCCCTTTTTTGCAAAACAGAAAAGACTAAAAAGTAAATAACAACAACTTTGTTTCCATCAGTAAAATATGGATTTTAGCTCCTGCAGTCCCTCTGATCCAGTTAACTGGAAATTTTGGAATAAACAAATAAATGGCACCCTCTCACAAGACACACAAAACCAAATCCAAAGAATTGAAAGTTTATATCTGGGAAGCCGAATGTTAAAGCTATTATTAGTGCTTCAAGAGAATAACTTTTCATTTTACAATAAAGGCAAAACCAAAAAACAATTGACAGAAGTCAGGGAAGATAACTAGAGGGTAAAAGACATCTTTAAAACACAAAGCCAAGAACAGCTTCACATTTGACTGTGTTAAGAATTAACTGTTGGCAAGCAAACGATATATGTAAGTGTTAAAAAAAAAAAAAAAAAGTAACACTGAGACATCCACAGCTGGTGAACAGCTAGGAACTAGATACCTAATAGCTGCTGGTGGGGTAGAGTTTCCTTGGAGTTGTAGGGCTGCAAAATTGCCCAAGGTTAGGTGAATTATCACCATATCATGTACATGGAGACAGCATTAATTGACTCAATGGTTATTAAAAAGAAATAGACAAAAGAAAACACGAAAGTAGGAGGGGGTTATGTCGACTGGATTCAGGAGACATTAGATTGGGGAGAAGGATGTGGATATGATCAAGATACTGTGTGTGTGTGTGTGTGTGTGTGTGTGTGTGTGTGTGTGTGTGTGTGTGTGAAATCATCAAAAGGTTTCACAGGTATTTCTAAGCATTGGTCTGCAAGAATAAAAAGTTGTCCATGTATACACTGTGTTAACTGCCACTAAGAAATTTAAAATGGTAACACACTTTTAGAAGTCCATGTACATGTAGTCAATGTATGGAAAATGCTCAGACATAAAATATATTTAAGAACAGTAAGCATATATATAAGCAGGGAGGAAGATAGGCTCATCAGTAGAGTTTTTGCTCAAGGGAATAAATGGTATCTGAAATCTTTCAAATTCTAAACAAGAATTGGCTGGTAACAGATATTCCTCATGTTTTCTTCATGTCATTAGCACATCCAGTATAAATCATAGCTTTATAAACACATTCCATCTCAAACATAGTTGAAAGTAAATAACATTATGATCAAGAATTATTTAACAGTAAGGCAAAACTAATTGATTAGAGTAACCATATGTGGGAGTTTGAACATAAGTCCTCAAACCTTCAAAGGAGAGAGAAGAAAAACTACACACATTTGAAACAGACACAAATAACATATATGCATGTGTGAGTGTGTGTTTATGTAAATTTCATGCATTCTTTCACATATTTCTCCTGTCAATAATTTGTCTGAATATTCCATAATTTACTGAAGGGGTCTGACAATTGCCAAAGAAAACTGGTTTTGTGGATTATGAATTGAATAAATATCTCCTAATTGTATTACCAACAGTAAGTTAAAGCACCTTAAAAATCAAACATGATGTCTCTGTATTTCACCCTTACTAAAGTGTGGTGACAGCTACATTTTTACCCATTCACTCATTGGTGCTGAGCACAGCAGAACTCCACCTCATCGAGGGAAACAAAGAGCAGCGAAATAACCCAATATCCAATGCAGCCTCAGTTGGATGGGGAGTACTCTTCAGTGGTAATGGTTGCCATGCCTTTAGCTTCAGGAAAGACAGCCAGGACTTCTCTGAACCACAGTTACCAGCATCATGTCCAGCATCACGTCCAACCTTTACCCCTACTTTAATTCACATATTAGCATTATATTCTGTCCTCATATCCAAATTAATCTAATAATTATTAAATATCTCCCACCTCTGTACAATTAATGATTAATGATAATCTCCTTCATTAACCTCTTTACCAGAATCTATATCCCTATCTCATTAATTAAAAGAAACACACTTTGTACTTTATTAATGTAATGTATTATGAGGCTTACGTGCAAGATTACATTCTAATTTTTCAAGAGGAATCATTCAGGGAAACAAAAAAGAATACAAAATACCAGAAGATAAAATAATCTTACTGTATACATAGACTGATATGCAGACAGATACCAAGAATGGGAGAAGTTAAACTTTTGAGACTGATTAGAATGCTAGAGGAAAGGTCCAGGGTCTTTCTGAGTTTGAGTTTGGGTTCTAAAAATGAGAACTTTTATCCTGATATTGTACATGCTCACTCAGAAAAGGAAAGACACAACCAAGAAACAGTAAGACAAGCTAATAAGGGAAGAAGAGGAGATGTGAGGGTAGGGGAATGAAGAGATGAGGTATTGTGAACTGGACAGCAATTTGTTTTGTGATTTGAATTTTTCACATTTTAATAATTTTTTATGAGACCCAAGAATGGGAGGGCCAAGGGCCCTTTCCCAGGCCCATATCCATATCTCAGATATATACTTTCAGACAGCTCTATAGAAGGCTAAGGTTAGTGTTTGTCTTAGTTTGGGTTTACTGACGTCAGAAGCTTAAATCTTAAATCTAGGTCACACCATCTAGTTTCAAGCAAAGTAACAAGACATGAAAGAAGGAATCTTTTTCCTTAATTTAGTATTATTAATATTTTATTTATCCACTTTATATCCCACTCACTGCCCCCTCACCACAACTCCCTCCCATAATCATTCTGCCCCCTCTCCTTCTCCTCTGATGAGGTGAGACTCCCGAGTGGTATTCTACCACCCTGGAATCTTTTGGGTTTTACCTGCTAACCCTCACTCGCACTAGCAAGTTTACCTCCCTTTCAATGGTATTAAAATCTATTTCAGTATTCAAAAACTAGATGTTACAGGAAGTGTGCACTAAACAACTACCAGATTCTTGGCCTTTGAGTTGGTAGACAGCTGTTGTAGCACTAATCAATAATAGCCTATAAGCCATTTTAATAAGACACATATATAATTCATTCTATCAATTGTGTCCTCTAGAGAAAGCTAAGGAAGGTTCAAAACTCAAAAGGCTGAGGCAGAACTATTCAATCACTTTTTGAGTTAAAAAAAAAAAAATCACATCTTGTTTTGAAAGTCTAAATGATAACACAGATTCATATACGCATTTTAAAATATTGGTTTATATATATTTACAAATGTAAACTTACAGGCAAACTGGAGTTTGGCTTCTCTGCTCACTATTGTTCCAAGAGAATTCGTTGCAAAACACTGGTAACTTCCTGTATCCCAATTTCTGTTAGGGTTAATAACGATGAGATTTCCTCCGTTTAGTTTGTAACGATGGTCTAGTCTTGTATCAATATCGCTGCCATTCAGCTGCCACCTGAAATGTAAATATCAAGATTATTTCTCTCCTTAGCAAGCTTAAGCTTAAATAGATGGCTCAATGTTACCAACTCCACAGTAAGCATTCCAAGCCTGGAATCTCACCACTCAAGAGGTTGAGGCAGGAGGACTTCCACAAGCTTTAGGCCAGTCTCAGTGACTTAGTAAGATCCTATCTCAAAGTAAAAAAAAAAAAAAAAAAAAAACCAACAACAACAACAACAAAAAACAAAAACTGATATGGACTTTGAGAAGTAAAGAGTAAAATTTAGTAGAAATTATGGCAAAGCAGCATCTCGAAGTTAAAGATGCTTGAGGGTTTTTGGAAGAGCTGGGGATAATTTAGCTTGTTCACTAGCTCACGTGGGAAAAATTTAGGCTAGGTCTATGTAAGTGAAGATGGAGCAGAAACTAGAGGTAATTATCTAAGAAACTTCAGGGCAATCTCATGTTGACAACCTAGCAGGGGGTAGCACATTTCTTTGATTTATCTGGCCTGACTGAGCACATTTAATAAATTAATTGGTAACTGTTCGACTCTCTCTTTCAATTTGTCTGAGTAAAGACCTGTCCTGAGGCAGTCATTCCCCCATTTTTTCTGAAGCCTACATAGAGCTTTTTACACAACAATGTACTGCAATAAAAGACCCAAACACCACCTGGGGACAAAAAAAAGTAGCAGCATAAACCCCAGGGACATAGTCATTAATACAAGGAAAAAAATTTAAAGAAAACTAAAAAATTTTATCTTTAAATAACTATTAACTGAAAAGTGAAAGTGTTTAACACCAAGTATGTTGGTACACTGACAAAAACTCACCCATGTGCCATGGTAACAATGATACATCCATGCTGTTTATTAAATCACTCACCTCCTAGATAACTAAAATCGGATAATGTAACTACATTACCCACACATTTTAGCATATTGCAATACTGGGATCAATTGTTCAGCATAGGGATTTTGAGAAAATAGCTAAAATAATGCCTGCCTTTTAAGGGATAGCAATCATTGTATATACTATGGAACACGAAAAAAATGTTCTAATTTATAAAATATTTAATCTTCTTTACTAAGTACTGTAGCCCTAAACTGAAAGTAGATTGTAAATGCAGTGGTTAGAGTCCTAAGCAAACATACAGGTGACCAGGTACCTTCCAGTACAAACCTTAATGATTTAAGTTCTGAAGTTAAAAAGAGGAATTGAAGCCTCTGATAGAAAATCCATATCAGTGATTGAATAGTTGGATCAATTCGTTAGGTATTAACTCTGTAACTAGTCTGAATAGATACCAATATTGAGTATTCTCTTACCTGTGGGGTGATACAGAGAGCAGAAACCAGTAAAACATAATTTTCACCTGGACAGAGTATTGTGGAGGCAGATAACCACTATCTTGCATCGATAATAATAGTGAGGTCTACCTAGTTCTTATGAGGGACTTCCTTGAAGACTTAATCAGAACAGCATTCCAGATCCAGAATATGAATAAAGATTCAGCCTACAACAGGGATACTTTCTACAAGTGCATCGTTTCTAGAAAGGTTACAGGATCAGAAACTACCCTAGATTAGACACAGAAGAGCTCTTGGTACAAGGGATGTTAAAAATCACCTTTGCAACTAACACCTGGCAAGACAGAGCCAGAAAGTTACTGAAGATTGGAAGGTCAGAAATGTGGAACAGTTATAGAAGGGGCTTTAAAGGTCTATTTTAAGAATGGATGAAGAAAATAATTTTTCAAAAAAAGAGGCGCGGGTAAGGTTAGCAATAAAAACCATACAGTGAGAGTAGGTGAGAACTCAGCAACTGAAAGACCAATGCACAAAACAGTGATCTTACAATGGAACTGACACAGCAAAGAGAATTCCACAGAGAAATGGAAAAAGCAATTTTTTTACAAATATGGGGAGAAGGGAAACAAGAGAAAATGGTCCATTTTTAAAGGGAAAACAGGTAATAGTGACTTTCAATGACTAATGAAGGGGCAGATATTCTATTATCTAGAAGGATCCAACCAAAGGCCCTTGATAAATTTGTAAATGGTACCACAGATGGAGGAATAACTCTTCCAGGTAGATTCTGAGGCAAGTGTCTCTTCCTTGTCTTTTCCCATCTCCTAGATCTCTTTTAGACAACACCTGCAAATCTTGGGAGTAAAAGATGTAGTTTTAGTGTTCCTATAATAGAACTTGATGAGGATGAATACAAAACAGAGGCACATGCATGCAGTTGTGTCTCATCCTGGAGGCAGGAAGAGCACAAATGACCCAGTTGAGGACAGGACATAGTCAAAGCTAAACTCTATGTATCTTTACAGCTTCTAACTTCACAGGAGATCAGAGAAATCCAGAACTTGGGCAGGACAAGGAAACAGTGAGTGTGCTGCAGACTATGACTCTGATCAGTCTGCAAGCCTTAGGGATGCAGTTAAGAGGAAGCAATACCCCATTCCTAAGTCCAGAAGAACATGGTTCATGCCAATTATAAATGATCTTCTTGAGAAGGTACACTTTAGACCTTGAAAGTCCCTCTATACAATGCTCTTTTTAAGAAAACAAAATGATACTTCGGGTAGTCCAAGCAGACAGTATATCAGATTGTCTTTATCAGGCACCCAGAGGTCCCTAGACTTTATATCATTTCTAAAAATCCCTTATGACCACAAGTGATTCAGTATGACTGACCTAAGTGATGACCTCTAGGATTGTCCTTTGGCAGAAAAGTATTTGCCTCACAAGGTGGAAGACTCAGAGACAAAAAGCAAAGAAAGAACAAGAGAGAGAGAGAGAGAGAGAGAGAGAGAGAGAGAGAGAGAGAGAGAGAGGAAAGAGAGAGAGAGAGGAAAGAGAGAGGGAGGGAGGGAGGGAGGGAGGGAGGGAGGGAGGGAGGAGAGGGAGGGAGGGAAGAAGAAGGAAGGAAAGAAGGAAGGAAAGAAAAGAAAAAATGTAAGGAAAAAAAACAGAAAAGTACGGATGAACTGTTCTTCTTCAGAGGTTCACTGATTCCCCTAATTTGTTTAACCAAATTTCAGAAGAAATTAGAAAATTTCCCTGGTCCCTCAGGAATTAGACTCCTCTAACACATGGATGATTTATTAGTCCTGGAATCAAAAGAATGAAATTATTAAATTGACAATAGCCTTATTACATTTACTTGGGGGATAGGGACTCAGAGTTGCTAAAAAGAAGTCACATTTTGCAGGAAAAGAAATAAACTACTTAGGTCAGCTGGTTAGTGAAGGGAGTTGAAAGTTATGCCCTTTAAGAGTGGAGCAATTCATACCATACTCCCCCAAACCAAGAGAAATTAGAAAATTCTTGAGTTCAATGGGGCTTTATAAACTTTGGTTTGACTCTTATGCTAGTCAAACTAAAGACCATAATGAGACATTCCCAGATGAGGAGCCAGATCTTCTGTGGGAGGCAAAAGAAATTCAAGCTGTTAAAATCTTAAACCAAGACTTAATAACTGTTGGTCTTGCTCTCTTTAGACAAGTCCATTCATTTTTCAAGTGTGAACAAAGATACCATTTCTGAAGACACTCACTTGGGAACATAGGGGGAAAGGCAGATAATAGCATATTTGTTAAAACTATTAGATCCCATTTCAAGGGGAAGGCTGAAATACATTGAATCAGGAACTTCTACTATGTTCTTCACTTAGAAGAGCCAATAGTTAACCTTTAGTGCCTGTCTAAAAATAAGTAATCCTCAGCAAGTAATAACACTCCCACAGCAGAAGGCTAGAAGGTAGTTAACAGGCATTAGACTCCCAAAATATGAATCTATTCTCTCAGAGAAAGATATTTAATTCTAGCCACTGATGATTATTAAAACCTTGTTGAGTTCCTAAATGGAGGAACTCCTTCTGTGCCTTCTATACCAAATCAAGGTCTTCCAAAACCTGGGAGAAACTCCGTTTCCTCTAGGACCCAACTATTTATAGACAGAGTCTCCCTAGAAAATCAAGGAGAAAGACAACATGGATACTCTATGATTGATGGGATTCAATAAAAAATTATTGAATTTGAACAACTGACAAATAACTGATACCGTACAAATATGATTTATTTGCCTTAAACCAGGTCCTTGCAAATTTAAACGTAAAGTTGGGGAATTTATGTGTGTATTCCTAGCATGCCCGAAAAAGCTCCTGCCTTTGGAAAACTCTGGTCAGAAACCAGGATAATTAATAATAAAAGGCAACAAATGATACAAATAACTATTGATCAGGAATTTGAAACTTACAACTACATGAATGAATTATAATAATATGCTTTCCAAGGCACCAAAGAGGGCATAACTTTGGAGCCCAGGGAAACAGACTTGCTGATAAAATACTCAACTGCATGGCTGGAGTAGGTCAAGTATTCTGCTATTGCATTAAACAAGAGTTACTGATAGGTTTGTGTGGCAGGGAGGTCAGCATCTCAAGTGTGTTCCCTTGCTATTCTGGTGTATATCTATGATTGAATGAGTGCAGGATCTTTCTCTTTTAGGACAGGATGGCCTAGGAACATCCTTCTATTCCCAGCCAAAAAGGAACTGAGGCAACCCCAACCCCCAACTATTCCACTTCCATTGGGAAGAAGCAACTACATCTCTTGATATTAAAGAAGCAGGGACCAATGGTTATTCTTGGACAATAGGTCTGCAATACAAGGGCCTCTGTGGCTCAGAGCAGTTGCAACACGGAATAATCTTAGCACTGCCAGGACATTAAGGTGATACTGTGGTGGACATATATTAAGATTTTATCAGCCAGTTAGAGTGGGATATGTACTTTGGTTCAATTGGCTATCTTTTTTCACTCCTCCGTTTCCCTAATTATCTACTCAAGTATCTCCTCAAAAAAGCAAGCTCATGTCTCCAGGAAGAGCCACATATTTGTAGAGATTCAACAGGAGGATCATGAGAAAACTCTAATGAATTAAAAGTGGGAATCAAGTAGGATTTGAGTCAGTGCTACCTATCCTAATCATCTACTGTAACTGAAGATGCACATTGTATAAATTACACACACACACACACACACACACACACAAACACACACACAATATAAATATACAAGTGTTTACTGGGATATTTCTCTCTCTCTCTCTCTCTCTCTCTCTCTCTCTCTGTGTGTGTGTGTGTGTGTGTATGTATGTATGTATGTATGTATGTATGTAAGTAAGTAAGTATGTATAAAAATTATATTACAACCAGCAAAGGTTTGTAGATTACATCAGGGATGTTACCAAGTGTATAGCAAATCAACTAGATACCACTTGCAGAATTGCATGGAAAAAACAGACTAGCCCTAGACATAATGCAAGCAGTTGATGGAGGAATCTCTATGGTAACAGGTAGTCAGTGTTGAAATTGGATTCCTAATAGCATGTCTCCTGGTGTTACTGTTATAAATTCTCTTCAGGGACTAATTCCTTTACCAAGTGACTTAGCTGGAAACATAGTTGGAAACTTAGGAATCTGGTTTGAAAATAGAAATGGATAATAACCTCAGTCCTGACCTCCCTTGTTATAGTTTAAATTCCTGACTATGATTGGATGCCATGTGATCCCATGAATAGGAGAGTTAGTGCAAACTTCTATCACATGAAAAACCCCTACCCTATACTAGAATGTTCATGTGACTGGCTCAGATACTGGAACGTCAGGCACTGTTAATTGAATTTGAAGGAAAGACAGAATGTGGATAATAAAAGAGGGGGAAACTGTGGGAAATGTAAGAAAATATATTTCCTGTCAAAGAGTGAAATAAGACAAACGCCATCTTTAAAGAAGAATGTAAAGACATCATTTGACAAAAATCCCTTCCAAGTCAGCATTTTTCTGAAATAGAAATATATTTATAAATTGATGTTTCCCTTTTAACTATGTGGTTTTGACTTAGCCGACTGCAGCACAGATATGAAGCAGAGCTCTAACCCCTCAGGATTGAGCACAGGATGCCTAGCACTAAGGTTAAAAACCCAATGGTCATCCAGTTGCATGTGCTTGCTTGCTTGCTTTTGAAAAACTATGGACCATTCTACAGAAGCAAAAGTTGTTGTCCAAATACTTTGAATCACGATGTGGTTATTTTTCTGGGACCCAAGATTCATTCCTAACAAAATTGATACTCCCCCAGTTTAGTGAACATGAAAAAAAATATCCAACTTCTCTGAATGTAAATCCTCCACTTATAAAATTTTCCACTTATAAAAGAAATACAATTCCAAGTTCCCAACTGGATTTGCTTAGGCAACTGTATGCAATGGTGGCATGCTGATGCATTCCTTCTGAAGACAGAGACTACTGCCAACACAGGAAATGGCTACTGTCATGGCCTCCTGACACTCTGCCCCTGTACTCTCTTGCTGCTCTCCTTCCAGCAAGCCCCTGCTGGGTCTGCATCACCTGCTCCATTCCATCCTTCTGGTCATCTCCTCTCATGTGGAACAGATTGACTTGCACATACGGTACCAACATTTGTGCAGTCCCTGAGAAGTTATCAAAAGAAGGATGAAACACATGCTAGACTTGGCTTGTGAGGAGGAGCTCTGATAGGAAACCAAATAAGTGGGTTTAATTCTTGTGGTAAATATGATTTGTCAGCTATGAATCAGCTTAATGTGACTGAACATAGCAAATGTTTCTAAACTGAAATTAGAGAGATATACTTGATTTTATATACTTTTGAATCATAGACAATGTCAAATGGTATTTGTTCTCTCTCCCTCTGTATGTGTGTATACACACACGTGCACACAGAAGCATGGAATGTGGGATATATGCACGTAGAGACTCATATATACAATGTATATAGAGACCAGAGGAGAACCCTGGTTGCCAAATAAAAATGAAAAATAAAAAACAGAAAACAGTCTCTTACCTCTAACTCATTTGTTCTTGCCAAGTAGGATAAGATACCCCACCAGGGAGCCACAGAGAACCAATTGGCTCTGCCTCCCCCACACAAGGACTGCAAGGAATTCTATGAGGCTGTGGCTTTTAGATGGGTTTGGGGGACCTAACTCAGAGTCTCTTCCCTGAAAGGCAAGCACTTTACTGCCTGAGCTATCTTTCCCAGCACTATATATAGTTTTATTACCTATGAAATATAGTTTGTAAAGGGGGAAAAAAGCAACATTATAGCTAAGGACTTAGAATGTTTGGGACCTAAGTATACCTAATAGCTTCATTTAAAAACTACGTTTTTATGTTTAGCTAATGAATAATAAAGGTTCAATGGCTATGTGGAAAATTGTAAAAAATAAATAAAAATATAGAGCATCATTTCCTCTTGCCTATTTAATAGGTTGAAAGATTTAAGAGATCATAAAATGTTTGCAGCAATACTTTATTTCTGTAAGTGTCTATGGTCTAAATGCTACCATTGCTAAGTTTCAAGTAAAGAAGCAAAAAGGGAAAGATTGTTCTATTATGTATTAATGCTTCATACTTCCTTTACCTTGGTTTTTATCATACAGACACAATTGCTAGATTCCTTTACTATGCACAAAAGTAAGAATGCATTGCTTTAAAATATTCCTTTGCTACAGCAGACATGCCTAGGTACTTCCACACAAAACTCTTCAGAGGCAAGGTATTCCTGAAGAGTTATATTGAAGAATGTTAATCTTCACAAAACATAATTATTTTTCTCCTTCTAAACACTAAATCTATCACTCAATGGAACTCATCCCCTGGTGATAGAAAAGTATCACAGTATCTTATTAAATATTGATGTTTCTTTTCACTTGCTGAAAGTTAAATATATTCAAAAGAGTTATTTTTTATTTCAACTCTGAGATATGTAAGTTAGATCTGGGACCAGAATTCCAAAAACTACTTTATTCTGAGAAACAAAAATATGTCCCAGGATCTTAAGGAAAATATTTATATTAGGAACTGATTTCTACATATGTCTCATATTTTCATCTGGATAAGAAAACTTGAGGCTGGAAAGATGGCTCAGTGAATACTAGTTCTGTCTGCTCTGGCAGAGGACTCAGGTTTTGTTCCCAGAACCTATGTCAGGAAGCTCTCAATTGACAGTAACTCCAGTTCAAGGAGAGTTGAAACTCTAGTCTGGCTTTTGTCAGCTCTGAATACAGACAGTTCACATGAATTCACATTAAGTACACATATAGATAGACATCACTGAAGACAAATAAACTAGAAAACTGAAGACATACAAATTACTTTTCAGTAAAGTATATGGCCAGACTCATTTTATTTCCTGAAAACTCCAATCTCAATTTTCAGACTTCAGAACAATACAGAAAACTGGTCTGTATGTACAACCTTGTCATGAGCTACTCGTAGCCCAAAAAGGCTAAAAAGGAGGCTTGCAAAATATTTTAAATTTACTTTAAATATTGTTTTTTTGCAAGACTTTAAATTCACTTGTGTGGTAAGTGTGAACTTCAAATCTGAATGAATTTCAATGTCTAATGGATGGTGACACCTGAAAGTGAACTATGGCAATTACAGGACACATCAAGGTCACAAATTTCAGAAGTTTGTAAAGTGTGATATAGTTTTTCAGTATTGCAAATTCATAGTTCTTTGTAAAACCTTTCCAATTTCCTCTTTGATCATTAAATTTTAAAATTCATCCACCCCCCCCCCAAAAAAAAACCCATCCAAGTATCAGAATGCAATATTTCTACCATGTGGGCTTCCCAAGAGTGCATTTGCATACCCAGATTCCATGTTGGAAGCTTCAGCCTAAGGTTCTGGAGCAAAGGCAGCCAGAGTCACAACTCTTGGTACTGCACACAGCAGAATTTCAATCATATACCATTTACCTTGTGCTTGAGAAACTGCCTAACCTTGTTTCTTTAGCTTACGGAAAATGTCATAGGATTAAGCAACTCTGTATAATCATGTCATAAAACTTTAGAATGATCTTACACATTTATTGCCAGTCCTCAGTGTTCAAATGCTCATTCTGAGCATGGATTGGGATTTACATTGTATGATTCATAAGTGTGACACAGTTTACCACTCCTCACATCAGGAGCCAACTGGAAGTCTTTACAGTGGAAGGACACTCCTGAAGCAGACCCCTGTGGAAACTTGTACCTGAGCAAAGATTAGAAATGTTTATTTATGGGCATAAATTTATGGGTTCTAGATTTCTAGAGGAGGTGTACATTTGACTCACATACTTTTTGTAAATCTTTTACCTCCTCTACACAACAAGAAAACTTCAAAGAAAATAAAGGAAGTAAGAAAACAGGGTTGACCTTGATGCAATACAGCGGTGCAGTTGAATGCAGATTGCCTTATGAAAACAATTCTTTAGGGCAGATGAGCATCTGGAGACCAGTGGTCTCTGTAATTTTGTTATGTGGTATAAAAAAGCATTTCAAAATGCAAAGTCCTGATTGCTAAAAAGCAAACATTTCCAATGTTACGTTCAAGAACCTAAAACTACAAGAGGCTAAAATAGGAAGGGAAGAACGAAAAAAGAGAATGACCTATGTGTGTGTGTGACGTTCATATAGTAAAACATTAAGCACAAAAGCCTACCTTTTTGATATCTCATGGTACAATTTAAGCAATAAAAGCCTATTTACTTTGATCATATCTGTTAGTAAAATTCTAACATCAATAGATAAATTCATAAATTGATAAATTATTCACAAACATTTCCTAAATAAGCAATCAAATTCAACCAATTAACTTATGCATATTCAGGTTCCATATACTCTTCATTGTGTATGGTCAATGCCAACCAGCAAAGACAAAACAAAATGACCTACTATTCTCATATACTGTCTACTTACGATTCATTTTCATCCATGTTATGATTAGATATGACTACCTCTTACATAGAACCACACTGGTATGGTCTAACATCAGTGAATACAAACATATTTTACTGTCACCATGATTTAAGACAATGAAGTCTGCCAATTCAACTTGGTTACAAAGTTAGGGAGTCTCATCTCTTGAAACTGAAACTAACAGACCTAAAGCAAATGGTATTGGGATAGTTTTGCTTGATCATGCTAGCCCTTTTTGTCCTAGGAATAATTTTATTCCTGCCCATCGTGTTATAGCTTGTCTTTAACAACATCAATATGTTGGCAGTCAAAGTACATGGCTTGAAACTGAAAACGGACCCCCAGACAGAGTTATTTAATTAACAGACTGGCAAGCCAAGGACGGGTAAGATTCTGTACAGAGCCTTACCAGCCTAAGACAGAAATGCATTGTTTTTGATAATGCATATTCCTTGATGGGTAAGGAAGGAATTCTTGGCAGAATGACCTAAGACAGGCTAAATCTTGTTTATAAAATAAAAAAAGGGGGAAGAGGCAGAGAGCTTTTGGCACTGCTTGGCAAGAATCTGACATGGGCCAAGGATAAGGAAATGGACTTCATGCAGGAATCTGATATTAGGCTAGAACAAAGAAATAATTTCAGGCAGGAATCTAAATCTTAGGCTAGAACAAAGAAGTCATTTCAGACAGGAATCTAAGTAGGCTTCAGACTTGAAAATGACTTTGGGTTAGGACAGGGAAGTTGGCTCAGATATTTTGGTCATCCTGCTAAGCCCTTAAAAACAGTGATCATGGGAGTGTTCATGGAATTTTGTTTATTGCCTTGCTTGTTCTTTGATTATTTGTATTTATTGTCATGCTTGTTCCTTGACTGTTTGCAGCTATTGTATTGCTATTTCCTCAACCTAGAACTGATCTTAATACTTGCGTATAATTAAAATGTAACTAAAATGGTATAAAAGCAAAAAGGATGAGGGGGATGGGATAGTGGGTTTCCAGGGAGGGGAAATGGGAAATGGGGAGGCATATGAAATGTAAATAAGTAAAATATCCAATAAAAAATAATTACAAGATATAATTAACCTCACAGTGTATAGCATGAAATAATTGTCCTTTGAGATGTCGACTTAATCACACCGAATCTGGTCAGCAAAACACAAGCATAAATAACAAGTCTGATAAAAATAAACTCTACATTTTGGCCCACAGGATTAAAACAAAGCAAAAAGAATCAAAGAACACCAAAATCTTTGGGAGTTTGTGTTTGGGAAATAAGCCCATGCAAAACACTTGTTAAATCAACAGGCAATCCTTTATTTGGGCTTTGACAGAAAATTTAGTAGTGTAATCACAGAAGCAATTTGTGGTTTTAGAAGCAGCTTTCGAGTTAATAAGCAAATGCATTTGTGTTCATTGGAATGTTTGCTACTATGTTTACTGAAGTGATGAGAATAATTGCAGCCCATGAAAGAATGAATGTATGAATTTACATATTCAGTACTTCATCCAGAAATAACTATTTAGGCTTCAGCAATAATTGAAATGAGTTAAGTTGAGATGCTATGGATTTTGGTTAAAAAAAAAAACACATTATGTGTAAACACATGTTTTATTATGCAGACTCTCATTTCTTTAATATATATTAAATATTAACACACACATAAACACAATACTACATTGGTAGTATAATAAATGAAAAACAGATGTTCCATGTAAGTGGTTATAACCTATATAATCCAGTTCAAATCCATCAGTGTCTATACTATTCTAAGGAGTTAAGCAATGTTCCTACAGGTTTTTTTTTTTTCTCTGCATAAATTTTAAACTTTCTGGCAAGTTTCCTTATTCTCCTCTAAACATGCTACTTGTCATGTGATTCTGAAACAAGAAATAAGGATACACCATGCCCAGATCTAAAGTGAGTAATTAAGCATGCAAAAGCATCCCATTTGATTTAATTTTAATCAATATGATTCATATCCCCTTTCCTTGTCCTACTTAAGAAAAAAAAACATAAAACAAAAACAAGTGACTTATTGTGTTACATGATACCTTTAATACATAAAAGCTAACTTTTCTTTTCCTTTTGAATATTGACTGCACAATACTGGCTGTGTTTTTATTTCAAAACTTTTTGATATGACCAGGAGCAACTGATGACACTACAGGAAAGATAAATTCTGTTTTGATAGGTGATATTGTGGGAAAGGTGTCAGGGGGCTTGGACACTTAGATGCTATCTTGGTTGCCTCAAGGCAAACTATCTTAAAATGGAATCAATAAATAAGACTTAATCCAAACCATAGTGTCTAGAAAAGAATCAACTACCTAGCACATTAAAGCTAAAGTTTTCCTATGGCATTTTTGATTCTGAAATATGATCTCCTATATTCTTTTTTTTTTTCTTGTCAGTTTCATGATAGATCTTTTCCAGCCATTAAGTGAGCCCTTACTGGTGGCTTGGCAGCTACAGTAAACATCATTGCCCTGAGAGAGTGACATCCTATCAGGATGATTACAATTCTCTGTGTAGAACAGGAATGTCAAGGTGCCATAGCCAGACACACTCACAACTCCCTGTTTAATACAGGAATGTCATTGGACCAAAGCCACCTGCAGTTCTGTAAGGAGGAATCAAGAGATAAGCTTATCAAGAAGGCTTTGTGGCAATGATGGTGGTACAGCCTTTTTTTTTTTTTTTCAAATACACCTTGCATGAGTTATTTACTAATAGACTCAGAAAGTATGGAGATAACTATATTTTTGATATTATGCAACCACTTTTGTGAATAGTTTTAATATTGTTAGTGACTAAATATAAGCATAGAAACCAAAGCTCTGTAGCTGGAAAATTAAGGATATCAAAAGAGCTGGTTTTCAGGATCTAGGTTTAGAAAATCAGCAGCAATGATAACAGAACGATAGATTAATTTTTTTGCCTTGGTATAAAAATAGGTAATAATGACACCAGCTACTAGATAATAATAACAAACTATACAAGGACATAATACATAGACAAAAATTATACTTAAAATATGTCATTCATCATATAATTGGGTAGGTAATAAATGATAGATAGCATATAAACTATGTATGTGATATATCATATGTATCACATGGGACCTTATACTCTTTAATAAAATATAACTTAACTATCAAACATGTATCACACAGATAATACTACACACCAAATATAGTATTACACAACGGATAATGTTTGGACTCTGTATGTGTGTGTATGTATACACAGAGTATAAATAAACTTAAACTTCCTTTCATTATGCTGTTCATTAATTAAATGATGAACAAAAAATAGTGTATTACTTTACTTTCTGTTTCTTCTTCTACTAAGCACAATTAGTTGACTTTCACTAATTTAAACATACATGGAATGTACATTCATCCCATGAAATACTGTTTAAGGAAACCAAAAGATTCTACACGTGGAGGCAAAATTTATCTTAAGACTTTATACTTTAACAATTCCTCATTCCTCACTTCATTAAAATATCTTACCTATTTGAAAGAGCTCAATAAGAAGGATATTCCCTTTGCTCTCTTGGGACCAAAATGGAAGACATCTGTAAGAATAAATTATAAAGCCCAGGGTAGCTATGGACTAGCTATGGTATAAAATAGGATATTTTTGAAATATAGGTATGACATTCATGCTTTCCAGAATTGTAACAACTAGCCATGTATGCCCACAAAGCATTTGAAATTAGTTTTATGTGCCTGATAAAGTGGAAATTTTCAATATAAGTTTTTGATTTAAAATTGAGTGTTTCCAGGGATCTTAAAGATAAAAGCACATAGAATTCGTAAGACCACATTCAACCTTCAGATTTTTTTCCACACATATAGTATGTATAAAAATAAATGGTGAGTTGATGCTTAAACTGGATAGGTTGTAAACAATAGTGATTGACCAATCTATCTGGTAGGTTTCTAATTTAATTATGAATTCCCCGTACTACCCAACAAGTCTACAAATCCTTTAAGCAGTCCCACTTCGTTTGACATTGCTACTTACCTGATATATATGTGTGCCTATGATCTCTCTCTCTGTGTGTGTGTGTGTGTGTGTGTGTGTGTGTATACATGTGTGTGCATACTCCACTATAGCCTATATCTATGATTCTTTAAGTACAGAGTAGTATCACTGAATATGACAGTGAATCTTCCATGTGGACATCTTCATCCTATGCTAGGCATTTGGAGCTCAAAGAAGAAATAAGAGGAAAATTCTTTACATTACAAAACTAAGTATTCCTACTTCCTTAAAGTAACCTTCTTCAGCACCATCAGCAATTACAGTCAGACTGAATCCTAATTAACCTTTAAATGTGGGCTTTAGGGTGTAGACAGGGAAATGTAAGAGAAAGAGTAAAATTCTCAATTAGACCTTTATAGGACTAATTTCTCATGAGAATCTCTGAACTTTTGGATTCCTAATATGACCAATTAAGAGTTATCTTTACCCAAAGGGGAAATAACAGGAACAGGATCTTTCATGGGGCGAGTTTGTGCCAGTCTCCAGGAGTCTTTGTGCTTTTAAAGGACAAACTCTCCTAAGAATTATGACTGGGTCACCTCCAATCAGCGATTTCCTAGGAATCCTTCATTCCCTCCTTGGTTCAGTATCTAGCTTCTTATTTGTCTACTTATCTGTTTATAATTATATAATAGACAATACTATTTTGTTGTCTCATTAAAATATTAATTTTGTTATTATATTGAATCAAAACTGTAATTTCTAAAGAATATTAAAAACAAGTTTGTTTTCTTCTGAATCATTCTATGATATAAGGTATATTACTTACTGGAACATTAAAGACAACATTTCCGGGGGAATAGATAAAGTCATCTGTATGGCCTACACTACTCTACATTCCTTTGACTCAAGTGCAACCTATTTCTTCTGTAGACAACACACAGAAACAGAAACTTTGGGGTTTTTTTTGGGGGGGAGATATTATAGGAATGTCTAATACAGCTCAGAATGAAGAAACTCCCTTGTGTTTCTAGCTTTCAATTCTCAGAAATTATAAACCTTTAGCAAAGGTGAGATTTTATATTGTTTATAAATCTTCAGTTCAGAAAATCTTTAAAGTGTGATAAAAGTGTCTGTTCCATTTAGCTATCAACTAAGGATTTTGACACAATATGTAGCATGTTAAATTTCTTCATTTATCAAACACTATATCAACAAATCAATGAAAGCCATGTATTTCCTCTTCTCAGTTATAGATTTTCCTTGAAGTGAAACATACCAAATTCTAAACTGGCATTCCAGGGTATACAGTAAAATAGAAGGTTACTATCAACTGACAAAAGTTCTACAAAATTTGGTATATGCAATTAATATATTTACACTCCGATTCCACAACATAACACTGAATACTTAGGATACAAGGCACAATTTCTACAAAAGATTTATAGGTTTCTCTAAGATCAAGCCATCTGGCTATCTGATAACATTCTACAACAAATTAATCTTCTCATTAGAAATACTTCCTCTGTGACAACATTTGTGTATAGAATTTCTTCCAAATACATTTCTCATGAAAAATTCATAAGATAATATGACAATACAACCAATCAACAACAGAAAATAACCTACATGCTATCACTCACATGGATTCTCCCCATTTAGAGCTCTCAATAAAATTTTCCTCTGCTATGGCAGAACAAGTCTTTCAGACACCTTAGAAATGTGTGAGAAACAAACTTCTAGATGGAATCTTCATCAATGATCTCTATTTTCCCCAAAGAAAATATTTGCAGTTGTTGCATACACTACAACAATTTATCTAACTAGCTCATAAGTCAATTCTTGTTTTCTTTATGCTTTTATTCTATAGTAAGAATAGAAGCAAGTAAAGATTTCATGTACCTTGACTCTGCTTACTCAAACCTGTAAACATGTATGTTTAATGCATATTTTTCTAAAGTGCACAGTATATGCCTTTAGTACAAATTCAACATATTGAGTGTCAAACCTGATACTTCAGGTGTATAAATCTAAGTGTTTTTCTAGGAAGCTGATCCAGTTAACAAGGGTGTTGAGTCTATTATTATATGGCTTCAGAGATCAACACAGGTTGAATAAGAACTAATGGTGACTTTGGAGTTGTAGGTTTTTATTAATGTAGGAGGAAGGCACTTCTTCTGCAAAGTACTGGAATTGGACAAATAGCATTGATGCAGATATTAACAAGCACATGGAGGTACATGCTATTGTGAAGGTGTCTCAAACACCTCACCCAGCCACTTCAATGGAAGCAGTGTATGCTAATTATAAATAATTCATCTCTTCATTAAATTGGGTGCCCTAAGTATCCATGAGTAAAAATTGTCAATATATTGATATTTAATCAAAATACTCATCCCCTCACATAGTCCTGATCATTTTCCAAATGTTGACATTTTAATCTTAAGGATAAATATTCAATTTTTTGTCTTCACTTTTATACTTTTTTGGAATGTGTGTGTGTGTGTGTGTGTGTGTGTGTGTGTGTGTGTGTGTGTTGTGGTGTGGTGGTGTGGTGTCTGTGTGTGACAGCTGAAGGTTTCAGTGAACAAGATTTTACATAATTTCAGAAGTAAGAATTTTAAGGTGATTTTTAAAAGTCTGATTTAAGAAATTCTTCTCTCTTCAAAATAATTTAAAGTACATTTAAAAATGCATTTCAGTCTCCCACATTTAATAAGCCCCCAAACACATATCTAGCTTAAGTAAAGAAAAAAAAAAAACAATATATTTAGAAAAGAAAAAGAAACCAAAAGAACAACAACAAAAACAAACAAACAAAAACAAAACAGAACAACAAAAACTAACATGAATCAAATACCACTTAATTTCACACCACTAATGAATGTGTTCTTGATATCTTTGTAACCTTTTAATCTGTAAACTTTAAAATTAAATGACACCATAAATCAGTGAAACAATGAAGCATACTTAATAAACCCTCTGATGTTTTTCCTTTAATTCAGACATGATGACTTAAAAGATTCAAATGTTCATGGAATTAATTCTGTTGAATACACCATAGAGCTATAGCATCATGTATCTAACACTTCTTACATCGCAAAATATACCGAAGCAAACTAATCACAATTGCCACATTTTATTTACATGTTCAAACTTCCGACAGTACCTGTAATGAGGTGAAGGGTTGCCTCTTGCTTCACAATTTAATGTTATTTTTTTATCCTCTGAACCAACAGGGAAAATACTGTTGCTGGGCTCTTTGATAAACACGGGGCCTTGTAAGAGAAGCTCACCTGTGTAGGTAGAGGAATAAAATAACAAGAATAAATGAACGGTGTTATATAGAGTGCAGTCCAGAATGTAAAATAACAAATAGCAACTATCATTTACTCTTAACTGTCCCTACTTCCCAGCAAGTACCATGCGGAGTGAACATTTTTTAGTTAAAGAGCATCTGTCAATCCATCCTCAACAGTGAGTTAACTCCGTGAGAAACAGCAATCCACAGGAAATGCTACCATTCTTATTAATTCATTTCAGTCCGCAAATAAAGCTGTAGTATTTACTTGCCACAATAATACCCATACACTATATGCACATTTTCTTTGAAGAATAAGTTCATTACCAGAAATCTTCTCTATTATATAAGTCTCTTTGCAAAATTAAGCTGAAACAAAAACCCATCACGTTTCTCATAACATTTGAGGAATACGCACAACTCATGGCTGTCTGCCCATGTTTATTTTGGCATGTTCAATGAAGAAATACCCAGGGTTCACTGGGATATTCATATTTCTCATAGCAAATGACATAAAAGGATGCAGACATAACTAAGTGCCTTTCAAAAAGTGTTCCAACTTTAGGAGAACTGGAACATTTTCTGAAAGTAACTGTCACATTCACACATATGTAAACAAAACTCTAATTGTCCTAGGTGTTGGGAAAGGAGAAAGAGAATGTTATCACAAAACAGTTATGCAACTGAAATTGTGTAACCACTGCTAGAACATTTTTAAAAACAAATTCACAGAATTTGTTTTTAAGAGCTCTCTACTCTCCTCTCCTGGAATGCTCTGGCAAATGGAAGAGGAGTTTCTCCTGACGTTGAGATGGCAAAATAAAGACAATGACTAAGAGAGTTCATCAAATATAAGCCAAAAACAAGACGAGATTGAATAGTTTCAAAAGCCTCTGAGAGGAGGAACTTATATTTTTATATGCTTCAAACAGCAATTAACACAATAGAAATATCTGCCAGAACAATGTAGATCATAAACTTACAACATGAAAACCACAGTAATCATTACAATGAAAGGTATATCAGTAACTATGCGTTGGGATGAGTCCTCACTTCCTTGATGCAGTAATTATTAAGCTGCTCTTAGCATGAGTACCACATTCTGTCCTTTACACAGAAGAAGAAATCTAAGCCAAGAATTGTTAAGTTACACAAGCCCTTTCACTCAACATTTCAGAATGCCAGTGTATATAGTTTAGAAGAAGTTACTGCAGGGTTCATGGAAAGACATTGCTTTGCCTTTTCTGTAAAGCATTTGGTGCCCTGATTCTAGGAACTGCCCTAGGCTTCTATGAGATAATGCATAACATAGCTTATCAGTGTGTTTTTGTTTACTGTGGTATATTAGTTACTTTTCTGTTTTTGTGATAAGATACTGTGACCAGAGCAACTGAAAAAGAAAATGTCTTCTTTGGCTCATGGTTCTTGAAAGATAAGTCCATCATGGTGGAGAAACATGGGAGCAAGCAGCGAGTATGGGGGCTAGGGCAGGATGTTGGGAGAGGTCACACTCTCAACCATAAACACAAATTAAAGAGAGTGGACTGGTTATAGTAAATTCCACCACCAGTGATGTACTTCTGTCTCAAGGCCATGCCTTCTAAACCTCCCAACAGTGCTATCTACTGGGAACCAAGTATACAAATATCTGAACATTCTTATCTAAACCAATAAGGAGTGGATAGCTATACTGTATAGCTATACTGTCTTTGTCAGGCTAGACAATATCTTTGATGGAGAATAGTCACACCAGAATGACCAAATGTGTGAAAATGTGTGAAAGATTTGAGTCTCATGTCATCAAACAGAACTGGAGAGTGAATCTAGCCACTTATCTAAGTATTAGTCAGACCAGCATAACAAGGCCTCAAAGCCACTTGTGACAGTACATCTACGTTTCTCTGATCTGTAACACTACAGTCATTAAAGGCGTTATATTTACAATTATGATTTAGTTCAAGAAAATGATAAATTCTAAAGTACATTAAAGAAATAGAAGGTAATGTCTGTCTAGAAACTTCTAATGCTAAACATTTATTGTTCTTTTGAGGGAGTAATATGTTATACCGCTGGCAAAGATAAAGTCCAATACACAGGTATGTTAACAGCAAAAACAACTTTCTAAACATAGTATATGTACATATTACCCTTATACTACAGACAGTGCCAACAACTTTCAGTGGTTCTGCCACATTTTCAAGTTTACTGTGGTACAGAAGCAGCATGTATTCAGGAGATCACAATTGGACTTCGAGATTCTGATCTTTTACAAAGTTGAGCTTCAGCATCAAGCGTCAGCTTTGAGGTTGAAGTGCGATCTTAAGATTAAACAGTGTAGATGGTCAGTGGAATGGTGCGTTGGCACATTTCAACTTGCAGTGAGAGATATTACATAGCATGGGTCAATGAATACCTATGTGATTGCTAGTAATCGGCATCTAAACCATTGCTGTACTATAGCTTCTGGAACATGCCACAGCTTCAACATTAGTCTAGAGTGTATAAACAGTTGAGGTTATCTGAAATATATATGAAATATTTCACATAATACCTCTTTATTGGGAAAATCCCATTTCAATAATAAAATGTTTAAACCTATATAGAAATTAATAATAAAATGTGACAGGTTAGTCCATGCTTTATGCCTAGACAACAGACAAAAGCTTGGTCTTTTTACATTTGAATGAAACTGATGCTTAGGGGATGCTGAGATAAGCTGTTCTAAACTGTTGTCAGAAACATAACCTTAGAAGAATCAGACTATGGTCGTTGCTACTCATAGGGTTGTTGCTACATATGTAGCATTTTCTTCAATTAGTTTTGATCCTCAAAGGATGTATCCTTTACTCATGTGGATGTTCATAACAATCTACCGGAAACTGATACATAACAGAAGGTAGACTCTTGCCTGACTAAATGTATTTGATGTAACATTTAGATTGATGTTGAACTTGACATTTTGCGACAGGAACATTTATTGTTATGCTATGCTGGTTACAAACCCCCATTTTTACCTTTACAGCTTAAAATAAAGGATGTATAACACTGCCGAGTAAGACTAAGAAGTCCAAAAGTTCTATCCTACGGTGTTCACTAGTTGCCTGTGGCTTTTAGGGGCAAGAAGGGAAGAGGTGCCTCTGTATGTAAATACAAGCTTCATGGGCTCCTAAGGTAATGCCACATAAAAGATCAAATTATGTGGTCTGTGAGTTGAATCTGGGGTATTTCAAGCTTCTGGGCTAAAATCCAATAATCAGTAAGTGAATACCATGTATGTTCTTTTGTGATTGGGTTACTTTACACAGGATGATATTTTCTAGTTCCATCCATTTATATAAGAATTTATCAAATTCATTGTTTTTAATAGCTGAGTAATATTCCATTGTATAAATGTACCACATTTTTTGTATCCATTCCTCTGTTGAAGGGCATCTGGGTTCTTTCCAGTTTCTGGCTATTATAAATAAAGCTGCTATGAACATAGTGGAGCATATGTCCTTGTTATGTGTTAGAGCATCTTCTGGGTATATGCCCAGGAGTAGTATAGCTGGTTCCTCAGGTAGTGATATGTCCAATTTTCTGAGGAACCGCCAGACTGTTTTTCAGAGAGGTTGCACCATCTTGCAATCCCACCAACAATGGAGGAGTGTTCTTCTTTCTCCACATCCTCGCCAGCATCTGCTATCACCTGAGTTTTTGATTTTAGCCATTCTGACTGGTGTGAGGTGGAATCTCAGAGTTGTTTTGATTTGCATTTCTCTGATGATCAAGGATGCTGAACATTTCTTTAGGTGCTTCTCAGCCATTCGCATTTCCTCAGTTGAGAATTCTTTGTTTAGCTCCGTACCCCATTTTTAATAGGGTTATTTGGTTGTCTAGAGTCTAATTTCTTGAGTTCTTTGTATATATTGGATATTAGTCCTCTATAAAGGTCATGAAGAATGATGGCCAAGTGGAGGGGGCTTCAGTCCTTCTTAGAAGGAGTAACAAAATACTCAACGGAGCAAATATGGAGACACAGTGCAGGACAGAAACTGAAGGAGGGGCCGTCTACAGACCATTCCACCTGGATATCCATCCCATGTGCAGTTACCAAAGGTAGACGTTGATGTGGATGTCAGGATGTACATGTTGACAGGAGCCTGATATAGCTGTCTACCTAGAAGTCTGTAAGAGTCTGACATACTAAGAGGCAGATGCTCACAGGTAACCATCAAACTGATCATGGGGTTCCCAATGGAGAAGATAGAGTGAAGGCTGAAGGAGTTGAAAGGATTTGTGACACCATGAGGAAAACAACAATAACAACCAACCAGAGCCCCCAGGGTCTAAACCACCAGCCTGGGAGCATTTAGGGAGGGACCCATGGCTCCAGCTATATATGCAAGGGAGGTATTTATAAGTGGGAGAAGAGATCCTTGGTCCCATGAAGTCTGGACATCATGAGGGTGGTATTCGAGGGTGGGGAGGTGAGGTATGGGGGGAGGGTGGGTGGGGGAACACCAACGTGGAGGCAGGAGGAGGGGGGAAGGGATAGTGAGTTCCTGGGAGGGAGGGGGGGAAATGGGGTAAGGAGAGAATATCTGAAATGTAAATAAAATTTTCAATTAAAAAAAAAAGATCAAATTATACCGGATCAATTCTAATGCTCACATGTTATACAATTTTTATGTAGATTGACATAGAAAAACAGAAAAGGAATTTCTCACTGTTGCTTTCCTTCCCTAAAAGAAATGAAATTCTTGAAGAATCAAAGTTACCTTTTAAATTCCTAGGGAAAGCAGAGAGTAGGCCACTTCTGCCCTGCTGGGTTTTTGCATATATATACATGGGGAAAAAGATAGTGAAGTCCTTTTCAATGAAGACAAATGCTCCCAAAAGTAGTGAGAAATGCAATATCATTAAAGGCAAAATTCAAGAAACATGCATCAGAATTGGACTCTTCCATTTCCTTCCTAGATCCCTGTCCTCCACAGAAAGAACAGTAGCATTGGTTAAAGAGGGTAAAATAGTATGTTGCCAATTAGATGAGAACTCTTCTAGGCCACATTATTCTACAGAATAAAACAAATAAATATGAAGACAGTTTTCAGCTATAAGTCACTGTTTACATACTAGTAGTATACATCAATTTTTTAAAAAAAGAGTAACCAAAGTATAACCAAAGTAAATTACATTATATAATTTTAAAGTTATAAGAGGATAAGCTAGCTAATCTTAGTATAATACATGTCTGTGATAGATTTTTGAATGTAAGATGCATATAGCATGTGAAAAACTACCCATGATGTACAAGATCAATTGACCTATGGCATCTGCTGTATCCAAATTCTGATGCTGTAAGTCAAAGAGCAAGAGGATGTCAGGGCTGACTTATTCTGGAGGCCTTAAGGGAAGGATCTATTCTTTATTTCTACTTGACATTATCCATGCTCATCTTTTCTTCAAGTCATTTTGATCTTCTCTCTGTGTGTGTCTCTCTCTAGGCTCAGACTCTCCTCTTTTGCAAGGACATCATTTATGATTGAACTACAACCTTACAACTTGGCCAAAATTATTTATAAGTAGAATAATGTAATTTGTCAAGAAGCTCCCATTAGAGTAGGTACTTATGGTGAGCTCTTTTGATACATTGTGGAAGCAGGATAGCAAGATCCAGTGTATGACAAAACAAACAAACACAAAAACCAAACAATAGAAAGTGAAATCACAAAGAAGCGGTGTCTTGTTGCTGTTGTCTTATTGCTGTTGTTTGTAAATTGACAAAAATTCTCCCTGACTATTCATTATTTTTATAAAGAACCAGAAGGAAATGATGAGAGCTACCACCATCATTTAGACACTAGGAAGGAAGTAAACACATATGTGTTCATTTAGGTGCATATATACTTACATGTGTATATATATTTATATGTGCATATATGAACACATATATTTAAGATATATACTGTAATGAATACACCAGAATAACAGAAGGTGACAATGCAGCATGTTAAAGATAAAAAATGAGAAATAAAAAGGAAATGATTTTCAAGATTAACTTATTTTTTTCTTCCCACATGAGGAAATGTTAGGAAGCAATTAGATTAATGGAAAAGTGCTGCCGTGTGGTATACACTGTGTAAGACAGTTTGCAAATCTGGCACCAATATAAAGTAGCAAGTCTTTAAGCTGCTAAATTAACTGTCTAGTATTTCAATCTTTATGTCCTGCTCTGTCCATCAACAGAAGGACAGAAAACACATGTGGAATAATACTCAACAATTAAAGAATTCGATTTAAAAAGAGATGGTTAGGCTTCACTGATGCTAGTAACAAACATTCAAATAAAGTAAGCTTTCTTGACACATGATCTATTTTCATTAACCAATAATTACTTTCATCTTTTAATCTCGGTTTGCTGAAGTAAACAAAGCAATGCCAACATACTAAAACCTTGTATCCATAATAGTTCACACTGAGGATTCTTGCATGCCAGAAGTCCGCCCTAGTAAAATGATGAATATATAGTTGTTCTCAATCTGAACAACAGTGACGTAGAGTTAAAGAATGTGGATGATTTCTGCAAACAGGCTGTCATAGTATCATTTTAATTTAATCGATATTTCTGCTTGTGGGGGTTTCTTTTCAATTGAGAGAAAAGGATGCTAATCAATGCAAATACCATGTTGTAAGATATAAATAAAGCATTTGAAGAGATGACATATCAAAAAGATATAGGTTGAAGTTTTGAAAATGTCAGTGTTTTCATAGTTCTCTCTGGCTTTATTTAAACGTGTACCATTGTCTACAAATGTGAGATAGTAATTCTGATCCCCAAATTATTCCTTTCTTGTTGTATGGCTTAACAGCAACTTCAACTTAGAAGAAGACAAGGACGAGGAAGGGGAATAGTAGTACAAGTAGAAGAACAAGAATAAGAAGGAGGAGTATGCAGTTGTAAGGTATGCAATGTGTATGGTATACAAGGAAAATACAATATGGCCTTATTTATTAGAAAGGAAAAAAACACATACATTCTCACTCTCTATTACAGCAGCCTTCATTGTGAATCTCTGAAATCTTCACAAGTTATTCACATTATGTGGGAAAATTTCACTAATCAGTTCCTCTTGAGACATGTGTTTAGTGTCTCACTGTCAAAATTTTTACATTTTTGGTTTTTATTTCTATGGTATAGTGATTATTACATTTATGGTTTTTTTCCACCAATTTTGGGTCAAAGCTTTGGGGGTCTACATACTATTTTCCCTTCATATATTTTTGTGATATGTTCTATCAAACTCTAGTGAAAGTTCATTGTTTCTATGACAACATAATTCTACAGAAAGTAATTCCTATTATAAATTACTGGTTATAGAGAAATGATTAAGTGGACATTCTACATAATGGTTATATTTTGCTGTATTTCTGCAGCTATAAGCTATCCTAGAAAAGAACCTCAACTCAATGGATGCCAGTTTTCTGTTTGTAATGGCCTATCTGTTTAAAATGCTAACTCCACCAGTGCGTGTTGGGAGTGTACATGCATGTGCACATGGAGAACAGAGGAGTATGTCTGATGTCCTGCACTGTCACTATCTTTCTCCTCTGAGACAGTGTCTCTCAGTAAACCTCACCACTCTTGTGCCTGTGCCCTACCCCCATCACTGAGGCTACAGTTACCCCATCTGGCTTGTAACTTAGTTTTGTATGAGCACGCTGAGATCTGACCTCAAATCCTCATACATACACAAGGAGTACTCTTATCTACTGAGCCGCTTTCCTAGACCTAAAGTACAGTCACTTTTCCCTCGTCTCATGTTTTTCACAAACAGATACCTGCTTTCATATTGTTTCTTTTTGATGTTGACAGTGATTAAACTGTGATCTCTATTTTGGGATAGAATAAAATTATGTGGAACAATGACAGGAAAGGTAGCCTTTCCCATACTGTGTCTGAAACTAGTAAGAAGGGAGATTCTCAAACTACATAGACTTCCTTGCTTTGAGGTATTTTTTTTTTTAAGTGGCTCATGATTCAAAGATGATTTAAGTACAAATTGCTGTATATACAATATTCATTTATATGCAGCAAAATATACAACTAATAAACTAGTTTTCATGAAATAATACAAATCCTTAAATCACTCTAAGCAGTGTTTGTTGTTGTTTTGTTTTACTTTTTCTTTGTATTCAATCGCACTGTATTTCCTTCCACTCAAACAGCTTTATCATTCTCTACTTCTTAATCCTAGATATGAATTAATATCACCACTCAACAGTATAGTCTTTATTATGTATGTCCATACAGAGTATGTATGTAACAGGGATGTTTGCACACATATAAGTGTCTGCATTGGTGGCATATTGAGATGCCAAACGACATTGGTCACCCTTCTCTTTCACTCTCTGCCTTATCCTTTTAAGACAGGGTCTTCCAATGAACTCAGGGTGACACTTTAGAAAGCATACAATTTTGGGGTTATGGTGCATTTGGGACACACCTAGAGCTGAGATCTGAATTCAAGGGCTCAAGCAGGTAGTTGTACCACTGAGCCATCTTGCTCAACCATCCCTAATATGTTCTCATTCCCCATTTGACAACCTCTGGTTCAGACACATACTTCTCTTTCCTACAGATTTGCCAATTATTAATGCTTTTAGGAGAGTGGGTGCCATTGCAATGTATTTTCTATATCGATTTTATATATAAATAAAACAAATCATAGCAATAAATAAAAATATTAAACCACCAGTACTTTAATACTTTCTCAAAGGTCCCAAAATATGAGTCTTTACTAAACCCACTAATCTGATGTCTCCTGGGGGCTCTGGGGGAGAAAAGAAAAACTGTGGGTTCTCACAAATCTGTCACATTAAGAGACACACAGGATTCTTCAGTGCTGCATAGTACGTAGCTGCCTCTATTCAATGTTAGTGGTTGATAAAATACATCTTCCCAAGTGTCAATATTTCCCACTGGATACTAAGTCCCACATGAGATACACTGCATTCAGCAACATAACTAACTTCAAGTCAACACAAATACCACCAGAATAAAACTGGCCATGCAAAAAACATTTATTGTTTTCTTTAATATTGGTAGAGATTATAAATAATTGATCTTTGGAACTACAAAGAAAGTTCAACTAGGAGCTTCCCATAATTTCTACTTCTGGAGAACCATTGGGCAGTAATACACAAGCAACAAGAGGACTATGAGAGGACCCTGGTATTCTTACAAATATCCTTCATTGGAGTTAACATTCAGCAGTCATCTGTTTTCACTGCAGATTCTTACAGAACTGTCTGTACATCTTAAACATCACAACATATTTATTGGGGTATACTGCCATCACATTTTTTAATCCCCTGTCCCATCCCTGAGCCTTATGCCCTCAGAAGGTAGTAACTATATTACCAGATAAACCTACACATGTACAAGTTAGAATATTAGAATTATTGGTTAATCAGCATCAGACTGCAAGTTGGCCTCTGTGCTTATCTGCAGTAGCAATAAAAATTCTTTTAGCTGACCAAAGACTGACTAGCAATTTCCAGATTACAACTCTTACCAAAGTATTACTCCTCTAATTAATATATGTCTTATACTATAAAATAATTCATGATAAAATTTATCTTCTAACATATAAAAGATAGTTCAAAATACTATATTATGGTATTTAAAAAATACAGGAAAAAAAAAATGCAGTATCCTTAGAGAGTCATCTACTGTTATTAGTTGTTCGCTTCTGTTTGGCAGATTTTGGGCTCTGGTCACGTACACCCAATCCACTCCCTTCTGAGTACTGTAAATGTGGTACTACACAGGAGTAGCTTTGCTGGAACACACACATAATAGCACTCTCAATGGCAACAGCACTCCACTAGTAATCTACTGCAGAACTGAGTGCTGAAGCAGAGCCCATTTCTGGGTTTTAATGACTTGTTTGAAAGTAGCAGCTGCCTTTGCCATTAAAAGAAACCAGAATGGGCAAAGGTTGAGCTTCTCTGCGAGGATGCTTCAGTCACTAGGTCTTACAGGATGCTTGCTGTGGCAATTTACCTTCCAGAACTAAAGTGAATGCAAGGGTCTTGAAAAATACACTGAAACCCTCAAAAAAAATCAGTTACATGAACTATGGATTTATTCAGAAGCAACAAACACAAATCCTCCTTTATTAATGTATTTACTAAGCTGATTATTTCATGGCTATACTTGATGAAATATAGGACTGCCCACTACTTACTGTTCCCCTCAATCTGCCACTGAATCTCTCCCAACAGGTCCCATTGTCAACATCATGTCCTATTCATTATGTATTACCCCATTGATGTGCATGAGTCTGGGGCCATTAAGTGGAGTGTGGAAAACCTACTCCTATATGGTGCTCATAGGTCTCATGCCATTCTTACAATTAGGATAAATGTTCTAAAATTAGGATACAACAGGAGCTTTCAAGCCAATCAAATGACTGACTTGATTTCCCTATTGTTTTCTTATACTTATTTATTTTTTTTTCATATGTATGGGTGTTTTGCCTACTTGAATACATCTCTTCTACTTGCAGGTAGTGCCATGGAGGTCAGGCAAATCCAGACAAGAGCATCAGATCCTCTGAGACTAGAGTTATAGATGGTTGTAAGCTGTCATGTAGGTGCTTAAAATTGAATCCAGATCTTCTAAAAAAAAATATCCAGTACTTTAATGCTCTGAGGCATGTTTCCTGCCCCATATTTGATTTCTGTATCATACTCAAATAAAGGTTGAGCAAGATTGTTCTTCCAAGGTGCTTCTAATCTGAAATTTCACAATTATATGAAAGGGGGATAACCTATCACTAGTGTTTAGATACTGTGACTCTCACAGTTACAACATTCAGTCACTGGGTCAAATTTATCCTAAGATTCAGAATTAGATTACAGAATGTCCATTTAAACATTTGAAGATGTTGAGGATAAATACAAATTTAGGATTTTGAAGAAGAAATAAACAATCCTAAATCCAGCAGTGTGGCAGGCGTTCCCTACTTCCACAGACCTCAACCACAGAGGATGAAGACTGCAGGGATCTCAAAGACCAATTCACGTCCAATGACTGATAAAGTGACTCTGACTGAGTCATTCTGGTTTTTTTTTTTTTTTTTGCCTTAAATGCTTTGATCTGTTTGTTTTTTAAGCACAAAGTCTATTTTGAGAGGTATATTCCAAATAATACAGCTTCATCAGAAATTCAGTTCAGTAAATTGGATTGCACATTTCCCCAAAGCATCATAGTTTATAATTTGGGTATAGGCTATATGCCTTTTATTCTTCAATCTATGCCTTTTGTGCCCTATCCCAGAATAGTAAAAACATACCTTAACATTGAAAACATGATAAATACTCATTTAAAAGATAAAAATTCATTCTTTATGATGAGTGTTGAAAAGTATGTCACCTGAGCATGCCATCTGGTTTTGGACAACTGTTGAATTAAAAGGATAATATTTCATGATATATGACTATTACATGGCCTTCTAATTTTCATGTCTATAAACCAAGTATCACTTGAGCTCAGTAACACTCATGTGTTAATTGTTTCATGTGAAACTTCTGGGTTTGAATAGTTATGTTTAGGGCCAGATAGCCTAAAAATGTGAAAATATCTATTATCTAGAATGTTTAGGAAAGGTCTATTAATCATTCTTCTTAGATGATATGATGGTATGTGTCTATTAGTCCATTCATCAAGATTCAAGGCAAGGCAGTATATATAGTAGTCATTGGGAGAGCTTTTCAAGATGAACTTCATTAGAGCATCAAGCTGTGTTTAGATAAAAATAGATATGAACTTTCTTCAATATTTCCTTACTTGTAGGTTTGTTAGCCAGCATCTCTGGACACTCAGTTCTACAGTATGGAAATGATGCAACTAAGATGAAATTTTTGATGCAAAGACTAGCAGTTTTTTAGCAATGAAATAAATGGAATTTGACATTAGTGCATATTTTTTGCTTAGTGTTGCATCAAATTTTGAATTATATCTGAGGAAAGTAATTTACGAGAAGGTAGTGTAATAAATGGCTTTATTCATCACAGCTCTGTATCTCCATGGCAAGAAAAATCTGATGGAATCGTGCTTTCCTTTATGTGGTTATGAACACTGGTACCTGTGTTCAGTTATCTAGTTTAGTGAATATGTTTCAGTATTATACCTCAAACAAGAGGTGACTATTAATTTGTAGAGGGTAGACACTTCATCACAAAAGTATGGGTGGGCATATTAATATTGCTTCATGAATCAGTTTTCAATTAGAAAATTCAACAAAGCTTTAGTCTTTACCTTGTACCCACAGTACTATAGAAGCTCAACAAAATAAACAGTAAAGAACTGTGAGAGACCTCAAGAATTGGGAAAATATGTAGTTTCATAATATATTGTTGTGAGCTGAATCTTAATTGTCTCTCTTCTCCTAAAATAGGAAATATGGCCACAATATTGAATATCCTGAACTCTCTACATGGCACAACAAAAATAATTTTTATAAAGTCAGGGATGGCCACATGTATGCCACAGTGAATGATATCTTTTACTTAAAATCTGATTTTTACTCAGGAACTGGTACAGTTCATTGTTCCATAGACAATGATTCACACTGCTCACACAATTGTATCCTATCTATTGTTATTTCTCTATATTTTTACAGACATTTGAACTTGGATATTACTTGCATAAGTTAATATGTTATTAGAATAGAAGATTCTGCCTTCTTATACATCTGGAAGTAAGTACAGTAGGGTTTATGGTCCTATAAAGGGACAATCAACTATAAAAGCTTATTTGGAGATTAAAAAACTGGAAGCTTTACTTTGAAAACTTAGAACTAATACAAAATTGCACATAAATGTTGCTGCAAGCCTTTGAGCCTCCCCAGGTGGCATGCGAAATGGCTGTGCATGTTGAGAGTATTCTCAGAACAGACTGAGCCCTTGGTGTTATCAGTATAAAATAAGCAAGTGCCACACCTAAAATATAGGTGCTATTTGGGTGATTATTTATTAGTGAGTGATGTTTTATTAGTGCTTTTAAGCCCATGAGTGACACTAATCAATGTTACAATGGCAGCAGGTGATCCAAAAACTTCCTGAATGCCTAATTCTTCAACATTAGCAACCTTCATAATTCTTTCTTGTATGTGAAACTAGAGAAGCAACTAGAGTTCATATCCCTACAAAACATGACATGTAGATATCAGCAACAATTTGTAATGGCAGATTAAACATCCAAGCCATTAAGTCCACACACTGAGAAGTTGTCCAGATTTAAAAAATAAAATATCCTGGAACAGAGTCAAAAGATTCAGAGAATGTACATTCTGAATCAGCACAGTGTGCAAACTTCACCCTCCCCAGAAGCAATCCTTTACTGCTTTCTATTGACCTTCTCCCATAACCAAATTTTGGGGCTTCCATGATCATGCAGAAGTTCATGTAAAAAAGCCAAATCAATGCCCCACCAATAAAACACATAAAAGTACAATTGGGACAACTTGGAACACAAACCAGCCTGAATAAACAGAGTTGATGTCACTTTTATAAAAGTAGTTAAAATATCCTAACATTGTTATTATAATTAAAATATACATAGTGTTTTCTTTTTAACTGACAGCTTGCAATTTTAGTTTTGTCTCCAGAATACTGGCAAATAAGAAAATTAAGCCCAGATAGTGTGAAGAGAAAATAAATACAAATACAGAGATGAGATAAGAGCTTAACTCTTCAGTGGTCAGAAAAAAATTTGAAAAAGATAAATTTAATGGCCAGCTATAAGGATAGGATTTTTTATTTTTAAAACTTTTGGTAATATAACAGTGCTTGCATTCATGTTTTTTTCAGTGCTAACAGAATATTGAACATAGATTTATCAATGTATTAATCAAGTTTATCTAACATAAATGAAGTAGACAGAGAATGAGTGAAGCTGAACAAATGGACCTAAAATATTTCTACTGAATATTCCTCCTAAACACTACAGAACACACATTCTTCTCAGCAGCCCATGGGAGTTTCTCAAAAATAGCCCACATACTAAGACACAAAGTAAGTCTCAACAAACTTAGAAATATAGAAATAAATCTGTATTCTCTTTAACATTGGAACAGTACCTGGATTCCATAGCAAAAGACACCCCAGAAAATACAAAGCCTCATGGAGATTAAACAACACCATACTGAATGATGAATGAGTCATTGACCAATCAAGGAGAAAAATAATAAGGAAGTTTTTAATATTAAATAGAAATGAAAACAAAGTATTCCAAATCGTCTGGGCTAATGTAAATCATTTTTTAAAGTACTTATTTTTCCAATCTTTGAGAGATGGGTAGAATGTATGAGCAAGAATGACTTTAGCAATACACAATATGCCTACTCTTCTTTCCAAGAAGTCTATTCATCAAGAAGGCAAGGCAAGGCAAGGCAGTATACACAGTAGACATTGAGAGAGTTTTCAAGATGAACTTTATTAGAGCATCAAGCTGTATCTATCCTTCAGCTATGTTCAAACTTTTGAAACTATGCTGTGACATTTTTATTCACCAAGTTCACACTCAAGGGCCAAGTGATATCATTATCAAAAAAATTGTTATATTGTCTGTGAGTGTGCAATTTTCCTTCATATAACTGCTATCCCATGTTGCATACAGACCACAGATCTTTGTTAGACATGTCTATTAGCCACACCAAAGAAAAGTCTAGCCAACTGCCCAGTAACTTTGTGATTTCTGATTTAAGAACAGCTCAATCTGCACGGAACAACCTCCTTTCTATAGGCTAACCTGGCAGGAAGGTTCTGCTTCTGTTCATTTGGACAGCATTGTTCATCTGGAAACAATCAAAATGAAATATACTCTGATATTTCTCTTCACATACACATATACACCAAGGTCTACAGACAGACAGACAGACAGACAGACAGACAGACACACACACACACAACACACACACACACACACACACAGAGCAGGGAGAGAGGGGGGACTGCCTCTTAAATACCTGTATGTGTCACCTATTTCTCTACACCATATTAAACCCATAAAGAACTTTTTGCAATTCAAAACTTTCCAGAGAAAGTCCTGTCTGTGCGAATAAGTAGCTGTATGATTGAGATCAAGCACCTAAACATGTAAACATGTTTCTGGAGGCAGCTCCAGAAACACACATGAATGCATATACACATATGCATATATATTCAGATAAATGTAATTCAATGTTATTAAAGCAATTTGAAAATTAACACATATCATATCTCCTTTGCGCTTAAGGAATAATTTTTGGCCAAGAATCATGTACAAGTTGGGTAGACAAACTATAGTTATAGTAGCCAGCCATAACCTAGGCATTAAAAACATAGAGTCAGGAGATCCCCAGAGCAAGCTAGCCAGGTAAGACTAACCAAATATCTGAGGGTTTGAGAGGCCTTGCCTCAGTAAATAAAGTGGAAAGCAATGAAGAAAGACACATGATATTAACATTGTCTGTGTACCACTCAACACATGTGAACATACATACACAAAACATACAAATACATGTAAAAATATACTCATTAAAGTTATACATTCCAATAATATCAGGCCTTCAAATCACAAGCTCCAGCATATTCTCTCACTCTATCTCTCTATTTCCAATTCGAAAAATTCTCAACTTCTGTCATCCTCAAACATGAGGAACATGAAGAGCCTCTCATGTTTTTGTTCAGTTCTTCTTCATTTATGTATCAGAGCATGGAATCTGGTCTTCCTCCTTTGATTAGTTATTCTAAATCTTACTTTAAATACCTAGAGTGTACTCACTGTCTAGAGACCCCTCCGCCTAGATGCCCTGCAATGACACTAGTAGATACTGATATAGATACAGAGTTCAGCTCCTGTCATTCAGACATTCTTCAACCACTTCAACTCTATGAATATCATAAACAATTCCAAATATCTGTCTCCTTCTGTTTCAAACCTTCAACAACTTTATCCCTCACATAGAGTAACCATGCAATTGCTCATCAGTTTTGACTTTATCATCTTTCTCCTATTTAGTTTTAATTTTGTACAGCAACTGCCATTGGTTGGGCATTGCTGTACAGCTTTGTCCTGAGAATTGACACAGTCCTTTCCGGAGATGGAGGGAAGCTACTGAGCCTAAGGAAATATCAAAATCTACAAGATCTTGAGCTTAGAAACTCACATGACTCAGATAGCCCCACCCCAATTTTATATGTGCAGAAAATACTTACTAAAGAGAGAAGATTCAAGTAAGAATGCACATTTAATCTGTCATCACCTATACTGGGGTAGGCTTCTTAGTGATCCAGCTGGTTTTGAATCATCCATGCTCCTGAATGTAACCCTTAAATACTGAGAATGTTAACCAAGATAAACTTGGATGGAACTGGTTTATTTTAAATATGTCATCACTGCCCTAGGGTGCATCATTGGGATTTCTTCATATCCCCCCCCAAGGAAAATAATGCAATTAAAGCATAAATTACACTACCCTCCAAGCATCACCTCTTATCATTTATCCTTCCAGTCTAGCCTATAAACATCCCATTGGAGCAAACATTTTAGAAAAAAAGCTAGAATAGTCACACACCAATCTTTAGGCCTGACAAATTTCTTTCAAACTATACAACCAAATATAGTTTTATTCATGATATAAAAAAATGTTAATTTTTCTAACTAAAAGAAAGAAAAAGATCAAAGAAATTAATTTAGTTATATATTTATGTAACTTCAAATGTGTAATATTATCTTTTCAACATCTGATATGTGTAAAAACATTTCATTGATTATTTGTGAGTTTTATACCATGCACCTCAATCCCACCCATCTCATCAACTCTCCTTATCTATCCATTGCCCTTGCAACATACCCCAACTTAAAACAAAACAAAACAAAACAAAACAAAATCCAACATCTTCCATCTAGAAAACAAAAACAATACAAAAACATCTCTTTGTGGAATCTCTTTGTAGGGTGTCACAGTGTATCACACAGTTTACCCTTTGTCCACACATCTTTACTTGCAAATGTTCTTTGCAATGAGTCATTAGTCTGTTTCAAGCCCTCTGATTTGTGCTACATTATGAATACTGAATCCTCAGTGGAACACCACTCAGATAACTTGTCGTTACTCTGTGTCATGGAGTTCCTGCAGCTTTGGATCTGCAGGAAAAAAACTCCTTCATTCACTCCAGCAGATCAGAGATGAAGTAGATGATAGGATATGTCAATGTAAAGCCCCAAATCTGGGCCTGGGTGGTAGATGAGTTGGTCAGCTTGCCAGCTCTCCTGAGTACAACCCACCAGGGTGATCCCTCCACCACTGAATATACTCAAAAATGTATGTTTTGTACTTTTAAAAATAATTTATCTTTGACATTCAAAAGGTATTTTACATTTATAGCAAATCTCAATTTGGTATGATTATATTCCAGGGTCTCAGTGGCCATGTGTTGCCAGTAACTACAACAGTAGTACAGAAGACCTTCAAAGATACTGCCTGGATTTGAAACCTAAACTCCACTTGAATAATGGTAATAATCTGACACAAAGTAATAATGTAATAATTTTAAACAAGCAATAATGTGTTGGGCTGTGGTATGAGCGTGGGCATGGGTCTTGTTGGGTTGAATTGTGACTCCCGTGTCTGCCCCCACCCTAAGAAGCTGGGGCCATGGCTTAGGGAGGCCGGAATTTGACTGTTCACTCCAGGCCAGCACCAGGTGGAAATCCGGCTGTGGAAAGCCACACAGCAGAGACTCTGTTCCTTGGATAAAGGGAAGACAGTCTGAGAGCCCCAGGGGGCCTGAGCTCTTGCGTTCTGGTCCCTGGGTCAAGGTGGCTGGGAATTGACTGGTCTCAAGCTCTTGGGCTCTCGGGCGCCACTGAGAGGCCGCAGAAGGACAAGATGGGGTTGTACAGGCTGGATTGACCTGCATCTGAAGGGGGCGGGGAGAAGCTCTAGAGTCCCACGGGGATGAGACTCTTGGTCACAGCAACTCGCTTGGCTGGATCTCCATGGCTGGAATGTAGAGAGGTCCATGGTTTCCCAAGCCAGGCCCCAAAGATGAGAGAAAGTCCATGGTCTTAAGATATGGTCTAAAGATATTTATTGTCATGGCAGAAAATGGATGAAGCTATACCCCATATTCTCAGGGCAGGCCTGAAGTTAAATCCCTTTTGCAAGGAGGAGGGTCTAGGAAGGGATGCTTAATTGGCTACATCCTCTGGCCTTTAGATACCTCATAAATATGGAAATATTGTGAGGCTCTGTGGCCTGTGTCACGCTCTTTACCTGTGCTACTTGACTAATAGCCAAAAACCTCTCTGTGGGAGGCTGTAGCTATGTGAAAGGAGCCAGGGGTCCAGGAGCAAGGCCGAACTCCTACCATCCCTGGAGGGTCTCCGAGCCTCAAGGCCTATTAGACCAGGCACTCAGCTGCCTCTCAAAGCCCACTGCCCCATAATAATGTATTTGTACATCAGGTGCTGAGCATGAAATTACAAGAAAAGTTTCAATGTGGTAGGGTTGGTTTTTTAATTTACATTAATGTATTCATGTATAGACCTATAGGACATCAATGCTAGCTGAAATAAGCCAGAAGCAGGAACAAAATAGCACATGATGTAACCTGTCTATTGCTCAAACAACCCTGCATGTAGAAGCACAGAGTAGAACAGCAGGTACCAGGAACAATGCAATGCAGGCAGAGGCAGATACAGCTGTGTGGTAGAGCTTCAGGTAGGCAGGAAGACACTTCTGCAGCTCTTTGCCCAACATATTAAATGTAACACTATATTGAAAATTTGACAAGATAGATCTTGACAAATATGAAGTTATAGAGACATTCATAAGCTACAAAATCATTTATATATACACACATACATACATGCATATATATACACACATACATACATGCATATATATATAAAAGCATATATATATATATATATATATATGCTTTTCACACATATTATGTGCATGTTTGATCACCATCACCCTACAATGGAGCATGTAGCTCAATGTAGGAGATATGACTTGCATATGTGGGACCCTGGGTTCAAGTGTTAATATCATACACATATAAAAATCATTGCATACCATGAATATATGAAATTTTGTTTGTTATTAGAGAAATTATTTCTATATTAAAACTCAGTAATGAGCCAACCAAAATCAATTGCTTGAGCCAAGGTTGCCACATAATATAGAATAGTTATTGTCTTTACTGTAAATGTTATTCTATGCTAGCATTATATAAGTTAGAAAAAGACAATCTTATGTTACACTTTCTCTAAAATTGCCTTGTCTGAATGTTATCTTAAATGGTATCCAGCTTCAGTATAATGATTATGGCCTTATGATGTAAGCTGTTTTACATGGAAATGTTTTTGTGTTTTTTATACTAAAATTCAAATACAGAATCTCATTCACACAAGCTAAGCCATATCCTTAGCATAATCCTTAGCCTAATTATTAGGCTCTAAATTTAAGGCTGACTTCTTTAAATATGTGAGTTTCATGAAGTTTTTTTTTTTTTTATTTTTTCAAGACCCTCAGTTACTCATTTGTAAAATATGGCTCAAAACAATGAACGGACCAAAACCAAAAATTTAATGATGCAATTCATCTGTAAAATAGGGTCAATAACAATGAAAGGGCCAGAAAATCAACTAAACTATTAATGATATGATTCAGAGAAGCTCCTTAACATAATACTTCAGAAAAAGTAAGGGCTCAATAAATGATAATTGTTTAGGGCCCAACTCAAACGGTGCCTTCTCAATTACTTTTTTTCTGAATCTTCATTTCTCTAAGTAAGTACTCAGAAAACTTCTACTACTCCCTATGTATTTTTATTAAATTGTACTGTTATATCATGACAGCATTCCTACCATTTTTTACATGAGTCTCTTTTCCTACACTCGCTGCAGCCTGATTCCTTTGGACTTCTCCATGTCAGTTATCACAATATCCTCCACAAACCTGGTAATTAGTATTCAGCTCACTTAATGGCTCTTCACAAATGGTTGAGTTGCAGCATGTGGGATGCATAGATGGAAGAAAGGAACAGAAAATCAGGAGCAAGACCAGGGCATCAGTACAAGATAAGAGAGGACAAAGATCTAAGCTCACTACAGAAAGGAAAGAGCCAAGTGATAAAGGACCAGAAAGACAAGAATACACAGTAACTAGTATCAACTCTAACTTCTCTTTGTCTGCGGACACATTTCCAATATACAAGTGATTGCCAAAGGTCAACAGTGGCTCATATGAATGTGAGCACACATGGGTTACTATGTGACTGTGTGTGTGTGCATGTGTACATCTGTACTTCATTATTCAGGAGTTAACACTTAACTACGGTACTCTTAATGGGAGCCCCCATCCATTTAGCACTTCTAATACGATCCAATTCAAGGAAAAGTGCAATAAGTGTGGGGACATTTTAAAACACTTTTATGTGATGAGTGCTTTAAGACAGCTTAACACTTAGGTAATAGAAATTGAATCAGTTAAATGAGCCCTTTATTTCCAAGAGTTAGTGGACTAATTATAGGATACTTTTGAGAAACTAGCTATTTTAAGAGCTAAACAGAAAATGTGGGTCTTATTTAAGTTATGTTTGTTGAACTCTAATTACACTTCCAAAGCATTTTGAAAGTAGACTTAGTCTTTTCTTACTCAGCATCAAACACAGAAAACGCTAAAATGTGCAGTTAGTGGCCAATGTTAAAGGAAGAAAATGTGTCAACCATGCTTCCACATCTTTTATTGATGTTCACATGCATACTTTGTTGGCCTTAAAAGATTTTAATGAATTAAATGAAAAACAATTCTAGAGGTCAGCTGCTGCAGTCCTGAGAATGATCTGAAATACGTTTATCTATAGAAACATGTAGTATGTCAGGATACATAAGCAGGCATCAGTGACATCTCCATTTTACCAGCATCAGTACTATCAAGCTATATTATATTATTCACAGGACATGACAGAAGAGACGAAAGCCATCTCTTCTTTAAGAAACAAGTTCCTTGAAGTATCTAATACCTGTTGGGTTTCTGATCAGGGACAAAGGACTGAGGTGCATATTTAACATATACAAAAGGAGACTTGGCTTTCAGATTCTCCCAGCATCATTCAGTCCTTACCTGTCATACCTCAGCTCTCAACCCTTGATTTTCCAGCTCAAGGGCTGGAGTTTCCCCATCCCAGAAGCTCTTTCCTATATAACTCAAATATTTTGGTCTCTCTCTTTCTCCCTCATGTGAATTTTATATCTCCTCACTTGTGGATTCTTTCTTTATCTCTCTCTCCTTCCCTTTGTCTCCCTCCATATAGTGACTGACCTGGCCTCTTTCCTTGGGACCAATGAACCCACCCAGGAGTAGTGACTTCCCAATAAACTTGCCTTTATATACTTTAATTAGGCTTGAATTGGCTCATTTCACTGGTGGAGAATAACTTATCAACATTAAAAAAAAACAGAAAAGAAGAAAAAAGAAAAAGAAGCAGATAGTTGTAAATTGTGTTGAGATTATCTGTAGCCCAATAAATATCTTTAATCATTTTCTAGGTGATGACAAGCATGGTGTCAGTAAAACCAATTGAAAATGGTATTTGAGGAAGAAACTGAAAAGTTTATTTTACTCTCAGATTATTAGGAACTTAACAGTGATCACAGAAAACTAAGAAAGCAACTTAATTTCTTTATAATAACATTGAACAGAATCGATGTTATTCTGAAGGTGCTTAAAGTTGTGTATCAGTAGGTGTGAATAGTATTTGAAGAAATACAATCACCAGCATAAGATAAACAGAGATTGTGCATTTACAATGCAAATTGCAGTTGTGAATTTATTCTGCACATGGTTCCTGTGACTAAATACACAATACTGAAGGAAGCCTGAGTTCAAGTATTGTTTCTTTGAAGATATGAGCATTAAAATAAGGGGATCCATCCCATATATAGTCACCAAACCCAGAAGCTATTGTGTTTTCCAGGAAGTGCTTGCTGACAGGAGTCTGATATGACTGTCTCTCCAGAGGCTTTGACAGAACTTGGCAAATACAGAGAGGGATGCTCCCAGCCAATCAATGGACTGAGCAGCAGGTTCCAGATAGAGGAGTAGAAGGAACTGAAGGAGGTGAGGGGATTTGCAGCTCCATGGAGGGAGCAACAGGGTCAACTGACCAAATACCCCCAGAGCTCCCTGGGACTGGACGAACAACTAAAGAGTACTCATGGAGGGACCTATGGCTCTGGCCTCATATGTAGCAGAGGATGGCCTTGTTGGACATCAGTGGGAGGAGAGGCCCTTGGGGCTGAGGCTGTTCGATGCCCCAGTATAGGAGAATGCCAGGGCAGGAAGATAAGAGTGGGTGGGTGAAAGAGCACCCTCACAGAGTCAAAGTGGTGTGTGTGGGGGTGATTCGATAGGGGTTTTCAAAAGGGGAGACCTAGAAAGGGGAAAACATTTGAAATGTAAATAAAGAAAATATCTAATAAAAAGAAAATTAAAAAAATAAAGAGGTACAATTAACATTAACAATATTTTAACTTTAATAGACAAATATTGCTATTTCAGTCTCTCATAAGTAAGAAAACTGAGCTTTAAAATGATGAACTTTCTGAAATCCTGGGTGAGTTTTATTTGCTAGAACAAAAGATCTCAGGCTACTCACATCTCATGTGTTCTTATTTACAGTGACTAGTAGCTCCCAAACCAGATAGCAAATATCAGAGTCTCACACATGTAAGTATTTCCTACATCTTATTTTATGTGTGTGAGTGTTTGCCTGCATATATGTATGTGCACCATGTCTATACCTAGTGCCTGCAGAAGCCATAAGAGGGCATTAGATCCCCTGGAGCTTTAGTTAAGGATGATTATGAGCCATCACATTGGTGATGGGATCTGACCACAGTTCCTCTGTTAGAGTAGCAAATGCTCTTAACAACTGGGCTACCTTTCTAGCCATTAAAGTTAAAAGATTAATGTTTAGGCATTTAAGAAGTAGAAAAGTGGTTTATTTGAGATCTTATTGATACTTAGTCAATGACCTTTATTCCACAAAGAAATGACACAGGAAGAAAGCCATTCTTTGATTTCAGAAATAAATCAAAGTCTATATTAACCACAGTAACCAGAAAAGTCATTTAAACTAAAGCCTGGAAACTATCTCAGTTCCTTCATCTGGTAAAAAACTAGTGCCACTTCCACCATATTCTGGGCTCAGTTAACATGCTTCCACTCCTTAATAACAATTGTATTAATTTTTGTGGCATTGGTTTTCTTTGTCTTTCTTTTCTGGCTTTACAGAATTCCCAGAAGAAAAATGTTCTGTTTTCTTCCTTTAGTCTTCCTAAATCTGTCTTCAACTTTTACAATGTCTAGTACTAAATGTCAACTTGTCTTAAACAAATAAGAAAACAAAACAAAACAAGGAAACACACAACAGAAAACATTAGAAAAAACTTACTGGAAAAAGATAAAAAAAAAAAAAAAAAAAAAAAAAAAAAAACCACAAACTACACAACATACTGAATGTATCCTTCAATAAATATAAGTTACTTTTATTAATATAAAAATGTATGACATACTCCTTGTCTTAATTTGGGTTTATATTGCTATGAAGAGACAGCATGATCATAACAGCTTTATAAACAAAACCATTTAATTGGAGCTGACAGATAAGGTGCTGGAGAAGGAACTGAGAGTCAACACCCAAATCAGGAGGCAGCACAAAGACTTCCACCCTAGGACTAGCCTGAGAAAAGCCTGCCTCCACAGGGACACACTGCCTTCTACAATGCCACACCTACTCCAAGAAAGTCACACCTTCTAATAGTGCCACTCCCATGGGTCTAGCATTCAAACATCTGAGTCTATGAGACCCATTCCTATTCAAACCATCACTGGCCCTCAATCATAAATCTATTTGTAAGCATGCAAAGCAGCCAAATATCTATCAATAGATTATCACACTCAAAAACCAACCTTCTAATTTTAATAATACAAAAAGAACACTGATAGACAATACATAAACAATAACCCATATTCAATATTTTTTGGAATACCCAAGAAACTGACAAATATCTATAGTATAATTATGAAGACTACAAATTCTCTAGCTAATATATTACACAGAATATGTTAGACAAAATATAATTTAGTTCTTATTGAAAATTTTACTGCTGTTAAATAGCATTTCTATAAATTCAAGTTGAGATTTAACTTTCTTATAGATACTTTCACATTTAAGTATAATGTACATTGTTTTTTCTGTAAACTGCTGTAAATGTGTAAAAAAAAATGCAGAAACAAAAATGCAGACACGTGCATAATGCAATTTTACTGTGCACTAGAATAACATTTTAAACTTTTAAAAAATTTTTTAACCATGTTGGAGATTTCAAGTTGGGTTCTACAAAAGTTACCACCCTGGAAGATACACCTGCTGACATGGGCTGTCATTTGGATCTTTCTACAAAAACAAGAAAATGGAAAACTATGTAAAGTGATTAAAGACAGTAAAAATATCTTACTTTGTATGACTGTATTGATTTTTTTCCAAAGCCCATTTAACAAATCTGAAATTTGAATATAATTACCACCTTATCCTTCAGTACTAGAATCTGTTTTAGGAACACAATTAAGTAGCTTAATTAAAAACTTATAAAAACTGCAATGGGGGAATACTTCATTTATAAAGTTTAAACCTCTAATCTAATACTGATCATGAATTTTTATATTTTATTATTTAAATATATGAAAATTTTTGAATTTAAACACAAGAGACCACACATCTCTTACACAGATGTATGTAAATCCTGTGTATTTTACTGAACATTCCACTATGCCTCATTCATTAGAAAGGCAAATGTGCTACACTTTTATGAATCCTAGGTTCCATAATGAAAAGGATCTTCTAAGCCCTAGAAGATGAGTGCTGATTTCTTTTTGTGATGAGAAGTGATTTTTATAATAGTCTACCTTCAAATGGGTCAGAGAATGTAAATGAACAAAGGAGTAAAGGGGGAAAGAATACTAAGCACATGCACAAAAACAAAGCAAACATGGCCAGATGGTACAATAGTCAAATCTAAGGATGACATGCTCCTATTCATCATACTAATATACAGATTATCCTTCTAATCAAAAAGGAAAGAAAAGTAGAAAGCCATAGTTATACATGGTGTGTTATATATGATACATTATATTTTATTTAAATACTATTTTCTTACCCACTTCTGTAAAATGTGCCAGTAAAATTAACGTAACAGTGTATCAAAAGAATTAAAAATATATTTTTAAGGTGTAAATAAGAATTTTTTATGAAAAAAAGCCAAAGCTGTAGCAAAATTTGCCAAGTGCATATTATAAGAAAACTTTCAAAGAAATATCATCATATTTTAAACAGTGTATTTCTTCTTAGATGACTCCATCTCTAGACATCTAACTAGAGGTAATCATGGTATGCTGAGAGCAGGAGAGGTAGCTCTCCCCAGGACTAAGCCCCTAATTGGCTGTCCAATATTAAGTTGTCAGCCCTCAAATCAGATATATATATATAAGAAACAGCACTAAATAGATTTGGAAGGTAGTATTTTTGGTTATGTATTATATAATATATATGCATTCAAACACTAAAATATTTGAAGAAAAAGAGGTTATAGATTTGAGAGGAGACATGCTAGGTAACTTGGAGGACTTAGAAGAAGGAATAAGAAGAGGAATGATATAATTATATTTTAATTATAATTATAATTTTATTATATATTAAATTTAATTAAATTTCATTATAAAATACATATAAATATTGTGTAAATTCATCCCTTTCCCTTGCTCCCTTGTAACCCTTCTCTTGGACTTATAAACATATTAATATATGTGAATAAATATATAAATACAACATAAAATAAAAATAAAATGTGAATTTCTTAAATTAAGTTGTTACACTAGGAACACTTATTAAATTCAGCAATATAATTTTAATATCAGGTGTTCTTACAGTTTCTATGGGAATATATTGTCTTGTAAAAATTAGCTAGAAGAACCACAAGAATCCAATTATGAGAATTAAGAATGGGAATCTTCTTTCTGAGAAAAATGATCTGTTTGTCTTTGACCCTGTTGTAATTTTACCTTAACCTTTAGAAAGGATTTGAGAATAATCAGGCATAGACTTGCATGCATGTAATCCAAGTATTTGGGAGAGGAGGCAGGATGATCAGAATCACAATAGTGAGATTGCCTTCCATCTAGGCTACATAAAAACCCTGTCTTAAAAACAAAAGCAAAGTATTTAAGCACATGACTCAAGAAAAGTACATACAAAATATAGCTTATTGTTACCTGCCAGGCAGCAATGAAATGAAAGCAGGATCAATGTTTCCATGACAACATCATCTTTAATTGGCAAAAGCAAGAGTAACTCTTGTCTAGTGTCTGATGAATAAAGGCTTTGTCTTCAGGTAAATCCTTTAATCTGCAAAATATATGTAAAAAGAACTTAGATTTCAAAAAGTAGTTCTTTTCAAGAGAGATTTTCTTCTTTCCTTTAAACTCTGTATCATTCACAGAAATTCACATCCACAGATAAAAACAAATCTTTTTTTGTTATTGAAAACATAAAATACTTGAAATGCAGACACTTAAACACTGTATGCAACTGATGGGAGGATGCAAGCAGCTTATATAATTTAAAAATTCAGTAGTGCTAAAAATATTAACTATTAACACATAAATATTTAAAACTTTTGCTAGATAATTGCAACAACTAAAATATTAACCTGAATTCAAATTTCTCTCATTTGATCTACTGGTAACATTTTAGTAAAACTAAAGGAGTTTTAAAAAGTGGTATGTTGAAACAAAGATCATCGAAATATCTGTATCTATGACCATGCATATAAATAAATACAAAGTATTGTCAACATCTATTTAAAGCATGTTCTTGTTGTCTGAAACAAGTTAGAAAGGTACACATTATGTATATGTATATAGGTTTCTTTGTACAAGGTTCCTTTGTATAGTGGCCTTCAACAATTGGTTCCTCAGTGATACTACACCTAATGAGAGATTATGTTCCAAACTATATGTGTCTAGATTTGCATTGTGTACTTAGTGCATTAAACCAGTCCTTCATATTTGTCCACTGAAGTGTCCTTCTATAGAAGTGTTTTGGGGTAAAACGTAAGAGATGTAATTATACATAGATTCCAAGAGTTATGGACAGTAGTCTTATATATAAAAGATGAATCCATTCAGGGATAATGAAGAGAATCAGGAGGAAAGGGCATAGTAGGAAGCTTCCTACTGCACTATAAGCAACTGCAGTTTCTGCCTCTGAGGAAATTACGAGGTTCAGCCCAGGATAGGTGGACATATTTGCCTGAAAATCATCTAAAAATTTCACTTACTAAAGGACAAAGGAATGAAGGTTCTTGTATATGTATTCTGACAGTGGTCACATGATAATGGCTCTTAAGACTGTTAGAAACTTGATACTTTTGACCTCTTAAAGGTTCAGTCTATTCATATCACTGTAGAGAGCGCTCAGAAGACTAAAACAAAACCTACCATATGACACAGCTTTAGCATTGTCATGAACTATAAGCACTAAATGCCCTACTCCACTGATAGTTTCTCAGCCACGTTCGTTGCCTCTCTGTTCACAATACTAGGAAATGGAAACAATCTAAATATCCTTGAACCAATAGGCAACAAAAATGTGGTAGATATACATAGTGGAATTCTATTCAACTGTAATGAAGAATAGCATTGAGAAATGTATGAGTAAATGGATGGAACTAAATATATTATACTGAGTGAGATATCCCAGATCGAGAAAGACAAATACTACATATACTTTCCTATTTGGGGTTTCTAGCTCCAAGTCTTTGAGTGTAAGTATATAACGTCAAGTAACCACAGAAACTAGGAAAGTCACTGGGGACTTTGGTGCAGGGTGGAGCTGTAGAGAAAGAAATAGTAAGACATAAGTGCTACTATGTGAGAAATGGGAAAATCTACAGCAGAACTTTATCTTCCAAGAGGGAAGAAAAGGAAAGATTAAGGAAGAAGGAGGGAAGAGGTCTAAAGAATGACAAAAATATATAAACAGCTATAGGGAAATATTTTATTTTATGTTTATTTAAAAACACATAATAGATATGTGTATACATACACAAATTGTTGGAGTGAAGTTGAGGTCCCATTGCTGCAGACACCACATGCTTCAGGAAGCAGGACTTCAGGAAAACAACTTGGAACTGACTGGGACATACTGTCCCCAAGGACTGCCTTTCATATATAAAAAGAATCTATCCAACTTGCCAAGGGAGACAAGCAACTTGTAGTCCTTCTGTGTTCATTTTTATAAAAATGTACCCTGTAGACTTATATATTTGACCACTTTGTCCTCAGTTGGCGGAGGAGTTTGGGAAAGATTAGGAGGTTTTTCCTTGTAAAAAGCATTACATGTGGGGCAGAATTTATGTTCTTTCTGCCTCCTGATTTTTGGATATGAGCTCTCAGCTGATGCTCCCATCTGTTTCCCAGTTGTCTGCAATCATAGACTCTAACCCTCTGAAGCTATAGCCAAATTAAATATTTTCTTCCAAAGTTGCCTTGTCCATGGTGTATGATCACAGCAGTAGAAAAGTAACTAAGACACCTATCCAGATGTAAAGCTTGTGAATCATAACAATGACTGGCCTGGCAAGGTACCAATAATGGTGCAACTGTAACACTTATATCCTGGATATAACAACTGCTGTCTGTTTGTTCTCTAATTTCACTCAGTAGGAGAGAATGCACTCCTGGCACTGAAATCTAGTCAACAACCCATAGTCAGAGAGGTTACAGACCCAGCAAAAAGATCCTTCCAAAGCCATTTTCCTAAACCAATATAATTTCTAATTTGTTGTTATACCCACAGATAAGTGTAGCTCTTATTTCTCAACAAAGAAGCTGCTTTGCAAAAGATGAAGATTATTACAGAGATACGAAAACTGTTGAGAATTCAGAGACGTTAATGTGGGGTCCCCAACACCTACTAATAGACCTTCAGTGCAATCCCCATACCCAAGACTTAGGGAAAAAGAAGTATGGGGTACAACAAGATTAGAAGACTTAGAAAATCAGGGCATGTACTCCTAGCTAGTGTCTTCTATACATGACAAGGAAGCCACACCCATGAAATCTCTAAAATAAGATTGCCTGGATATGATCAGAATGACAGCTCTGAAAGGTTTGTCTTGTGTACTGTGCATTCAGACACTGATTATTGTGTCCCAAAATCTAGTTACAGTTCAGACATAGACATTGTCATGAATATTAAAGAATTTCTCTTATCAGTGTGGTGTAATAAATGTTCCCTAAATATTTTTGATTGGTGAGTGAAAAACTGAATAGCCTATGAGTGGGCAGAGAGGAATGAAAGAGTAGATGGACTTCTGGCCCCATCTGGGACAGGAGGATTCTCCATGAGGAAAGTGAGGGTCCACGAGAAAAGGGGTCATGAGACAGAGACGAAAATGATCACCATGCGATTAGGCATGAGGAGTTGTCAAAGGAGTTCTCTATGAGGACAGACAGCCTCAGCAGATCAAGCCAAGGTGAGACTAAATGTAAATATATTGGGGTGGGGGAGGTGACTGAGAAATAGCTAAAACAGCATAGAGAGTTAAGAATATCTGCTCAGATATTGTGATTAAAGCTTGTTGATTAAATCAATAGGTCTCCATCTCAATTATTGGGGAGCTAGCCAGGTTAGAAAAATCTACCACATTTAAATTTCATATAGATGACATCATCTATAGAACATAGATATTTCATAGTCAAATCCCTAGATGAGAAACTATAAGTGGTCAATGGCTACTGAGAAAGGGATAATTAATTTTGTTCTCCTCCTAGAACAAAATCACACACAGGTATCCCAAGAGCTTGCTTACCCATTGATATGTGTGCATATGAGCAAAGCAAATGGCTTTAGTACTTTATATATACATGTGTGGTTTAAAGATACATATATGAAAATATGATGATGAGAAAAGAGATTTGGAATTTGTCAGGTAAACAGGAGTTGGTGAGAGCCCAGGACATCAGAATATCCATGATACAACTCACAGACCATATGAGGCTTAATCAGGGGGAAAGACCAAAGTATGGTTGCTTTAATCCTACCTAGAAGGGGGAACAAAATAATCTGTGGAGGTAGAGGGAGGGAGAAACCTGGAAGGGAGAGGGGAGGGGAAGGGAAAAATGGGCAAGATCAGATACGGGAAGAGACAGGAGGGAAGTCCAGAGGCCCAAGAGAATGAATAGAAACTTGTAGCGGTGAGAGATAGAGAATCAGGGGAACCACTAGAAAGTCCCAGACACCAGGGAAGTGAGAGGCTCCCAGGACCCAACAGGGATAACATTAGCTGAGATGAGATACACAACAAAGCAGGGATAGAACCTGAAGAGAAAACCTCCAGTAGATAGGCATGGCTCCCAGTTGAGGGAAGGGTCACCCACATATCTCAAATTTTTTAACCTAGAATTGTTTCTGTATAAAAGAAACACAGGGAATTAAAAATAGAGCAGAGACTGAAGGAAAGGCCATCCAGATACCTCCTCAACTTGGGGAGACAAACCCTGACATTATTACTGATGTGAAGAAGTGCTTACAGATGGGAACCTGGTATGGTTGTCCTCTAAGATGCTTCACCAGCACCTGACTAAGATATATGCAGATACTCACAGCCAACCATTGCACTAATCCTGGGGAACTCAGGGGAAGAGTTAGGAGAAGGATTAAAGGAGCTGAAGGGGATTGCAACCCCATAGGAAGAACAACAATATCAACTAAACAGACTCCCCCAGAGCACCCAGGGACTAAACTACCATGTCTCCCACTACATATGTATCAGAGGATGGCTTTATCTGGGATCACTGGGATGGGAGGCCATTGGTCCTGTGGAGGCTTGTTGCCCCAGTGTAGGGAGAATGCTATAGGGGTGGGTCAAGAGTGGATGAGTGGGTGGGGGAGCACCCTCTTAGAGGCAAAGGGAAGGGGGAATGGGATTGAGGTTTGCAGAAGGGAGACCAGGAAAGAGTATGACATTTGAAATGTAAATAAATAAAATAGTCAATTAATTAAACAAAAAGAAAAGCAATAATGATGCAGATACAATGCTCATGTATGAGGTTCTCAAAACAATTACTAATGAAAGAATAAAGTCCTTTGAAAAGCCAGTGAAATTCTAACAAACTGTGGTATAATTAAATGCTCAACAAATATTCAAATCAAATACTATGAATTATATTTACCTTTGAAGGTTAAAACACATTTTCTTCACTATGGCAATTTTAGTGTTATTCAAAAATTCATAGAAATTACAGCTATACATTTTGCAAAATATAAGACTTATAAGAAAAGATCGATTGATACCTATATTCTATTTTCATCTAATTCTGGAAGACTTTTTTAGTTCAGTTGCTTATCTCTAATCATCACTGTTAAAGTTTAAGTTTGCTACTGACTTTATAAATAATGAAGGCAATTAATAAGAACCATAATTTGACTTTGTCAATTGCCAAGTATTGTCATGGAAAAAAGAGACACTTTATAGCTCATTCCAGATTTGAAATCACAAAGCTAAAATAAATACAAAAATGTTACTGAAGCAAGACAAGTATAAAAAACCCATGTCATCTGCTACAATAAGAATAGTCTACATATCACAAGAGTCTTTTTAAACAAAGGAAAAGACAAAACAAAACAAAACCAGATATCCTTTAGAATAAAGCTTAATATATTTACAACCCATGCTCCATGGCAGTCTTTAAATAGCCTCCAGATTTAATACATATTGACAAACGTAATTGTTAATGTCAGCTGAACTAAAAAAATGCTAGACCTTGGACTCAAAAACAAAAATGCCCTAAATAGTTTTTCCTGGTTGAGCTAAAAGGAGAAAGAGACATTTGTGGCTTTTGTCATCCACTTTACAAAATTGCTACTAAGACTGTGAATCATGAAATATTGATACATATTATTTCAAATGTATACAGACAATTTTTAATGATGTCTTGGGAAATGCTCAGAGTTCAGCCTCTTTGGGGATGAGAACAAGTAGACTTTGTTTCTAGGAGAGTAACAAATACTTCACATCTTCAAGTAGGAATAATCAACAGCAATTCTGTGCAGAGGAATTATGCATACCAACAAATGTCATCTTCATACTCCCTCATACTCACAGATAGCCACCTTCAACTTTCCAGACTCAAACACCATCAATATGCAGCTCCAAACATGTCTCTCTCTCCTTCCCTCTGCCCCCTCTCATTTTCTAGCATACATACAACACACACTGTACAATATCCACATGTACACACATATGCACACACACACACGAAAAACCTTTAAGAAAGTTCAAGACATTTAGTACAGTGAAATATATAGCCATTGATTTTTAAATGACTGATTCCTATGAGAATTAGTTGCTCTATGAATGTCTTGGAGTGTATATCAGGTCCCTCTCCTGTAACTTTACCACAGAATCATGAGATCAACTAATAATGGCTTTGTATTTTTGATGAAATAAATAATAATAGCAACAATAAAAGTCTAGCCAGATTAGAACCAAAGCATCCTAATTCTACTTTGCTTTTCTTCTTCTTCATCATCATCCTTTCATTCCTTCATTTATAATATACTCATCATCCAGAAATACAGTTTAGCCCCTCTCCATACTAACTCTGACTCCCTCCTTCTGGAACCAAGTTGGTTGGTAGGATGACATGTACAAAATTCCTGAACTACAAGTCCAAGGTCCCTCACAACTTCCCTTAGGATCTTGCAATTTGAAACCCAGAATGTGCCCGTTTTGATGTGACATTTGACACCAGTAGTTCTGTATCTACAGCAACACAAATGATAACTAAGGCAAATGCCAATGGAAGTCACCTCGTGCTCTGGAGGACATCTATGTCAAGTCAGCTTCCCTCCTTTGTCGCTTTGTTAGTCTCAACACGGAGGGTAGTTATTTTGAAAGTATTTCCATTCCAGCATCAGACAAATATACACTCATGTTGTGATGACCCCAACCATAAAATTACTTCTCTTGCCACTTCAGAACTGAAAATTTGCTACTATTATGAATCATAAAGTAAGTATCTGATATGCCGGATATCTGACATGTGATGTCTGAGAAAAGGTCACTTGACTGACCTGCACAAAGGGGTTGCAACCCACAAGTCGAGAACCATTGTACTATACAAAATAAATTTCAGCTGTTTCCAATTTTTGTGGGAATTTTTTGTTGTTGTTGTTACTAATATCAGCATTTAAATTTTCTTTTCTTTGGATTCATTTTTTAATAATTATCTTTAATCTGTTTTTACAATCTAGTCATTATCTCCCTCCCAATCTGCCCTCCAACAATTTTTCATCCCATTCCTCCTTTCCCATCTCCAAGAGGATGTCCCCACCTCCCCACCCTGCCAGGCCTCCCCGCTCTAACCCTCCACAGACTTAAGGCTCCAGAATTCTCTAAACTGAAATAGTTTGCTATGTAGACATATATGTATGTATTTATGTATTCATGGTACATTTCTGCATATTCAAAATTTTATCTCCTTTTTCATTGTAAAATTAACATGAACTAAGAAAGAAAAATCAAATAGACATTAATGTAAATCTTACAAAATTGTAGTAAATCTGAACTAAGCCATTTATTCAAAGAAATTTTTATTTAAAAAATAGGAATATTCTTGAGAAGCCTAACCCCAGTGAAGTTATTAACTAGTTTAAACAACTGGTGAGGCATGCCACTGCCTGTATCCCGATAATTTTCCTTTTCATTGTATCATATTATATATAATATATATATATATATATAATATATATATATATATGTATATATGTATATATGTATATATTTATATATGTGTGTATATATATGTATACATACATATAATCATGTCAATCTGTATACACATTCTGGTGAGTTTATAAATTATAAACACAAAACATATTGCCTGGAAACTCTGAGTTGTCTTGCATTTATTTCAGAGCCTTTTCCACTTTGTTCTCAATTTAGCATCCTCCGCCCTGGCAAAATCAATGTCAATGATACAACGTCAGGAAGAAAATTACGGACTATTTTTTTCAATGGGTTCCACTAGTTTCATTCAAGTGCAGGTTGAAGGAGAAGACACAGCTATCAAATCATGCCAATTCAAGATCTATTTCAAACTATACCCAAGAAAGACAGTGTCTCCTGTGTCTACTTGACTTTTTCTTCAATGTCCCTGCTTTGCTTCAACTCACTTGGCCATTTCCAGGGCATGCTGACCGAACCACAGACACAACTTATATTTGACATGTTACTGTGACCCTAACTACATGTTTCAGGAAAAGGTTTTGTTTTTTCAGCAAATTTAAGTTTCAATAAGTAGATAAAAAGTTCCAAAGTGAACCTTCATCCTCCAAAACCAACAACACTAACCTGTCTCTGAGGGAGCCAAACTTAAGAGACTCTTGATAAATTTTAGAAAAGGACTCATTTTTCTGGCAAAGAGCATTGGCACAAATAGATGTTTGAGGACTATTAAATTTAATGATGGAAGAAAAATAAAATGATAAATTTCACAATATGGTCTTTACATTCATATTCCAAATAAAGGTAGTGGGATGTACATGCAAATTTCCATAATTATAAATGTTGCCTGTGAAGACTTGATGAAGTCCTGAGTGAATGTGTTTTGTTGATATAAGCATGGCCATATCAAGGATTCCAAAGCTTCAGACCAATAGCAATGGCAAGGCCTTCCACTAGTCAAGTACAGATGTTGACAGTATGTGCAGAAAGTATCAACCACAGCTTTCTCTTCCCAGATAACTACAGCTTATATCCTCTACAGAGACACGCTATCTAGATAAGCTAATGTGCTTCCTCCCTCAGATGTATATAAATCTCCAGTAGAATGCACAGCTCACCCAACTACCTTATTCTGTACTTGTGTCTGATTCCCAATTCCCCAAATCAAGTTAATCTCAGAGCAGTTGAAGTCATGACTTTTTGCTTTCTTCCCTTTATCCAATGAGGATGTACTCCAGACTTCATTTGATAATGATGAGGAATAATATACCTTTACTACATTTGCACAGTACTTTCTGAGGCCTAGTCCTTACTTAGAATACAAAAAACATCTTGATAAAGTAATATGATAGAAATGGTTTCCTACAAAGGCAGTTTTCACAGTGCCAGGAAGGAATTGAGAAGTAATGTAATAACCATTAGCTTCTGTGGAGGTTTTTCTTCCCAGGCATGGTTCTAATTGCTTTCATTGGGTTGATCCACTTCATCCTCATGACAGCCTGTAGGGCTTATTCACTTGTTATCTTCATTTTTCAGAACAAGAAACAGGGAAATGGTTGGGTTAATAAACTTGTCCAAGAGAGACAGAAATCAAAGATGCTCTGAAATTATAACATTTTTTTCTGTTAATAGGTGTCAAATGGAGAACTCTAACAGCAAGATTATTACACAATACTGAAGTATAATCTGATTCTTTGAATACTTGTTTACTGTGTGAATTGGTACATCTGGGTCATTGGAACTAGTCATATTAGTATCATTTCATTAGTTTTCAGTTCTGTTCCATAGAGTTATACTCTTTATTTAAATGACTTGGCAACTTAATTTTAAGCATTGAACAATAATCTATCATCTCTATGTTAGCCATGAGTTTAAAACCATATTTTAGATCCAATCAAAACTTCTCAATGATCTGCCAAGTTACAAACATATGTGGGAATACTGCAGGTGTTAAATATATTATCATTATGTATAGGAATACAATGTATACATTTAAATATACACAAGATATTCCTGGAAGGATATATAAAACCTAGTGAAAGAAATTTTTCCTAGGCGAAACAGTGTGCTTAGGAAAATGATCACGTTGATATTTTTATTGAAAGTATGTCTATATGATAAACATTATCAGAAGTATATTGATTGAGGTTGCAATTGTATTTGGGATCAAGAGAGAAATCATAAAGGGGATATCATAGGAAGAACTGAATAGGGTATAGCAAACCAAACTTCCCTCAGTTTATATTCCTCGGCTGGTATTTCTCTAGTGTACCATTACAGAGAAGAAATGTTGTAGAGAGAGTCTCCTCTTCTGAAGGAAGCATCATCTGTCAATAAAATGCTGTTGGTCTATTAGCTTAGGCAGAAAATAGGGAGGTGGCAATTACAGTACAGAAAGCGGAGTTCTGGGAATAGAATCATGGGCAAAAAGATGGCAGAAAAAAACAACAACAAAAATCCAAAACAAAGTTTTGTTCCATCCTAGAACAAAACACACACACACACACACACACATACACTCATACATACACACTCTAGTCCTAAAATGTAAAGAGAAACAATTTACTACTGTTGAGTGGTTAAGAGAAGAAACAGACTGTGAAATAGAGACATTTCTAAATGTCCTGGTTTCTGTCCCTCTAGACGACTGCCAGGCTAGTCTCTGGCTACTTATGTATCTCCAAGAAGTGTGGGGGGTGTCACAGAAATGTAGCTACCTGGCCAGGGTATGCAGTCAGCATGCACTGTATCCTGTGGCTGTATTTTATGCTCATGGTTAACTTTAGAAGCTGTGGTGTTATTTCATGGAGTCACTCCACTTGGAAGAGTTCTAAGCACCAGTGGCTCCACTTGCCATTATCTCCCTCTACAGCCTCTGCTGCTCAGGTGGCCAGCTCAGACTAAATGCTCTCTAAGCACTCACGCACATTAGCAACACTAGTAATTCAATATGGCTGGGATACAGTACTTAAGAGAACCTCTCAACCCTCAGTTATTCAAAGAACAGAGCAGAGACAGTGTTCAGAATAGATGACAGTAATAAATACAAAGTATTGAATCAGTTAATGGCAGGGACTCTAGATCCTCTGTAAACATTAACATAGCATACCTTGAATACAGTACAGTCAGCCTTTATGCTATATATTTTCATTTTAGTTTTTAATTTATATCCATGAAAATGGACTAATCTTAGCTGCTCATTGGTTAGTAGATAATGAATTTTATAATAAATCAATGATATAAAATATTGTATAATTGTTTTAAAAACTGAAGGGTTTTTTTCCTTTTTTTGGAAAAATAAAATAAGAATATAAACAAAAGTGTGGCTTAATGAATTATTATGAGGCAAACCCCCTTTCTCAGGGGATCATTCTAATGGTGTCTTCTGTTCTGACCTTATATTCACTGCAGAGAATGGCTTCTCTTACAAGGAGGTTGCAAGTTAGTGTTTTTCAAACTGAAAATTTCAGTAGCTTTGGATTATCTTTTAGGTTAATTTTTGGATGAAAAATTAAAGTAGGATACCAGCTATAAAGAGATACTGAATTTCATAATGATTAGTAATGCTTGTCTACATGTATAAGTATTGAGTCCTAAAATGTTTAGTATTACTTACTATAAGTATTCATCACAAATAATTTTCCAAATGTCTAAAGAGATAAAATGGCATATGGTTAAATGGGTTGTGCATATACATATACACATACATATATACCATGATATATGTATACACAAGATTTATAACGATTTAATGTCCTATCCTGAAATATAACATCTATAAAACACTAATGGTAAATATTATGAAACTAGTATAATGTAAAAATTGTGATTATATGTGATGCTAACTCCCTGATATTTAATACAAATTCTTACCGTTCCAATTTCCAAAAAAAGAAAAAGAAAAAATGAACCTCAATGAAATTGGTACCTTGGCTCAAAATAAAGCCTTAAATGGTAACGCAGGGATCTCTAACTCACATTAAAGGGAACAAATAAGGGCTCTGTACTCCTTGCATCATTAAAAAGAGATAGAAGAAAACAATTTCATCATCAACAACAACACTGCAACACATGTGCAGCAGCTTGGCTGGTTGAGTTTTCTACCCTCTTTCTTTCTTTCTTTCTTTCTTTCTTTCTTTCTTTCTTTCTTTCTTTCTTTCTTTTTTTTTTTTTTTTTTTTTTTTGTCCAAGTTGCTTTATCACAGTGAACGGAGTGATTTTGACACCTTTGGGAAATGCTAATCATGACTATGAATAGTTCTCTGCTTAGCATTCACACCTATTAGGGGCTGTATCTAGGTGTGTAAAACATTCACTCTATCAACATAGAAGTGTAAATCTAAATTGGGGCAAACTGTGATCTCAGCTTGAATTGATATCACAGCCTCAATTCCAGCAGAAGTGGGAGAGAGGCAGCGTCGCAGCTTCCACCTGCTTTCCCATAAATACGAAATTATTCAGTTGAGTACACCTGGCCAGAATGAGCATGAAATCTAAGGATGGCACACACACACACACACACACGCACACACACACAACACACACACACACACACACACACACACACACACACACACACCACAAGCTCAGGGCTATTGGACAGTCTAGTCCAGTTAGAAGACCCGGCATGAGAGTTCTATGAGAGTTATCAGTTTTTAACTGCTAGTTAGTAACTATTTAAAACCCCAACTTAAAACTTTTCAGTCAACCAAAGGATATCCTCCACTTCCAGAAAGGCCATCCTGAAACCTCTAGCCATAAAGCGCATTCCATCTAAGACAATAAAGTGTAAGTAATTAGCATTACTTACTTCAGAAAAATGCAGTATCGCACAGCACAGTAATAATGCAACATTTCTTAAAATGCCCATTGAGAGAAGCAGAGGGGAGAATAAAGCTTCTCCACTTCAAATGACAATATGTCTGTTACATGAAATGCAATAAAATGCACTCCAGTTTTATTGAAAGAGATAGTTCTAATTCACCCATAATCATGCACATTTAAGAAGCAAACCCATAACAAAAGAACAGAGGCTGTAGCCCTCTCAGTGGCTTCCCCAGCTCTGTGCTAGTAGACAGCCTCAGACCACATGGAGCCTCTTCTCAGGATTTCATCTTGCCAAAAATGTACTTTGCAAATCACTCAGGAGACATGTAACTATTGGCAGGGAAAGTTTGAGGATCTTATGGAAATTGAAAGTAAGAACTAATAGTCAACATATTTATTTCATGTTGGCCCACTACCACATGTTCTAAGCCTGATTTACCAGATCGAGATGAATACATAAAGGAGGGACAAACAGCAGCACTTTGAGTAGGGATGGGGATTCAGAATACTATGTTATTCGCTCAATTCTAGAATTCTCCTAGACATACATTGATGGCAGCTTTCCTTCTGGGAGTGGACTTAATAGCTTTGAGTTTGTTCAGAACCAGGGTCACTGGTCCTTTCCACTTATCTGGAGTCTCCTATACCATGCCATTCTTAGCACATTCTTAACCATATCTTAATTTGAAGGAAACAAACTTCCTTTCAATGTGCCTTCACATTTCCCAATACAAAAGGAAATGCAACTTTTCATAAGTGCATGTTCCAATCTTCTCACTATCGGAGATGGTAAGCTAGTGGTAGGGCAGACAGGTTGCCTGCCTGGTTCAAAAAAAAAAAAAGAAAGAAAGGAAAAGAAAAGAAGAGAAAAAAAGAAAAACAGGCTTTTTCTGTTTTTAGACAATTGTTAACTTGCCACATCTTTTCTCAAAATTTGAAACTGTTTACATTTTTATAAACCAAAGGATTAGCTTAAGAAAACCAGCTGAAAGACAAGGTCTTACCCACAAGGTTGAGATTTTGAGGCTTCTGTATGACCTTCTTTCAAGGGAAAAGCAGTGGAATACTGAAACTTGACCTAGTAAGAATCTCTTTCTGGTCCCAGCAAGCCAATTCAGTTGATAAAAAGCATTTGATATAAAAGCCTGAAAATATTCAAAGTCTTTTCCTTGGAACCCACATAAAGGTAGAAGAAACGACCTAAATCCAGAAATGTATCTATGTATCTCCTGACCACCTTTATGTATGTGCATCCCAGGCATATATATATTTCCATCCCAACCCTCACCAAACACATAGTAGGAATAAACAAACTAAAAATACAAAATATAAATTATCCTCAAAGATAAACTCTGCTCTTTCCATACATTGCCTGGTCACTTCCTCTTGCATACCCTGAATGCTCAAAAGCCTCTGATGACCCCAGCCCACAGCAGACACTCAAAACAATATGTGTTGAATTAATCAACATTAGGTTTCAGGCAGTAGTTACCATACTTGGCTCCATGTTAGACCATCTGGGGAGCTATGCAAAAACACAGACCCCCTCAGTCCACTGAATCATAATTTCTAGGCACCAAGCCCAGAATTCGTATTATTAAACAACAACAAAAAAAAATCCTCAAGTAATTACACTGCAGAATCATCCACACACCCAAGAACTGTGGGCTATGACATAATGAGCCTGAGAAACTCTTGTCCTAGCTGTTAGTGACAAGACTCAAGGGTGACATCTCATGATGTTTAACCTGAGTTTCTTTTCCCTTTTATTTCGTGAATTTTTGCTCTGGGGACAGCTGAGGCTAGAGAAAATCAAGTTCAAGTTGCTACCCAAATGAGCTGATTCTAAATGTATGCATGATTTCTGCATGCTCCAGCTGAGAAAAGCCAACAAAAGCCTCAATGGGACACAGGGTAAGAGAAACAAATCTCTTTAGAAATGTAAAAGGAAAGGTTTTCCATAGAGATAAAGGTTCACAGAGGAGTGGTAAAAAGTGAAAAAAGAAAAAATGTCAGGACCTCCAATATGAGAAAGATGCTGAAGAAATTCTAAGATCCCAAAAGGACAATCCAAAGTCAAGGACAGGAAAATGGAGGTAACCTGAACAGATGAATGACCTGTGACTCATTCATTACCTAATTTCACTCCATCCACTGTTTACAAACTCTGCAAGAATTCTCTGAAATAAGCAGGACAGCCTGGCCAACAAAATCCAAGTTGGCTACAAAATGGAAATCCCTAAGCTGAGTGATTAGAGGTTTAGAAAACATGATATCTTGTGATCCTGGAGACAACAAGTCCTAATTGAGAACCCCTAATGCCCAACTACGGCAGGGCTTCTCATATAAACTGGGGAAGGTGCTAGTTAGTGGAAATGGCTTGGTGTAGATTATTTAATGACTTTGGGAGACACTTAGACGGATCAGCCCAGTAAGAATTCTTCCTCCTTTGGTTATATAACCTTCTCATTTTGTAGTTTGAAAGGAGAGTGATTAAGGTTTTATCATAAGCTAAGAAAGCCAGGAGTGCTGAACTTGAGCTAATATTCTCTCCTGGTCTATTTCTCCTGAGTCCAATTATTTGCAGGGTTGTAGAACTATTATTTTATTTAGCAAGGGCTTGCTTTGAGACTTATTATCAAGGAACAATAAAAAGATAGATTCTTACTTACCCTATCTTTTTTAATGTCCATTTTAGACAGGCTTTACTTTACTGAAGTGTGTATATTTGAATAAATAACATACAAGGTGCATTTAAAAAGCAGATACATTTGATTACCTAAAGTTTAGAACGGATGCTTTGGCATTTGGGTCCCTTGTATTATTTTTCTTTTGGTCTGGAATAGAAGAAAGAAATGAAAAATAAACTGGTGTTCCTATTGAGAATGAAAACTAAAATCCAGGAAATTACTGGGGTTTTCAGTAAACTGCAAGTAGATCCTCATGACATTCTAGGCTAGTCTGTAGTCCAGGTGTATATAGAAACAGTGTATCAACTGCCCACAGTCTATGCTTAGCCATTCCCTCTCCTTTATAAATGTTCTGACCATTTAATTTGACACATTGGCAAATAGTTTATTTTCTTCACATAAAGAGGCTATTGCTGACCTCTAATGAGACAACTTATCAGGCTCCTGTCAGCATGTACTTCCTGACATCCACATCAGCATCTACCTTTGGTGACTGCACATGGGATGGATACCCTGGTAGATGGTCTGCAAATGGCCCCTCTTCACTTTCTGTCCTGTACTTTGTCTCCATATTTGCTCCCTTGAGTATTTTGTTACTCCTTCTAAGAAGGACTGAAGTGCCACCCCGACTTGGTCGTCATTCTTCATGAGCTTTATGTGGTCTGTGAGTTGAATCTTGGGTATTTCAAGCTTCTGGGCTAAAATCCAATAATCAGTGAGTGAATACCATGTATGTTCTTTTGTGATTAGGTTACTTCACTCAGGATATTTTCTAGTTCCATCCATTTACATAAGAATTTATTGAATTCATTGTTTTTAATAGCTGAGTAATATTCCATTGTGTAAATGTACCACATTTTTTGTATCCATTCCTCTGTTGAAGGACATCTGGATTCTTTTCAGTTTCTGGCTATTATAAATAAAGCTACTATGAACATAGTGGAGCATATGTCCTTGTTATATGTTAGAACATCTTCTGGGTATATGCCAGGAGTAGTATAGCTGGGTCCTCAGGTAGGATGTCCAATTTTCTGAGGAACTGCCAGACTGTTTTCCATAGTGGTTGTACCATCTTGCAATCCCACCAACAATGGAGGAGTGTTCCTCTTTCTCCACATCCTCGCCAGCATCTGCTATCACCTGAGTTTTTTATCTTAGCCATTCTGACTGGTGTGAAGTGGAATCTCAGGGTTGTTTTGATTTGCATTTCCCTGATGACCAAGGATGCTGAACATTTCTTTAGGTGCTTCTTGGCCATTGTCATTTTCTCAGTTGAGAATTCTTTGCTTAGCTCCTTACCCCATTTTTTAATAGGGTTATTTGGTTGTCTAGAGTCTAATTTCTTGAGTTCCTTGTATATATTGGATATTAGTCCTCTATCGGATGTGGGATTGGTAAAGATCTTTTCCCAATCTGTTGGTTGCCGTTTTGTCCTATTGGCAGTGTCCTTTGCCTTACAGAAAGTTTGCAATTTTAAGAAGTCCCATTTGTCAATTCTTGATCTTAGAGCATAAGCCATTGGTGTTCTGTTCAGGAACTTTTCCCCTGTGCCTAGGTATTCGAGGGTCTGACATATTCAGAGGCAGATGCTCACAGCTAACCATTAAACTGATCATGGGGTTCCCAACAGAGAAGATAGAGTGAAGACTGAAGGAGTTGAGAGGATTCACGACACCATGAGGAAAGCAACAATATCAACCAACCAGAGCCCCCAGGGTCTAAACCACCAGCCTGGGAGCGCTTAGGTAGGGACCCATGGCTCCAGCTATACATGCAAGAGAGCTATATATAAGTGGGAGAAGAGATCCTTGGTCCCATGAAGGCAAGACATCGTGGAGGGTGGTATTCGAGGGTGGGGAGGGTGAGTGGGGGTACACCATCATAGAGGCAAGAGGAGGGGAAGGGATAGGGAGTTCCTGGGAGGGAGGGGGGAAAAGAGGGTGAGGGGAAAACATCTGAAATGTAAATAAAATTTCCAATAAAAAAAAAAGAGGCTATTGCTAAGAGTCCTTTTAAAGTTCCATATTCATTTCCATAGGTACAAAGACTTTTCTTTTCTCTCACCATCTATGGATGGTCTTGAACATAAACCGTGGTATATAGAGGCCCTTTTGGATGTTGACAATGACAACAAAACATGTCTTATGCTACTAGGGGAAAAGTATTAGTGTAAAATGTCAAGATTTGATTTATTTCAAGTGTTTAGAATTGAATATTGTTGCTAAGAAATGTTCCTTTTAAAGCATTCAAAGTCAGGATATCACAGTCACCTTTGTCCTGTATTGACTGCTACATGGCCTGCACTAAGCTGACTTAATCTTTCCAACAGACACATGAAGGTGGTATTATGACTCAGCTATAAAAATCTCATTTATAAAGAAGGAAATGAAAGTTTAAGGCAATGATCTTATCTGTTTACTATCATCCAGGTAACCATCAGAGGTCTCTTGTGCATTCCAAACTAAGAGTTCAACTGCTTATGTCCACTTCCTGGAGTACACCTATGCTTCTTTATCAGTTTAGAACAGTGAGTTCTTGGGGGACTGAGTGTTGTTTTAGAGGGTTAGAAAACATACTGCTCTTGCAAAAGATTCCATTTCCAGTAACAAAGTCAGGTAGACCTGTACTATCTGACACCCCCTTCTGGTCTTTGTATCCACGTGCAAACCACTATTCAAGTATACACATATAACATGTAATTAAAAATAAATCTACTTGTTGGACCCATGTATTTCAATGTCTAGGCAGTTGCTCTCAGAGTTGCTCCCAAGATATCTAGCATAGCTCTAGTTTGAGCAAAACATAATTTCTTCACGTCTTTACATTGGAGATAATTGACAAGTTATTTGTTCCTTTAACATTCTGGAAAGGATATACAGAGAAGTTGGATAGGATTGGAGGTGAGTAGGCTAAAAGGAATGTGTAGGTACCATGAAAGGCCCCTTGACACAGTCTGAACACAAAGGAATTGCATTTCATTTCCACATGGTATTTGCTCAGAAAGTGAGCTCCATTTCCTAGGAAGAGCTGACAGACTGACCTGGCAGAGAGCCTTCCAGAACCACATACATAAAATCTGGACCTGCATGACCTGTCATGCAGCACATTCTATTACAGAAGCTTGGCTTCTGTGAGGTTACCACTCCAGGGAACAATGCTTCTAAGAACTAGGAAAGTGCATACTTAGCAAAAACAGCCCTTTTCAGGGCTGGCAGCTGTCCTTGTGTGAGGAAGTATGTACCTGAAAGAGGCAAAGAATTCCGTGAGCCCGCAGTTCCCGTACTGATTTCTATCTGTATGTGCACATTTTCCTAAAATTATCTTTCACCTATCTTTCAATAAAAGGTGCCAAAAGAGGATAGTGAACAGTTTCAGATTTTCAATTAGAAGTATATCCTTTGCACAACATGTACTAGTTAATATATGTAGTTTTTAGCATTTGATGTGAATACTGACCTGAATATAAATTGTGTATTTGTTTAACTATGGAACTTAACACATGCATTTCTACTTTTATTGTATATGCTGTAGTTTTCTAAGCAGCTATAAAAATCACAAACTCATGTCCAAGTGAATCAAGGACATTACATAAAACCAGCTACAGTGAATCTAATGGAAGAGAAAGTGGGAAATAGCCTCGAACACATAGGCATGCACAGGGAAAATTTCCTAAACAGAACACCAATGGCAAAGGCTCTAAGGTCAACAATTGACAAATCGTGAAACTGAAAAGCTTCTGTGAAGCAAAGAAACTGTCAATAGGACAAAATGGAAATATATAGATTAGGAAAAGATATTTATTAACCCTACATCCAATAGAGGGCTATCCAATGTATACAAAGAACTCAAGAAGTTAGACTCAAAACAAACCACCAAATAACCCAATTTTTGAAATGGGCTACAGAGGTAAAAGAGAATTCTCAACTGAGGAATCTCAAGAAGCATCTAGAAAAATGTTCAACATTCTTAGATATCAGGGAAATATAAATCAAAATGACCCTGAGATTCCACCTTATACCAATCAGAATGGCTAAGATCAAAAACTCAGGTGACAGCAGATCCTGGGGAGGATATAGAGAAAGAAGAACACTCTTCCTTTGCTAGTAGGATTGTAAGCTAGTATAACTGGAATTCAATCGGGAGTTTCCTCAGAAATTTGGAAACAGTTCTACCTGAAGATCCAGCTAACCACTTCTGAGCATATGCCCCAAAATGTTCTACCATATCACAAGGACATGTGCTACACTATGTTCAAAGCAGGTTTATTCATGATAGTCAAAAGCGGGAAACAAACAAGATGTCACTGAATCAAAGAATGGATACAGAAAATGTGGTTCGTTTTCAAAATGGAATACTATTCATTTGTTAAGAATGAGGACATCATGAGTTTTGCAGGCAAATTTATGCAACTAGAAACTATCATCCTGAGTGAGGTAACCTATAACCAAAAAGACATACATGGTATGTACTCACTGATACGTTGATATTAGCCAAATGTTCAAAATACTCACGATACAACTCACAGACCACAGGAAGCTTAACAGGAAGGAAGGCCCAAGTGTAGATGCTTCAATCCCACTTAGAAGAGGGAATAAAATAATCATGAGTGGCAGATAGAGGGAGGGTCAAGGGTTAGAGAGGGGAGGGGGAGGGAAAAAGGGAGGCAGAATCAGGTATGAGGGAAGACAGGAGAGAAGCCCAGAGGATCAGGAGAATGAATAGAAATAAGAAGCAGTGTGGGGTGGGGGACGGGGGCAACCACTAGAAAGTCCCAGAAACCAGAGATGTGTGAGGTAGGAGTGGGTTAGTGGGTAGGGGAGCACTCTCTTAGAGGCAAAGTAGAGGGGGACTTGTAGAGGGGGAGCCTGAAATTGGGAAAACATATGAAATGTAAATAAATAAAATAATTAATAAAAAATATTCTCTCCAAATAATAAAAAATAAAAATATAAAGAAAGTCACCTAACATTAGTCATTAACATTTGCTAAGGCATTTATTCTGTGCAGCCATGTATGGATTATATTAACAAATTTTCACATAAGTATAGTAGGATCATATACAAATAAAGTAGAGCTCATATACAAATGGTCAGAGAAATTATAATTTGGGAAATTAAAGAAATTCAATAGGGGTTCATTACATAACACACAAACTGAAAATCCACAAATGTCTACTTCTCTACTTCCCTTCATCACAGAATCCAGAGTCCAGAAACCATCCCTACATTTAACTGTTCAGGGAATATATGAGAATATCATGATCCTATTTAATCTAGCACTGCAAGTGAAAGAACTACTCATTCTATCTTCTATTAATGCATGTAGTAATAACACAGTTTTTTTTTCTATCAAAGTATCTTAAAATTTTATTTCTAATTCTACATATAAAATTAAATTAGAAATAAATCATGTAAAATGTGGAAACAAAGTCAAGAATATCAAGTCTCTGAGCAATATTAACAAGTTAACAATCTAAGGAAAGTTATTGGCAGAAAGTAAAATGTTTATGAATGTTAATTGATGATAATTCAATTAAAGAGGGGAGTTTTATACTCTATGTGTAGGGTCTAGCTTACATAACAATATGCCCATTGTTTCCAGACCTCAAAAAATACCAGTAGCATGTCTCCTGGATACACACAGTAGAGATACTCTTTTTATGTGCACAGAGAATATGCACAAACATAACTCCACAGAATTACTAGAAAGAACAAAGCCACAGGACAAATCACATTCTTTAACAAAAGAGTGATAAGTGATCCAAGGGGCATTTTGGTTGACAGACCATTGAGCATAAAGAGTAAACAAAGTCCACTTTACATATCCACACAAACTAATATGTAAGATATGCTACATTGAAAAGTACACTGCAGAAAATAAAAGTACAGTATGATTTTCAGAAATTTTTTAAACATGAAACTTAACAAGTGTGAATATATAATAAAACTCAAGTAAAATAGAAAATTTGAGTAATATTGAAATACTTGTAACAATTGAGCTAAAGGGACATGAACAAGGAAAATATAAGATTGGTTCAATGTCATCAACAGTATTCTATTTCGAAAAGTATTTTAAAATTGCATGTATTGTTTACAGATGAACATATTATTTTTCCTAAACTCCATAAAGTTATAAACTAAAACAGAGGTCATGTTCATACAGGATATCAATTGGTTTCATCTTCATAGTCAACAATAAATGACTGTAAAATATCCTATTATATAGTCTGTTAAAGATGAAGAATAACTTTATGAAACAAACAAACAAAAATCCCTGCTAATCTCTTACCATAGAGATGAAGAATGACAAATGGTTGACAAGTATTTTTTAAGTATTTAAACAAATAATTTAGAAAGATTGCAAAGTGGCAACCTGCAACTCATACAAAGATAAATCAGAAGATTGAAATGATGGATTACTTTTTTATTATTATTACTTTTACTTTTTTACAGTCCATCCATTGCCTCCCTCCTGGTCTCCCTATCCCACAGTTCCTCCTCCTGCCTGTCTCCAAAAAGATGCCTACCACCAGGCCTCCCCACTTTCTTCGGCCTCAAGTCTCTCAAGGGTTAGGTGCAACTTCTCCCTCTGAGGCCAGACCAGGCAGTCCTCTGCTATATAGGTGTCAGGGTCCTCAGACAAGTTTATGTATGCTACCTTATGAATGACTCAGTGTCTGAGAGATCTCAGGGATCCTGGTTAGTAGAGACTGCTGGTCTTCTTATGGGGTCTCCCTCCTCCTCAGCTTCTTCCAGCCTTTCCCTAATTCAACCACAGGTATCCACAACTTCGGTGTAATGGTTGAGTATAAGTATCTACTTCTGTCTCTGTCAGCTGTGTGTTGGGACTCTCAGAGGACCACCATGCTAGGCTCCTGTCTGTAAGCACACCAATGACAAGGTTAAAATGGAGAGGTGGGGAAACCTGGGATATATAACTACATAGACTTACAGGTAGATGTTTATTAAAAGGAAGTAAGGGCTGGCTTTTCCTCTCACAAAATTGTAACTTTATAGGTAGCCTTATCCTGATACATATCTATATATTTAATGCTTCTAACTGTCACAGACTAAATTGGACAGTGGTTCTAAAAGAGTCCAAGAAATGCGAATGGCCGAGAAGCACCTAAAGAAATGTTCAGCATCCTTGGTCATCAGGGAAATGCAAATGAAAACAACCCTGAGATTCCACCTCACACCAGTCAGAATGGCTAAAATCAAAAACTCAGGTGATAGCAGATGCTGGTGAGGATGTGGAGAAAGAAGAACACTCCTCCATTGTTGGTGGGATTGCAAGATGGTGCAACCACTATGGAAAACAGTCTGGCGGTTCCTCAGAAAATTGGACATATCACTACCTGAGGACCCAGCTATACCACTCCTGGGTATATATCCAGAAGATGCTCTAACACATAACAAGGACATATGCTCCACTATGTTCATAGCAGCTTTATTTATAATAGCCAGAAACTGGAAAGAACCCAGAGGCCCTTCAACAGAGGAATGGATACAAAAAATGTGGTACATTTATACAATGGAATATTACTCAGCTATTAAAAAAATGAATTTGATAAATTCTTATATAAATGGATGGAACTAGAAAATATCATCCTGAGTGAAGTAACCCAATCACAAAAGAACATACATAGTATTCACTCACTGATTATTGGATTTTAGCCCAGAAGCTTGAAATACCCAAGATTTAACTCACAGACCACATAAAGCTCATGAAGAATGATGACCAAGTAGTGGGGGCTTCAGTCCTTCTTAGAAGGAGTAACAAAATACTCAAGGGAACAAATATGGAGACACAGTGCAGGACAGAAACTGAAGGAAGGACCGTCTACAGACCATTCCACCTGGATATCCATCCTATGTGCAGTCACCAAAGGTAGAGGATGATGTTGATGTCAGGATGTACATGCTGACAGGAGCCTGATATAGCTGTCTCCTTAGAAGTCTGCAAGAGTCTGACATACTCAGAGGCAGATGCTCACAGCTAACCATTAAACTGATCATGGGTTTCCCAATGGAGAAGATAGAGTGAAGGCTGAAGGAGTTGAAAGGATTCACGACACCATGAGGAAAGCAACAATATCAACCAACCAGAGCCCCCAGGGTCTAAACCACCAGCCTGGGAGCACTTAGGGAGGGACCCATGGCTCCAGCTATATATGCAAGGGAGCTATATATAAGTGGGAGAAGAGATCCTTGGTCCCATGAAGGCTGGATGTCTTGGGGGGGGATATTCGAGGGTGGGGAGGTAAGGTACGGGGGAGGATGGGTAGGGGTACACCAACGTGGAGGCAGGAGGAGGGGGGAAGGCATAGTGAGTTCCTGGGAGGGAGGCGGGAAATGGGGTACGGAGAGAACATCTGAAATGTAAATAAAATTTCCAATAAAATTAAAAATAAAAAAAAACAAAAGAGTCCCTGTCTGTTTCAGGAGATATATCACCCCCAAGCTACCTGACTGTCGGCCAGGGAAAGGGGAATGGCAGACAAAGCTTTGTAAGATCAGATACTAAAGGTAGAGCTGTTTGGGAACACTGTCACTTAGCTCAGTCCAACAAGTCCAGTCTTGTTCTCTCATCTACTAAGATGAGTTTTGATTATTTTTTTGCTTTACTCTTGTCCAGAGTGAATCGTTTTCAGGAGTACAAAACTATGACTGCTTGTTGCGTTGGATATTGATAAAACTGATAGGTGGGGATACAGAAGGCATTTTCTCCTCCGATCTATAACACTGCTCTGGATGATTTTTGTAATAATTGAAGTTTTAAAATGGATCTACATTAAACAAAAAAACCTTCTTAAGGCAATTCTGACATGCATGGCAATTTAAGAATAATGATGTAAGTTACCATTAACTACTCAGCTAAGACAGATAGGAGAATATTATATAACCTGGGGAATAAAGAACAATGAAGCTTTTAATCTCACATTAGGTATAATATAGCTGTCAACAGAAATTAGTTAATGATACATATTATATAAATAGCACTCAAAATATGTCCCAACTTTCCCCTCTATTTATTCCATTCCACAATTACAATTTCAAAAGTCACTTTTTAGTTTACATTTTCTGTCTAACATAAGGGGTATCGATTAATGAAGTGGATTTTCAGGCTGTCAAACTTAAAGAACTGAAAAAAAAAAAAAAAACACAGTGTAGGAGTCAAGTTATTCAAACACAAAGTATACATGGAATGGGTATCTTTGAGTGCACATGAGAACTTATATGCATTTAAAAGGATAATTTGATAGGGAAATAGTTAAACCCAAGCAAATAGTTTATGCTGGGAATGTATAACCCAATGGTCGAAATAGGTACACAGAGATTATTCCAATAGAGACTTGTATTTTATTACTCCAGATAAAGTTCTGGTTTTAAACTCTGCCTCTGTTTTCTTACAATGGATATATTAAAATGGTATTAAATAACACAGTAAGATCTAAACTGGAGGAAGAGGAAAATACAGACTCAGGGAAAATGAATTGATATGAATAAGCAAAATACATTCCAGGTAAAAACTGTTTAAATTACACTGGTAAAACCCCACATTGCTATTCAAAAGATATTCAATATTGTTTTGTAATATTTACCTATACATATTCATATTTTATAAGTAGAGAATGACATGTACTTCTTCAGTAGTGCCCCTCATAAGGTCCCCTAAGTGTTTTCATCTCAAAACTATAAAAACAAAAACAAATGCATAGTCAAACATGCAACTAGACTAGTATTTACTTAACCCTTTCATAAATGGGACATTATGAAACTGAAAAGTTTATGTAAGGCAAAGGAAACTGTCAATAGGACAAAAAAGCAACCTATACATTGGGAAAAGACCTTTATTAACCCTACATCTGATAGAGGGCTAATATTCAAAATATACAAAGAACTCTAGAAATTAGACTTCAGAAAACCAAATAACTCAATTAAAAAGGGGGCTACTGAGCTAAACAGAAAATTCTCAACTGAGGAATCTCAAATGTCCAAGAAGCACCTAAAGAAATGTTCAACATTCCTAGCCATCAGAGAAATGCAAATCTAAATAACTATAAGATTCCACCTTACACCAATCAGAATGGCTAAGATCAAAAACTCAGGTGACTGCAGATGCTGGCAAGGATGTAGAGAAAGAGAAACATTTCTCCATTGCTGGTGGGACTGCAAACTTGTGCAACCCTCTGGAAATCAATCTCAAGTTTCCTCAAAAAGTTGGAAATAGATCTACCTAAAGACCTAGCTATACCAATCTTTGGCATATATTCAAAAGATGCTCCACCAAACCACTGAAGCACATGCATGACTATATTCATAGCAGCCTTATCTATGATAACCAGAAGCTGGAAACAACCCAGAGGTCTAACAATGGATGAATGTATACAGAAAATGTAGTTCACTTACACAGTGGGATACTATTCAGCTATTAAGATGGAGGACATCATAAGTTTTGCCAGCAAATGGACAGAATTGGAAAATCATCTGAGTGAGGTAAATGGGACCCGAAAGGTCATTCATGGTATGTACTTACTAATATGTTGATACTAGCTAAACAGTTCAGAATACCTAGGGTATAATCCACAGAACTCACAAAGGTTAACAAGCAGAAGGACCCAAGTAAGGATGGTTGGATCACTTGGAAGAGAGAAGAAAACAATCTTGGAAGGGGGGGACTTAAGTGAGAGATGAGATGGGGAGAAGAAAGAGGAAAAATGATTGGTGGGGAGGGGGACAGGAGAGAAGCCCTGAGGGCTAGCAGAATGAATGGAAATATGCAACCTCAGGGAGTGGGAGTGGGGGGACCCTCTAGAAAGTACCAAAGACCAGGGAGGTGAGATCCAGTGACCAGCCCAACTTGGGATCCATCTTAAGGAGGAGGCTTCAAGGACTGATACTATTATTGATGCTATGGTGTGCATACAGACAGAAGCCTAGCATGGCAGCCCTCTGAGAGGCCCAACAAGCAGCTGACTGAGACAAAAGCAGATACATCCAACCATTGGACTGAAGTCACGGACCCCTGTGGTTGAATTAGGGAAAAGCTGGAAGAAGGAGGGTGACCCCATAGAAAGGTCAGAAGTCTCAATTATTCCAGACCCTTGGGACCTCTCAGACACTGAGATACCAGCCAAGCAGCATACAGGAGCTGTTCTGAAGCCCAAGAAACATATATAGCATAGAACTATCTAGTCTGGCCTCAGTGGGTGAAACCAAGCTCTCAAGAGACTTGAGGCCCCAGGAGGAGGGGGAGAGGTCATCCTCTTGGAGACAGGGGAAAGAAGGAATGGGTTAAAAAACTGTAGGAGGGCAGAACCAGAGGGGAGCAACACAACGACTGCATTATAAAATAATAAAAGTAGTAGAAAAAAAAGACACAAGTAACACAACATTTTTCCATTGTTATCAGACCATAGAAATGTCAAAGTCAGATGGAAATCTGAACACAGTGCATAAGCAACCCCTAGTAAGGAAGCAAAAGATGATCATTTAACAAACCCTTTGAAATTTTACCCCACTTTATGAGCTATAAAGGTACAAAGACATCAAAGAGTATAAAGAAACTGCTTTTTTTTTCCTCAAATGGTTATTAATCATATTTGACAGACAGGTTTGAGCTAAACTTTCAGTTTGTCACAGGGGAGACCATGGAGTTATTGGAACTAGCACATGAGACTCAGAATAAAACACAAACTGATTTTTCAATATTGATCAGAGACTACAAGGTAGACAATAAATTGGGGGAACTGACACAGGAGGTCAGGCTGGCATTGAAAGGGAAATGATATTATTAGAATGTCTCTCAATAAATTAAGATGTAAAACTTGCAACCAAATGATGTAATATTGTACAGTCAAACAGTTAAGATGGAAGTAGCTTGGGTTTGAGAATGGAAGTTACAATAACTTTATATATTTTCAGGTCATTTTGCTAATTCTTTATTTGAACTCATCATGGTTTGTTTTCAAGTTTAGATTTAGATTATAGTCTCGTGAATGCTAGAAACTTTAAGGAGACATATACATCTATACATAATTAAGTCATTTTAGCCAATAACTTTCATTTGCAAGTATTTAACAAAGTTTCTAAGACCTAAAATACTGAATATCATCTCTAATCTAATACATAAACAGAATGATTATATCTAAGAAGACATGGCTCACACTATCAGAAGAATTCTTTGGAGTATTTACTTCAAAAAGCAATTACAGAGATAGCCATACTCTAACCTTGAAGGGTACTCTATTCTATCTATTCTATTGAGATCATTAGAATGGAATTCAGACACCTACAAGTTTTGAAGGTATTCTAGGTAAGTCTTGGAGCAGTAAAGCTGAGAACTACCAGAAACATATTCACAAACAATTATGAGACATAGAACAAGAAAAAATTTAAAACCACAAATTTGAGGGCTTACTATATAAGCAAGAGTCTTACTGACCTAAGACAGAAATGCATTGCTTTTGAGAAAGCATATTCCACGATGGGTAAAGAAGGCATTCTTGGCAGAATGACCTAAGACAGGCTCAGTCTTGTTTATGCATTAAAAGGGAGTGGGGGGTGGAGAGCTTTTGGGGCTGCTTGGCAAGACTCTGACATGGGCCAAGAACAAGGAAATAGGCTGCTTGGCAGGAATATGACATTGGCCAAGGATAAGGAAGTGGGCTTCAGGCAGGATTCTGACAGTAGACTAGAACAAAGAAGTAATTTCAGGCAAAAATTTAAATCTTAGGCTAGAACAAGGAAGTAGGCTTCAGACATGAAAATGACTTTGGGCTAGGTCAGGGAAGTAGGCTCATATATTTTGGTCATCCTGATAAGCCCTTAGAAACAGTAATCACAGGAGTGTTCATGAACTTTCTTTATTGCCTTGCTTGTTCTTTGACTATTTGTGTTTATTGTCTTGCTTGTTCCTTCACTATTTCAATCTATTGTATTGCTAGCTCCTCAACCTAGGGGGGTGGGGAAACACTTGAGTTTGCAGTCCTTTTTTTTTTTTTTTTTTTTTTGTCTTAAAACATTTATTTTGAGGGTTCAAGTTCCAGGTGGAATGAAATAAACACATCCCACTATTTCTCTCCAATTCAATAAGTCCTGGTTTGCTTCCTATTGCTGGGGGTGGGGTTGGGGACATCATCTTGGAGACAGGCAGGGAGAAATGGGATGAGGATCATCTGGAGGCAGATCAGGAGGGGGATAACAACTGGAGTTTGCATTCTTAGTGCTCACAAAAATGCTGTTTCATAATATAAGCCTATAACATTAGCACTGAGTGTGAAACGGTAAAGACAAATGAATTGCAGGAACTTGCTAGACAAAACACTGAATTTCAAGTTCAAAACCAACTCTGTCTCAAAATAAGAAGGCATAGAAGTAGATGAAGAAAGCATCTCGATGTCAATCTCTAGCCTCCTCATGCACATGCTTGAGTGAAGCATACACACACACACAAATACATACAGCACACACACACACACACACACACACAGACACACATACACATACACAGAGATTCTCTCTTTTCCCTCCCGCCTCTCTCTCTCTCTCTTCTCTCTCTCTCTCCTCTCTCTCTCTCTCTCAAAACGTTCCAGTTCATGGCTACTGGATTTTCTCCTGGCAGGAATAATACTTCAAAACCTCTGTAGTTAACTAATAGCAATTAAGTGACTATAATTCTAAACTAAAATTAGAGTATCTATTATTGCTTTAAAGGTTTTAAATAGAAAAGAATAGATATGAAGAAAAGGAGGTAATATCAGTTATAGAAGTTTAAGTAAGGCAAGAGATGGGAGGATAGGGCAGAGGTGGGGAGGGAGAAGGATAACTTACTTTTAAAATGTCTGAAAGGGAGATATGTAAACCTTCTATTGTGTATGCTTCCTGAATGTATGCTTATAGGTGTAGTCATAAGAAAACAAGAATTAGAGCTATTGTTCCAGAGGATAATCTTCCTCCCAGAAGCCATAGGATGCTAAATAAAAAGCTTAGGGTAGATATGGAAGAGCTTCCCTTCAGCTGTTCATCAGGGGTATCCCAGAGAACATATCCAATACGAGCTACTGCCATTGTTCATTATTGCACATCAGAAGTTGATAAGACCCTATAGCTGAAGATACAAATAGTTCCTTCATATGACATATAGAAATCAATTTGGTACTGACTAGGAAGCTTCCTCTCTGATGGTTATCTTTCATGCTACCAGAGTGTGCTATGTAGTCTTCTGGAATAGAATCCAGTGATGAACCCTGTGAGCTACAATAATGATCAGAATGGTAAAATTTGTCCAGCTATACAGTAGGGGCAGTGACATGAATATTATTGGAGTAACCAATAGTTTTGGGGTTTATTTAAGTCCAGCCAATAGGATGAAAATAATGCCTGGTATGATAAATGATCACAAGAACCAGTGGCTATAGAAATCATTGTCCTCAAGGGATGAATTTACAATTATTACTTTGCTAAGAAGACACAGCAGGAAACTACTACTTCTAAATTCTATATCCATATATTAGTGAAGCTCTCAGTGCTCACAAAATGCTGTTTCATAATATAAGCCTATAACATTAGCACTGAGTGTGAAACGGTAAAGACAAATGAATCGCAGGAACTTGCTAGACAAAACACTAAATTTCAAGTTCAAAACCAACTCTGTCTCAAAATAAGAACTGTTTTTGTGGATAACAGTTAATAGAGAAACAACTGGACAAAGTATAGATAATGTCAAGCATAAATAGGAAAATATTATCATCCCCTCCCTGGTAAAGGCTCAGAGACCATCATGCAGTAAGGAAGAGGCTGAATGATTATAAAACCAGATGTTCAGGAAGACTAGAATAAAGTAGCATCTTTTGGACATGAGAAGATCACCAATTACCATACCCATGAACTTACAGAAGCTATATATTCCTAGACAAGACCAAACCAACATGGAAAAAAGTCTAACCAGCCAATATTCCATCCTAGAGGAAAGAGAGGCTGATGATGACACACCACTAAGAACATTGCTGACAACTGATAGTTACTGAGGAGAGAGAGTCAGCCTTGTTTTTTGTTTTCTCACTAATTTATCTATTTATTCAATTTACATCCTGACTACAGTCCCAGTACCTTCTGTCCTCCCAGTCCCACCCTTATAAATCCTTCCCCCTTTATGCCCTCCTTTTTTCCTCAGAGAGTGGAGATCCTCCTGAGTTACCACCCCACCTTGGGACATAAAGTCACAAGAAGACTAAAGTACCCCAGAGACCCAAACAGAGCCAGAGACTCTCCTTGCTCTAATTGTTAGGGACACACTTGAAGACCAAGCTGCACAACTGCTCAAATGTATAGTGGGTCTAGGTCCGGCCCTTGTATGCTCTTTAGTTGTGGTTTAGTTTCTGCCAGTCCCTATGGGCCCAGGTTAGTTGCTCTCTAGGTCTTCTTGTAGTGTCCTTGACCTCTTCAGCTTGCTCAATCCTATCCTCTACTCTTCCACAAGACTTCCTGAGCTCATCCTGATGTTTGGCTGTGGGTCTCTGCATCTGTTTCCATCAGTTGGTGCATCTACACAAAGGGATACTATTCAGCTATTAAAAAACAATTGTAAGCAAATGGATAGAATTAGAAAATATGCTGAGTTAAGTAACCCAGACCCAGAAAGACATGCACAGTATGTAATACTGACTTATACATTGGTATTAGCTAAAAAGTACAGGATAACCATGCTATAATCTACAAACTCAAAGAAACAGGATTCAAAGAATGTGTGAATCTCAGAAGGGGAAATAGAATAGACATCAGAAGTGGATGGAGGGCGAAAACTCTGTGGGAGTGAGGGTGAGGGAGGATGGGGATGGCAATCAAGTGGTACAGGGAAGGGCTGAGAGGAAGATTGGAAATCAGTGGGGTCCAACTCAGGGACTAGCTGGACACCTGATACAAGAGAGATGCCTAGGAGTCTATGCCAGTAACCCTAGTGGGGACTTGTCGCAGTTGGGGCTATAGAGACTGAAGTAGACACTTCCTGTAGCCAGATGAGACTTCCATTGGAAGGAGGGGAACATCAACCCACACACAAACCTTAGACCCATAATTTGTTTTACCTAGAAGATTTACAGAGGTAAAGATGGAGCAGAGACTAAAGGAACCAATGACAAACCTGCCTTGAGACCCATCCATGGGAGAGAGCCAACCTCTGACACTATTAACAATACTCTGCTATGCTTGCAGATAGGAGCCTAGCATAATTATCTCCTGAGAGGCTTCATCCAGCAGTAGATGGAAACAATCCGGAGACACCCCCCCCCCCAGCCAAAGGTCAGGTTTTTTGTTTGTTTGTTTGTTTGTTTGTTTGGGAGGATTGCGTTTTCTTTTTCCTTTTTTTTCCTTTTTTTTTTTTTTTTTTGAATGTGACCCTTGGTGGATCAACCGTGCAGCAGTGGATTGCCACACACACATAAGAATATGGGCAACACAAACTGGATTTCTTGGGTAATAAAATAAGATAGAGAATGTGAAGTTGGGAGGAGGCAGGAGAACCAAAGACAGATATGTGAAGAGTTGTTAAAGAAATATTATCAAAATATATTTAAAGTGTATATAATACTCTCAAGGAATACAATCATTATATTTAAAAAAAATATCTATACAAGAATACCATGAGTAAACTATCTTAATATGTTTGAATTCCGACAAGACAATTGAGATTCTGGAGCATTATCAAAACAATTTTCTGCAATTTTATTCTGCATGATTACCTAAAAGCTCACTCTATTTTTCAGTTTGTGCTTGTGTGTGTGTGTGTATGTGTGCATGCATGTGTGCATATATATATGTTTATGCATGTGTGTGTACATGTGTATGCATGACCTTATGTGTGTATATGGGTTTGTGTGTGTGTGCGCGCGTATTTGTGCATGTATTTGTCTGTGAGTGTCTGTGTGTGTATTTATGTGCATATATGTATGTATGAATGTGTGTATGTGCATGTGTGTGTGCATGTATGTGTGTGCGTGCATGTGTGTGTGTGTGTGTGTGTTTGTGTGAAAGAGATGGTGGGGAAAGAAGGAAGGAGGGGAGAAGAGAGAGAAAAGAAAACATACTGCATGTGTCGACAATGATTTAGGGTAATTTTTCAGAGTCAGTTTTCTCTCTGCACTCTGGGTTCTAGGCACTGATCTGCTCAGGTGTCAGGCATGTATGGCAGGTACATTTTTCTTAACTCACTAAACCATCTTGCTCACCTATCAGACTTTTAAGACTCTAAAATCTATTCTTTTGTGATTTTCCCACTCTGATTAATATTTTAATAACTTTAAGTCCAGTCAGTGTCATTTTCACAAGATTTAAATTCCATTACCGTGTGTGGAATTTGTAAAATCTTACCTATATATTCGCAGGCACCACTCTAGTCACAGACTATATTCACAGCTCAAGTAGACTGATTGACTTTAGCTGTAAACTCACCAATGTCAAGGGCAAGGTCATTTATTTAAATTGCACTTCAAGAGAAATTTCTGATCTCTCTTCTGAAAAATGTACAGAAGACTTCATCTTTAAATGTAAAACACAGCTTCTTAGAGGTACCAAGATACTTAGTGATAAAAGGGAAACTGCCTTTTGTTTTCATTATTGTTATTGTTGTTGTACGATTTACTACAAACACATAAGCACATACCTACACATACTGATAAAATGAAAAGTCAAATGGGAAAGGCAACAGCCATTCAGAAAATTTCACTTCTTGCTCCATTTTTTTAAAGTATAGGTACAATTTCTTCTTCATTCACTCAATTTTAATCATGTCTTACTAAACATTCAAATAGTTACATTCAGTTTTTCTTTTGGACATTTAAGCAACCAGTATACAACTTCTCACATTTACAACATCCAGCATAATTTCAAAATCAACAATGCTTAATTTTATTTGCTGAAATTGCTTATTTTGTTAGTTCTTTAAATGCCTTTTGTTTATTTGTTTGTTTGCCTTAATTCTCAACTCAACTGAATTCTCCATTGCCACAAATCACCCTGACATTTTTACCTATGTATTCCATGAACAAAAAAAAGCAAGTTGAACTAGTAAACTCCCATAAATTTTCTTATCTCAGTAATTTACTTGAGAATATGCATATACCTGAGCATATTACTATGTATATGAACAAAAGGCTTGTTAATGATTTACAAAATATGCAAATTTCTTCTTTCAGCTATTCTTAGCATGGAAAGGCTTTCCAATTCAGGGGGATGGGTCTACTTTTGTATTTCAATGCAATGGAAGACATCATAGGCAGATGTATCAGAATGAGTAGCACTCTAATAATTTGACAGATGCTACCGAAATATATACATGTGAGCACATGCATATATAGCACACACTAATGTCTTCATTGATATTGGATTGACTTCTAACTGAAATTATATGTAATATACAATTTTACATACCCACAAATTGCTCGAAAATAGTAAGACTTCAAATTTCAATCTAGAAAGGAAATAGCATGATAAAATTACTTATACTATAGCTGTCATGAATAAAAGCAACATTGTTGTAAAATAATTTTACAGATTAGTGTTGCCTTTGTTTTACTAACACCAATTATGAACAGTTTGTAAACAATACTAATCATTTTTGTTTTATTACTTGTACATTTCTCTTTGATCTATTGAGTTGATATTATTTTGTATCTTATATGCATCTGTCTTTCATTTATTCAGTATAGACAATGACTCTTTCACATCTACTTTGCAAATTTTATTCCATATATTTCCATTGATAATATATATGGTGAAAGTTTCTATACTACAGAGCTTAAGATTTATTTAGAAAATATTTTTATATTTTCTCAATGGCTATTGTAAGTGTGCTGTTTCAGAAGTGGGAATATGGTTCAGTAGGTAAGAATATTTATTGATCTTCTAGAGGACCCAGGTTCAATGCCCAGCACCCACCATGATGATTAAAAACCGCTTATAACAATAGCCCCAAGGGATATGCCTCCCTTTTCTTCACTATAGTGGTACCTGCATGCATTCCCCATTCCCACCCCCCATCCCACCCCATCCCACCCCTATCCCATCCTACCTCCTCCTTTTTTGCTTTTCTACCGTTTAAATTACATACAAGTATTAAGGTCAGTTCTAGGTTGAGGAATTAGCAATACAATAGATGCAAATAGTCAAGGAACAAGCAAGACAATAAACCCAAATAGTCAAAGAACATGCAGGACAATAAGCAGAGTCCTGTGATCACTATTTTTAAGGGCTTATCAGGATGACCAAAGTATATGAGCCTACTCTAATTTTATGTATATGAGTGCTTTGCCTGTATACAAGCATGTATATCGCATGCATGTCTGAAACTGACAAGGTCAGAAGAGAACATTAGATGCCTTGAAAGTGGACTCACCAATGGTTTTGAGCTGCCATGTGGGTACTGGGAACTGAACTTAGATCCTCTGCAAAGGTGGAAAGTGCTTTTAACCTAACCACTCAGTCATCTCTCTAGCACTCTAAATGCTTTCTATTGTTTCTTTATCAACATACTAAACAAAGATTGACAAGTGAACTTTATCAGATAGTTTCCAGTAAATATTATAAAACTTTTGGAACTTAATTATTAATTCTGATGGTAAAGTATTCTAATACTGTTCATAAGAACCATGATTAAGAAATCACGGAAACAATCATGTTCACAATAATCACAAAAAAAAACCCTAGGAATAAACCTTACTGAAGAGGTTAAAGACCTTTACCAAAACAAACAAACAAACAACAAGCATATATCAGAGTTACAATTCTAGAGTTATTAACATACTATATTTCTATATTTCAAGCTATATTGTAGAGCTATAGTAATAAAAACAAAATGGAATCAGCAAAAGTCAGAAATGCAGACCAATGAAATAAAGCAGAGACAAAGAGAGCAAAGACGAATTTGACAAAGATGCCAAAAATATAAGCTGGAAAAAAGACACTATCTTCAACAAATGGTTCAAGGAATGTTAAATGTCTACATGTAGAAAAATGAAAGTGACTGATATCTACTACCCTGTACGAAAATCTAAATTCCAAATTGATCAGAGGTTTCAATATGAACCCACGATTGCTTAAATTGATAGGAGTACAGGCAGTATCATATAAGACAGAGAAAAGGACATTCTGAATAGGATTCTCTACACTCAGGAATTAGGGCCAACAACTGACAAGTGGGACTTCATAAAACTAAATTGCCCTTTTACAGCAAAGAAAGCATCAAATAAATAAGTGGAGAGCAAGAAGTATAGAGACACAGAAAGAATCTTTGCCAGCTACTCACACAATAGAAAAATGAATATCTAGAATAAACAAAGAACTCAAGAAGTTACAAATAATCAAGTAAGTAATACATACAATAACTCTTTCTCTGTCTCTGTGTCTGTCTCTGTCTCTGTTTCTCTCTCTCTCTCTCCCTCTCTCTCCCTCTCTCTCTCTCATGCACACACACACACACACACACCACAAATGGGCTATACATCTAAGCAGAGAAGAGTTCTCAAAAACAAATAAGTTAAAAATGGCTAAGAAATACCATAAAAATCTTTTAATATCCTTGGCAATAGAAGAATGCAACTTAGACCTATTTTGAAATGACAAAATACTCCACTTAGAATGTTAAGATTGGAAAAACAGCTAAAAGTTGCTGTTCCAGGTTCAGAGAAAAAGAAACCCTCATTCACTGTTGGTGGGATTGTAAACCACTGCAGTCACAATAGAATTCTACTCAGCTATAAAGAAAAATAAAACCAGGAACTTTGCAGGTAAGTGGATGAGACCAGAAAATATTATACTGAGTTATGTAACCCAGACTCAGAAAGACAATTGCTACAATTTCTCTTATTTATAGATATTATCTCTGAATCTAATATTTGAGTATATAATCTGAAATATCCACAGAAACCAGGAGTATCAGCTGGGTTTGTTTCTAGACCAAAGGAAACTTGTTGGGGAAGGGATTATTTAACCATACAAGTTTGTAGTCCAACCAGAAGGAAAGTCAGGGCAGGAACCTGGAGACAGAGTCTAAATAAAGTTGAAGCCATGGTAGAATTTTGCTTTCTGGTCTGTGACATATGGCTTGCCCAGTTTGTTTCTTATTTCACTCAGGGCCACCTACCTAAGTGATCCACTGCCTACAGTGAGATAGGTCCTCTCACATTAATCAGTAATCAAGAAAAGGCCATACAGGCTTGTCAACAGGCCAATGTGATGGAGACTGTTTTTCAGCTGGTAACTTTGGCCAACAATAAAAACTGACCAACACACCTATTAAGTAAGAAGGCAATGTGAAAGTTGTGGAGGAGGTGTTCTAGAGAAGGGGATACCAGGACACTATGGAAAAGGAAATGGGAAAATGATAAACTTTAACTAAGGAGTGGAAAAGGGGGTGATGCAGAAGAGAGGGAGAAAGAGAAGTAACCATCACTAAGAATGTCTGAAAAATTCATAGGGAAACATTAATTCATGTTTACTTACAAAATGGGGGGGGCACTGAAAATGGAGTTATGGAACAGGGGATGACAGTCCTCCCTCCAGGCCTAGAGTAATAAGAATCTCGGTGCCAAGAAATGTGAATCTCCTCTTAATTTGAAGACTCTCAAAATTCTATAGGCTATCAGCATTCTTGGTTGCCTCCCAGAAAGCAAACCCTGTTGAAGACATTGCATATTTCAGACACAGGACTCAGAGAAACAGAGACAGATACAACCTTTAAGCCTCCTCACTGAAGACTAGCAACTCTTGTAGTAACGGACAAGGCTATATAAGTTGCCAAAGGAGAAGAACAAAGCCCTACCCAACTGTATCTGGCTTGGGAAGACTTTGCTCTCCAATGACACAGTCATAGCAAGTTTATCGTGGAGTTAACTGCTGTCTAATTAGAATCCATCCTGTTCAAGAGGAGAGAATTCATGCTCGGTACTATAAACCTAGCCAATCATCCATGGCACATGGTGGTACACACCCGAGAAGGGACTCTACTTGTGCCATTTTCCTAATCTAATGTAATTTTTAATCATACCAAATACATAACCTTACATGTACAGATATGTGTAGCTCTCAAGCCTCTTCAAAGAAGCCTTCCTTTTTTTTTTTTTTTTTCAACAGCTAGAAACTACTGAAGAGGTTCAAAAGTGGCTGAAGTGCAGATAAAAACTGGCATAATCACCTCCACTTGATACATCTAAAACACAACTCCTACACATAAGGATTAGGGGACATCATAGAAGAGATAGAGGGGAAATGGTAAAAGCCAGAGAACCAGGATGTCCTCTGCCAACTGTGTCTTCTGGACATAATAGGGAAGTTTTATCCATGGAATCTCAACAATTACATTGCCTTAAAAGGTCTTTTATAATGACAAACTTAGTTGCCATGCCAACATGGATGGGGAAAGTTTCACAAGGCACATTCCTAGTGGAAGAGCTAGAGGCAGTAAATGACTGCTGAGAAACACGGAATTAGTTTTCTCCAGGAAGAGCTCCATGATTGGTTTATTCAATCTTAGGAGTAAGCTCTAAACATAAAATACGAGCAACAGTAAATGAATTAAGCATATTATGTATAGGTATTTCCAAATAACTGTATATGTATATATACACACACATATATATACATACACATAAGAATAAAAGTTGAAGAAGAGTTTATGAATTTGAGAGTAGATAGAAACACAAGTAAAGTTGGAAGAGGAAGAGGTAGAGATTACAGAAATAAACTGCTCATGTATGAAATTCTCAAAAAAAGTTTTTAAAAGCATATATATTATATATAATAATATATATATATATATATTCATTGTCACAGAGAAAATATTCCCAGTAGAAAACACATTGAGTTTTATGCTATAGTTTCCACGCTGATGTTGCAAGCTTTTTACACCAGAAGTCTAACACACAAATAAAAAGAAAGACTCAAGAATGGATACTAACTCAGTTCCTATTCACATTGTCATGGAAACAAAAATCACGCTGAAAGAATCAACTTAAGAGAGAAGGCATTGATTTGCCTCACAAGTCAGGTTATAGTCCACCATTCCAGGAACTAAAGGCCTCAGGAACTTGACCTAATTGATCCTATCATACCCACAATCACGAGCAGATAGCAATAAATTTATGTATAAATGCTAGTACTCAGCTCACTTTCTCCTTTTCTTGGTCTAGGGCCCAGCTCAAGAAATGGTGCTATCCATATTGTGGTGGGTCTTCTTATCTCAGTTAACCCAATTAAGAAAATCCCCTACAGGCATATCCACAGGCCAACCTAATGCAGATAATTTCTCATTGAGACTCCCTTCCCAGGTAATTCTAGATGTGTCAAGTTGACAAACTACCATAACTGATACCAAGGGAGAGACAATAATTATGCATTTCCATCCAGACCCGTCTAGTAGTTTACAATAGAATACATTGTCTCATTTTTCTATTTTTCCATAAATTTCTCCAGTAAGCGAGACTAACAGGATTACTAGGGGAGGAGCTTCCAAGGCCTACTGTGTTATCCAAGTAGATGTGTATTACACTGAGGATGGCCTACAGTAAATCTATTTCAGAATGAAATACTTATTGTTGTAACTGCTACAAATAAGGTGGCTGATGGCTCTCAGCTGAGTTTCTCTCCAAGAAATGTCTTCAGCCAAAAAAAAAAAAAAAAAAAAAAATCACTCAGATTATTTCTTCATCTTCAGATATAAACTGCATATAACTTTTAAAATTGTCATGGCAGATAAAGGCCCACTTCACTGTCCCAAAGTTAGAGAACTGAGATGGGTCCCTGTATCTCAGACCTCCTCACAGAAAGACCTAAATCATTAACATAATAATTGTATCTACTGGTATAGTTTCCGAATTCCACTTCTCATCTCATCTCCTCTGACAGGATATTTGTGAGAAACTCTCCTCCAACTGTTTCTAAATGAATGCATGTTAAAGAAGGTTAAGTTTCTACGAGTAAATATTGGCAACACTCATCACAATGTTACATGACAGATACATATATCCCAAACTTATATAAATACATTTAAAATGATCTGAGGTATGCAAAGCACTTCCTTTTAATAATTTTTAAACACATACAGTATTGTTTTAAGAATGAAATGGGTAAAAGAACAACATATGTATCACTCACATAGTATTGGTATAAGAATTCCTCTTTCAGCATGAGATTTGCAGTAAGCATACCTCTTTTATTTTAGGTAAATTAACATCCTAAATCTTAATTTTCAACTATAATGCATGAACAATGGTGTGTCTACTTGAAAGCCATTTCATAATTAAATAAAATAAGGCACAGGAAATATTAAACATCAGTATCAATTTCAATAAAGTTACCTATAATTATTATCATGGTTAGTATTATCATTATGAAGAGGCAGACACAACAGGGTTTAAGCCCTATGTCTAAGACTGGTTCAGATTTGAAAAGTTTTCTGTTTTTCCCTTATAGCAAAATGAACAAAACTCAAGGAAAATTTTTATCTTTCTGCTCCAAAAACCTGTGACTCTTTAGATGAAGGAACTTGAATGATCTGTGTTGAAGCATTTTTTGGGTACTAACAACCCTGAGAGGTTGATAATTCCTCTGCAGTGAAGGAGAAGCAATGGCCACCCCAGCTCCTTTGGGGCCTCATTAGAGGCCTGCTTGCAGGCAGCTCAGAAGATTCATCCTTTCAATGGGGTTTTGGCATGTGGCAGTCATTGTATAACCTTGTGCATGCTCAGCCGACCTCAACCAGCAGGGAGCTTTGTGCCTGAAAGTCAGTCTTGACAGAACTGAAGAGTTAAAAAAATAGAAAGAAAGAGAACACACATAAAACCAAACCACTCCCCACAGCCCATCCACCCAACTTGTACAGCTGAGTTCACAGGTTGTGGATTGCATGAAGAGAAAAGAAGGGAACAAGACAGCCTCTCAGAAGCTTCTGAGTTTTTTATTTTATTGTTTTCCTGCTATATCTTCTTATGGCTTCCTTATTATACTATGCAACTGCTTAGCATAGTAAAGATTTTTGGTTTATCAAAACACATATTAGTAGTCCATACATAAACTAATAAGAGGCAACCACCAAAATCATTAACATCTGAAAAGCAGGACACAGATAGCTTCCTTAAACTCAAAATACTTCTTTCATTTTAGATTGTTCTTATCCAAAGAAGCTGAGATCTTCTATTGCATACTCAAGGTAGCAATTCAAGACTCACACTCGGGATCCAGCTGTCCAAATGGAACGACTGCCCACTAGTGAGGGCAATGTAAAATGGCAGTGTTGCTCTGGTAATGAGACTAGAGAGCCCTGGGTGACAATTCCAGCAATGGGCTCTCGAGCTATGTACTGTGCTCTTCTCTGTGTATGGTCCTCATTATAAGCAAGAAGAGATAGTAATGTTCTCTCTTGTTATATAACTTCATAGGCATGCATACATAAGTGCTTTATTCTTAACAACAGTCTCATCTCTGAAGGCTCAACAGAGCTGATACCTACATTACTCTTAAAGCTGGGCCAGGCACAAGTTGACAGCCCATTAGGGTCACTCTATATGGTAGTTATTAGCATGGATGGTAACCTCACAGAGAGCAGAAAGTATTTATGTGTATTTGATGCCTTAATTATTTTAACATACTTTCCAATTTTTAATTTTAAGTAAAAATTATAATTAGCACTCACATAATTATAAAACATTTATAAATACTTTACTATTGTCAGTCTTCCATCTCCAAGCTACCATCCCAGTCTACGCCGTGTTCATCTCTTCAGTAGAGGACAGAAATTTCCATGTAATTCAGCTATTTGCTTTATCTCTCTTGATCTAGTTCCAATGTTTAAAACCTGGATTAGACATTCTTCCCCTTTTAAAATTTCTCCAATGGCCTTCTATTGTTCAGAAACTAAAAGACAGACTCATAACTATGTGTTACAAGAGCTAGTCTATGCCTGTCCCTTGGGCCATTCTGATCCTCCAGGTATCTTTATTCTGTTCTATCCACAGCTTCCTCCTTTATGTGCTTTCATGAGTCAATTTAATCCACTCCTCAGAACATCTGAACTTGCTAAAGCTGGTCCCCAAATCTCCTGCCACACTCTCAGGTAGATAAATTTTCCACTCAAATCCCTGGTCACTGTATGTAAATCCTTCCCTTCCACAAGTGTCCTCCTTCTTATCTTGTTGATAAAATTTTGCTATATTGCTCTCTGGTCAATTATCACCCTTAGAGTTCAACACTAACTTACTTTGGAATGTTTTGCTCTTTCCACATCAAATGGAAACCTCAAGAGAGAGAGTACAGCTATTTCACCCTCATTACTTTCTATAGAATGTAAAGAGTTTAGCAGGCTTAGGCAAATGAATAGACTGCTGCAGCTCTTTTTCATGATAAAATATCTTCTAACACTGTAAAAACAACCTACAGTTACATTTTGGTAAGAATTTATGTTTGTTTTTGATGATCACGTGTACAGAATGAAAAGCATGATCCAGAGTGACCACTCACAATTCAGATCCACACAATCTTCAGAAAATAAAATCTTTTACAAAGGCTATGAGAGGAAGTATGTACTTTTCTCCCAAACCTTGCTCAATCAGACACTATAATTCATCAAGCCTCGGAGCAAGTTCCTTGCTCCTGCTTGGAACTCCCCCTATAGTTCTAGCAGATCCATCGTTTTTCATTCATATCCCTCATAAAAGGCATTGAAAACAAACAAAATATGATCATATTTACACGAATAAATTCCAGCATTAGCTGCAAAAATACATGAGTGTAAAATCTGATGCACTCGACTAGGATACTGTGTTTGTGGCAGTGATGTTGTTTGCATAATTATTCAAAAATACTTTATTCTCACATTTTTCTCTTAGACTTCCTGCATTCCCTTTTAAATTCTGTAGTGATCGTTTCATGTGTTCATAAACACATAATGAATTTGGTCATACTCACCTCTGTCTCCTTCTTGCATGTCCCTCTGTCCCTTCTAGGATCCCTTCTTCTCAAAGAAATTCCCTGCCTATTTTCACATCTATTCTTTGTGTATGGCCCACTGAGTTTTAATTAGAGTTAAAACTGCACAAACATTACTGTTGTTTCTTCTCTATCTGCTGAAGAATGGATGCTATGGCAACAGCATCTAGAAAATGATGGGTGAAAATAATTAAAGGGCTTAGGTATAGGCATAGATTATATCCAGGTAAAACACAGCAGCAAGAGAAGGGGGGCTAATGAGGAAAGCAAATGATTCTGCTGCAGTTCCCTGTGTGGGGCTCTTTATATTCTTGGAAACTGGGCTTCCAAGTCTTCTTCCACAATCTATCTATTACCATGGCTCAGCATGTAACCTTCCCCAAGTCACTTCACCCCATACTTCACCCTTCCACCTAGACACCAACTTTTCCAATCCTTCCCTTCAAAACAGTTCTGGAAAAAGAAAAGACATACTGTATTTGACCTTAAATTGGGTCACCTGAGTTTCAGGGCAATTGAAATATAAACCCCAGAGTCAGCTTGTATTAGAAAGGCTGAGAGATACTTAGCCATCCCTGGCATGCAAAGAGATAATGCCCATTTGAGAATAATGATAAAGCAGCTGCAGATGTTCAGTCAATTAGATTGCCTGATTAGCTCAACATTCCAATGTATCATGCAAGTCAGTAAAGGATTGTCCCACTGTTCCTGTTCTGGGGGAATGGCTTTAAACAGCATACCCACTGCAGCTGCTGGGCTCACTCTATGTTTTCTGTACAATCCGCAAGTCACCCCAAATACTCTCGGTGCTTCTTTTGCTTGCCAAACCACAGATGTTTCTGCTTTCTCATTTCTCCTCTTTAGACTGCCTTTTCATTTGAAATCCAATGGGGAGGGGAAAAAAGAAGAATTTTATATTCACTCTTCAGCTTCTGAGAGCTAAAACAGACCCATACTTACTGGAAAGGTGACATCCACAAGTGCCAATTTTCACCATGTTATTATGGAGTAATAATGGAATCCAATTTGCAGCTTTCCTAACGCTATTTCAGATAGGGTGGACTTTTGCCATTCTATTTGGACAGCAAGCATCCTCATTTTTTTTTTTTTTTTAACAGAGAAGAATGTCTCCCATAGTGTGAGGTGACATCCTCCAATTGTGAGAAAAATATCTTCCTGGGCTACTTTACAGCTGTGGTGAAGAATATGAACTGGGCTGGGACAAGGACATGAAGTCAGTCACAAATGCTTGGAAACTTTACGGCACAAAGATATGGGGTCCTTATGAATGAAGTACTCAAGGCTACTTCTCAGTCTCTGATGGATGTTTGGCAAATAGTTGCAATCAATTCAGCAATTTTGTTGACCTACTGTGTGATCCATAGTACCTTAACAGTAATGACTAAATCTTAAAGAGGATACCTACAATGGCTTTGCTCTTAGGATGCAAAGAACACCTACAGGAAAAATGGTCTATTTCATATCTTGAGATGAAAAAGTGGAGAGTCTTTTCTATATGATCACTTTTCTGATGATGGCCTAATGATATTTGCTGGGTACAGATTTTCAGTATGTTCGGAGAAGTATAGACAGTTTAGCAAAAACGGCACCATTGGAATTTTAAGTAGCTGAAAGAGCTCAGGAGTACAAAAGAGGAAACAATAGCTGAGTTCAATATTCTGATGGTCATAATTTATAGCATTTCCTGTTTGTAAGGAAAATGTAGTGATCTATAGAACTAATTATAGAAAACTCTGTGTTAGCAAGATTTTATCAGTAGCTAATCATTCTGACATCCCTCAGTAATTCTCTGCAAATTGGGATTTACTAACTATGCTCCCAAAATTTAAGTACAGTTCCCAGAATTTCTAACCCAAAGCATGAAGGAATATCTAAATATCTAAGTATTTTACAAGTCATCATCAATTACAAACAGTCACATATATCCTATGCCAGCCTCAAATGTACTATGTTTCTGAGGATTGCCATAAACTCAATACTTCTGCCTTGTTCTCAGTTTCTGGCCACATATCACCAGACCAAGTTTAGAGCAATTCTGAGAATCAGATCCAGGATTTCATGAATGCTAGGTATATAGTAGGCAGAATGAGTTACCTCCTAGCTCCAATTCTCTATTTTAAAAAAGGTACACTGGTGTGGTCCAACATCTCTTATCCCATCTCTAACTGCTTCAATATGTGATACTTTAGTAAAATGAGAATGAGCTCAAACTAAGGCCTTCATTCACCTTGGTAAGCCCGGTAGTGTAGAGAATCTCTTCTAGCAGGCAGAAGGGTGAGGGCTCCCACAGCTCCCTCTTTGCTTCTTTTCTCATTGTTAGAGGATGAATAGGCACCATACGTTTGTTTATTGGGGACACATTCAATGACAAAATCATTTTTATTTCTCTTTTGATTACTTTTAAAAAAATTATACTATAATTACATAGTTTCCTCCTCCCTTTTCCTTCTTCCAAACCTTCCTTGCACTGTCAGATTTATGCCTCTTCACACAATATGTGTATTCTATCTGTGTAATATTACTTTTATGTATGTTTTCAGGATGACATTGACATTCTTCCTTGGGAGACTATTTCTCCCATTCTTGAATTCCTTAGTTGCCTGTAGTTCTTTGTATAAGGTTGAAACCTCTGGTCTTTCCCCCCAATCCACTTTGTTATGTCTGTATGTTGTCCTTGTTCAGCCATTGTTAGGGAGTCATGTTAAAACGAGTCATGTATACACCGCTGAGGCATGAAGCAAAACTGTTCAATGAGAGGAGAAGGACTTTGCCATGGGAGATGTGAAACAAAGATTTCCTTCAAGAAAAAGGAAGGCAAGCTATCTTCAATGAGACCTAAGAATTCAGATTTTTTTAAAATTTCACTTCTGTGACAATTTTGATGATGCATACGCATAGAAACCATAGGCTTGATGGTTTAAAAACAAACACATGACTATTTTACATTGCATGGGTCTAGGGTTCTAGCAGGTTTTAGCTGACCTTTGCTCAGGTTCTAAACAAGGATAGCATCAAGGTACCAGAGGTTGCTTGCCTGAGGGCTCAGGGTCGTCAGTAAGTTTGACTTGGTTGGATGAAATATTCAAGTCCACATTCACATCCACAAGTAGAAGCAAAGGGCTCACCTTTAGCTTGCAGCTGTCAGTACAGGACCATCATAGTTTCAGAGTGATGCACAAAGCCTTCCTTAGAAGCCCTAGTGGCCGCTCACAAATGGATATTTGCTTTTTTTCTGGGTCAAAAAAAAGTCCATTTCCTAGTTTGTCCTCTGAATGCTCTGCTTTTACAGGCTAACTGTAGTCCAGGTAAGACCCACTGAAAGTCTTCTTTTGCTATATTAAATAATAGCATCCAGAATGGAGTGCTCCCATGCTGATCTGTATACCAAAAGCTCAAGAACACCTAAGCATCCTGCACAGTACCAATACACCTAGATGTTCATTCCTGATCTAGAAAGTTCATATTCAGAGGTTTGTTTTCAATATCAGCCTTAGAAGTAAATATAAAGTTAATCTCTCAGTGTGAATTTCATTCACAGAAAATTCTGCTGCAAAAACTGAAATTAATATACCCCCTATCAGCCCCTCCCAGACATAGCGAACTCTGATTATAAATGCTGGACTCTAATAAAATAAGAGTGCCAGGTGACTGCTCTAGAGACAAAATTCTGGCTAATTTTTTCCACTCAGTTCATGCTGTCTTGGGGCTGATGCTCTGTAGTAACCCTATGTAGTATATTGCCTCTGGATCATGAGAGCAAAGGACATCAAATCTTAGCCTCAATTTCTGAGGTCTTGTTCTCTTGGACTGCTGAAGAATCTGATTTCTATAAAGCATTGCTTAGATTACATTGAACAAGATTATTTTACTTTCCTAGTTTTACTTAGACACTTCAAATTTGTAACTGAAGACAATACATATGATCACAGAAAATATTGCCTTGGAATTCGAATACATTTCCTGTATAACTTAATGGTGATTGTGCCTGTATCAGTTTACCTTTTCCTTGTGAACACAATAATAATGAAAAGAAAACTCATTTGAATTAGAAGCATTTTTGAGATAACGAAAATACAAACAACTGTCATCAAAATGCTGTCTATGCCCCATGATTTCTAAATTACAGTGATCTATGCACACGTGTCTGGCAATGACAACATAATGTCAAGATCTTGCTTCAGGTGGCACCAAGAATAGCTGGAAAATCATTCACTACTAATAATGTCCCGTGTGTGTGTGTGTGTGTGTGTGTGTGTGTGTCTGTGTCTGTGTTGTGTCTGTGTGTGTGCACATGCCTGGAGCAGGTCTGTGCAGATGAATACACAAGTGTCTGAAGGTACATGTGGAGGTCACAGATGCAACTTGGCGTCTTCCTTGATCACGCCCCACCTTGATGTTTATTTTATTTTTCATTTTGTTTGTTTTGTTTGTGAGACAGAGTCTCTCATTGAACTTAGATCCAACAAATTCAGCTAATCAAATTCAGATCCAATCAAATTGGCCAACTGATAAGGCCCAGAGATCTTCCTATCTCTGCACAACAGTGCTAGGGTACCTGGTGTGTTTCATTCCCCACCCCATTATCACACATGTCCTGGGGACCTGAACTTGGGTCCCCAAGCTTTTGCCCCAAGCACTTTACCTCATAAGTAAATCTGCTAATGCTACTACATATATAAAGTGCTGAGGCTGGACACTGAATCAGCCAGCAGCTTAAATCATCCCAGATGATCCTTCCTCACATAGAAGATTCTCACAGGATTGGCCAGAGGTGTGGTCTATATATTGAGCTTTTCAGAAAGAGGAAATGTTATTGATAAAGGTTTGGGAGTTGAATTCTGAACACTGGGTTCGTTGCTTTTAGGGCTAGAGTTCCATCATCTAGAACATGGCTAGTGTTCTATTGATTGCTTCTGTAGGTTTCAAGATTTAACTGTGCAGTTTAAACAGTGCAGTTAGTGATGTGCCTGTGGTCACAGACTCACTAAGTGGCAGCTGAGATTCAGGCAGACCAAAACCTACAACAATGAGAAACATGGAAGTCACATATTTGCTGGTGCTTTATCCCAAACAACCCATAATTTTTTCAGACAACATATACCAGAAACCTTTGTTATGTAGTTGGAAACTCAGAAACAAAACCTACAGAGCACAGGTCTTATAACATCAATTAAGAACACCCTGTAAACAGTATTTGTCCCTGTTTATTTGCTTGACTTCTAGTTTCCTGCTTTCTCTTTGTTCTTTAACTCTCACATTCCACAGTTACTTATTCTGACCTGTTATTCATCTTGTAATATTTAATATCTTGCTATTGTCTTTGGACCATATATTGTTCTCTATGTACTCTGTCTCAAATGATCCATAATCTGCCCTCAATCTACCATTGACCAAGGCTCTGCAACCATTCTCATCAACATATATAATGGTCCTGAGCTCTTTGTAAATAAAAACTGGGCTTCCTCTGCCAATTATTCTCCTTCCCTAAGCATGTTGCATACAATGGTGCTACAGTCACCAAACCTTGAACATAATCCATTTCAAGCATCCAGGTCTTAAACTAAGAAAAACAAACAAACAAACAAACCATTTCTCATTCATCAGAATAAAATGACTTCTCACGTTGGAATAAGGAGGCATATTCCACAGTCATCATTACATGTTCATCAGTAGTATCCACATCTGATAGACTATAACATGCCAGTAGAAGAGAAAAGATTAATGATACTAAGGCAGTAGAGGTGGCACTGCCATCAGGCAAACAGATGATGAAATACATTAGATGCCAGAAGTAAATACCCACCCCCAAGCTGATAGCCTTGGACAAGAGTGTTGCATTGGCCACTCTCCTCATTACTGTGACTGGAGATCTGATTAACAGAAGGGTCTGCTTTGAAGCACAGTTTGAGGTAACAGTCCGTCATGGCAGAGAAACATCTAGCAGGACCATGGTGCAACTGGTTACAATGCATCTGTTACCAAGCAGCTGACCAATGCCAATGCCCAGTGTACTTTCTCCTGTTTGTCCGATCTGGGAATCAAGTCCATGGAGTGATTCATTCTACACTTAAGCTGTGTCTGCTCACTTCAATGAATGTGATCTAGAAACTTACCGACATGCCCAGGGGTTTATATAATTCCAGATTCATTCAAGCTCACAATCAATATTAACTAGTTCAGTCATGATAATATACCAGTGCCAAGGCGACCCCCCATTCAACAAATAGGGTTAACCACCCACCTTCAAATGAACATCCTTAAGTTTCTACCTCAAGTAATTTACAAAAATTAATTGAAATGGAACAAAAGTCAAAATGTAAGAGCTAAACCTATAAACTCTTCAGTAGGAAGCATTTACATAAATAACTATATCCTTCATTAGACTATATCTCAGATATACCTCCTTAGGGTAGGGGCAACAAAAGAAAATAAAATATTGGACTTATCATATTAATAGCTTTTGGGCATATTAAACAATAAAAAGAAAAAAAAACAACCAGAAAATTGGCTAAAATATTTACAAATCATGTATGTGTTAAGGCTTTAATATATAAGCTATGTAAATTATTTGATGCAATAAAGACAAATATTCAACTTAAAGTTGAACAAAAAAAACCACTATAATTCTTCAAAGAATATACAAAATTAGCCACAAAGCTAATACCATGAATTCTTTTATTGACCTTTCCATAACTATAATAAAATACCTTAGAATATCATCATATTTTTAAAAGGTTGCTATTGTCTTTGAATATTATGTGTTATAGTTCATCATAAGTTACCTCCCTATTTTGCTGTCAAAAACATTTAATGATGTACTTATAGTCACCCAAGGAGCTTTCTCTAGTCTCTACCTCCTGAAGGATCTTCTATATCCCAATAATCACACACTGGAGTTCAGCTTTAAAACAGGAGACCTCCTAAGTACATTCAGAATCCAAACCAGAACACTGAGCAATTCACACAGGAGCCAAAAGAGAGATCATTTCATTCCTATGATATTAGTAAAGAACCAGAAACAAATTGTAAGCTTCCTATATTTTTGATAGGGCTAAGAAGAGAACTGACTTTGCATAGAGGGAATCTGATACTCCAAAACTTAAATTATATAATACATGTGACCCAGCAATTCTTATTCCCACTCAAGAAAACAGGTAAGTAACGGTTCGTTCACAGCCATACAAAATGTTGGAAGTTGAAACAATGATGCTTTAAAGGACAAGAAAACAGGAACCAGTTTCCATCATACACGTTAAACAAAAGTACTATATCAATTCAGTGGAATATACTCAGTCACAAAAAACTGGTAAACTTTGATACATGCTATGACTAGGCTAAACCTTGAGTGCATTAAGTTTTAAAAGGCATACATTCTAGCACTCATATTAGATGCATCTGTCTGTATGAAGTTCACTTACAATGTACATAAAATGTACATTGGGCATTGGTAAGCCTGAGAGGAGAATGGGAAGTGGCTGCAAATACATTTCTTTTAGCATGATAAAAATCTTTTGGCATTAAAGAGGGGACAGAGTTACACAACCATGAGAATGTATACATTAACTGTGGTACACCATTAACATGGTAAACAGTATGGTAAATGAATTGTAGCTCAAAAGAAAACCTGCTTATTTACATTTTTAACTACTGAAATGTAACTTTTAAATCTCCTTCCTGCTTCACGTGGTACTGTGAGTAAATCAAAAGTACCTAAATACCTCCTCAATATCATATTACAGGTGGAATTCAGGCTTTTTTCCCCTAATATACGTTAACACACACACCACACACAACACACACACACCACCACACACATACGCATGCATGTACACTCAGACATGTGCACATAGGCAGATGCATACGCACATTTACAAAGTCATATAATGATTGCCAAGAGCCATCATCCGAACCAGATATAACCAAGCTAGGTTAACTCAGCCCTCAAGCTCTAATTTGGAAAATTTGAAGGAAAATATCTGGGCATAGAGTTTCTAAGAAACCTGTTCTGACTATCTGCATTACCTCCAATGGCCTTGGTCATCTAGACATTCTTGTAAGCAAGTGAACTTGAGCTACTGTAGAGAAGTAACAGGTTATTGTAAAAGACAAAAACAAACAAATAAACAAAAAACATGCTTTCCTCCAAAGAATTCTCTGTCGACCCAAGACAAAGGAATTACTAATTTTGATATATCTAATTGTTATTCACTATCCTGTAATCTATCCCTAACATACATGTCCACACACACAACACACACACACACACACACACACACACACATTCAAATTACATAGTGTCACCTTTTCATTTAGGAAACTCATTCTCCAACACTCTCCCAGTCACCACTTAACCTCCTCCATTTTCCCCTGTCATGTCTTACTTATATCAACACTTTCTAGGTCACCTCTCTGCCCACCACTATTATAAAATTAAACACAATCACAGTTCAAATGCTTCTTGGAAGTCAGTACCTTTTCTTTTTCCAGGTGTAAGCTTAAGCTGCTAGAATCTTGAGAGATTGGTCACTCAGATCCCCATTATGCATCTTTTTTTTTTTAATTTTATTTTAAAGCAAATCAAAAATTTAAAAGCATCAACAGAATAAATGAAAAGAAACAAACAAGCAAAATACAAGGGTCAATATACTTATACAAGAATTCTATAAGCTTCAACAAGCAATACTTGTTGAGTTTTTTAAAAAAATTCAGAACCACAATAAGTCCTTCACAAAGCAAATAATATTGAAATAGTGAAATCAAGTGTAAACCCAACAAAATATATAAGTTATAGTCCAGTTCCTCATGAATTATACAACAAAAATTCTCAATGAAGTAGTTGCAAACTGAATACAAGAGATATAAAAAAATAATATTCCATGAATAACTGAAATAACTGAACAACTGTTTTTTTTTTTTTTTTTTTTTTTTTTTAGAAGACCATACTCCATATACAGGCTGCATGTTTTGGGATAGCCCCCACTCTACACAATACCTAAGATGCAACGCATAAACCTCATGAAACTCAAGAAGAAGGAGGAAGACCAAAGTGAGGGTGCTTTTGTCCTTTTTAGAACGAGTATCAAAAGATTCAACCAGAGCCCCCAGGATCTAAACCTCCAGCCTGAGAACAGACAGGGGCAAGCTGTCCTCTGAGAGGCTCTAACCAGCAGCTGACTCAGACAGATACAGACATCCAGAGCCAAACAGTGGATGGAGCTTGAGGACTCTTATAGTAGAATAGGTGGAAGGATTGTGGGCCCTAAGGAGATAGGAACTGCACAGGAAGATCAACAGAGTAAACGAACCTGAACCCTTGGAGCTCTCAGAGACTGAATCACCAACCGTGGAGCATACCTAGTCTACACAGATCTACCTCCATGGGCTGAACCTAGGCCTCCCTGCACATATGTTGTAAATGTGCAGCTTGGTTTTCATGTAGGTCCCATTATGCATCTTACCTACATCTACCACATAGCTTCTCCACCCAGCTATGTCCTCCCATTCTGTCCTGTTCTATGAGCTTCTCCTACACCACTCTTCCCTTTTTCTAGTGTCAACAGCCCTTTCTATGCATCTTCTTGGAACTATAACCAGAATATTCAGTTAAAACTGAGCAACAAAAACATGTTCCCCACCCAAACTCTAGTATACACATTTCCTTGAGAAGTTAAAAAAAAAAACAATTTCATAAATCAGTAAAAAAGTGGAATTACATTAATCATTTACATGCAAACTGAAATAGAAGAATCCTTTTCTTATAGCTCAGATAAACATCAGAAAGATTAAACACTATTCTCTTAAGAATTCCCTTAATATATCTATTCTTCAGAAAGGTTTCTGTGCATCTCAAATTTTAATTATGAGCTTATACTAAATTAAAAAGAGACTAGAACATTTCTCTGGGTATAACTGTGGGCTCTTTTACTATACAGGATATGTTTAAGTATTCCTACATACTTTTTTCCATAATTGTACCTGCTTTTACAGAAAAAATTATCCGACAGAATCTCTACTTCTCTACTGCCGACAAACTGTTTATTTTCTGGGTTTGGTTTAAAGTCACACTTAAAATCTTACTTTATTTTCTTCTGCAATTAGGCACCCATGCCTGTAGCAGTTGAGAGGTCAACACTAGCCTTCCAAATAAGGGGTGCCAGAAATTCCCAAAACAGTCTTCCTTTTTATATGAATTAGTTCTTGGAGTTTCATATGCTTTTTGATCATATTAACCTTTTTTCCCCCAACCATTCCCAGATTTATCCCTACTTCCCTTCCCACCCAACTTTGTGTCCTTTTATTTTTCTCCCCAACATTGTGCTACCCAAATATTCCTGGATATGTGACCTTCCGTCAGAACATGCCGACTTATGGGGGATACAGTTTAAGAAAAACTAAAGGCTGTGTCAAGAAAATATTTCCAGAGTTTACAGTGCCTGAGCTTCCTTCGAGAAGAAAAAAGGGGCATTACTCCCTCCTTAGGGAGAAATGTAACTATGATACTTAGATCACAGAATAAAGTCATAAGGAATTTAGGAGACATGAAATCCAGAGAATGATTCCAAATATGCTTTAAAGCAGTGGTTTCAACCTCCCTAATACTGTAACCTTTTAATACAGTTCCTCATGTTGTGGTGACCTCCAACCATAAAATTATTTTTTATTGCTATTTCATAACAATTACTCTGCTCCTGTTATGAATTATAATGTAAATATCCGTGCCTTCTGGTGATCTTAGATAACTCCTGACCCACAGGTTGATAACCACTGCTTTAAATGAATGAATAACTGATATCACACAGTATCAAATGCTTCCATGCACTACAAAAATGAAAAGATGGTACCCTAAAACAGGTCATTAGCCCAAATGAAATCAGCAGTGCCTTGTGAATTCTGACTGCTCAAACTTCTCAAGTGATTACATTAAAATGTGTCTGGCTTCACTCCTCAGTTGGCTACACAACATTACTTATTCTATTATACACTTGCAAGAATAGTAAGGGGAAAAAGAATTATAGTGCATGTACGTTACTGAAATGACCTTAAACCCAAATAGCTTAGCTTTCTCTCATTTAACCAATGTATATTTCATCTTTCCTACCACATGAGGTCTCAAGTTATTCTAAATTATTCATGGTCACTCCTTCCCAGCAATTCTCACATGTTCTCCCTCACCCAAAAGAAAAGGGGGAGGCCATTTCCATTCTTAATTGGGAGCACTTATGGCTTCTCTATTCTCTTTCAAAGAAAAGAATATTAAGTGCCTTTAAAACTAATCATCATAATATGGGCAACAGTCATAATGTGGCTGACATTAATTTTAGCCAAGCATCCCATCCTGAATCTAATGATGTGTGTTACTGACAGATGCCTATGCACAGGTTGTTCAATATTAATTACACTACTGAAATGCGAACATAAAAATCTGACACGCAAGTTGCACGTTGGACAAAAAACATTTTTAGATTTGATTTAAACGCATTTTTAAATTTTATGTGTATGAATGTCTTGCTAGAATGTATGCCTATGTACTGCATACCCATGGAGACCAGGAGAACGCATAGGATCCCTAGAGTTGGAGTTGCAGATAATTGGGAGCCAGCATCATCCACTGAATCTGGATCCTCTGTAAGAATGCCAAGTGCCCTTACTACTGAGCTCTGTCTCCGTGCTCCATAAAGCAATTTTTAAAGTTTATGGTTTTAATTCTGTACCACAAAGAAATGTTTAAAACCAGGAGCCTGATATAGCTGTCTCCTTAGAGGTATGCCAGAGCCTGACATATACAGAGGCAGATGCTCACAGCTAAACATTGAACTGATCATGGGATTCCCAGTGGAGAAGTTAGAGAGAAGGCTGAAGGAGCTGAAGGTGTTTGAGTCCCCATGGGGAAAGCAACAATACCAACCAACCAGAGCTCCCAGGGTCTAAACCACCAGCCTGGGAGCACATAGGGAGGGACCCATGGCTCCAGCTGCATATATAAGGGAGGATGGCCTTGTTGGACATAGGTGGGAGAGGAAGCCCTCGTCCCATGAAGGCTAAATGCTCCAGTGTGGGGGAATTCGAGGGCAGGGGAGTAGGCGTGGGTGGGTGGGGGCACGTCCTCATAGAGGACAGGGGATGGGATAGGGGGTTTCTGGGTGGGGGAAAAAGAAAAAGGGGATAACATCTGAAATGTAAATAAAATATCCAATAAAAATTAATTTTAAAAAGGGAACAAAATTTAATGAATTGAACTCAAATGTGAAAACGTCCATTTTTAAAAGATACACTCATAAATTCTATATTTTAATTTTTAATTACATGTCTGTATGTTTGTAGGGTGAGCATAATGATGTGTGTGTCATTTGGAAAGGGCACAATATCTGCACATTAAAAATAAATAATTAAAAATAAATAAAATTTAGAAGCAAAGTTCCAGGAACTTGTAAGCTGCCTGGTGTAGGTGCTGGGAAACAAACTCAGGTCCTCTGTAAGAGCAGCGAATGCTTTTAAACACTGAGGCCTCAATTCCCAAGATTTTGTAAAGGAATAATACCAAGAAAAATTCACAGAATAAACTAATGGCTTTTCTTTTAATACGTATGTATCTAGAAAATTAAACTGCCCAGTACAGTAAATACGTTCAAGTAAAACCCCACAGCTAACATCACCTTTAATGTTGAAAATCAAACCATTTGGATCACCATCTTGAAGGCAAGACCGTTCTCTCCTCTGTACTGCTGTAACTAAAGCTTAGATGGTGAAATACAACAAGTTGAAGAAAACCAAAAACCAAAACCAAAAACCAAACCCTCCCCTCCCAAAAAACCAGAAAGCCAATTTTTCACAAACAAAAAGATAGGGTATTTGAAAATTCCATAAAATCTGCAAAAGAAAACTGCTATTTAAATGATTAGTGAATGTTATAATAGCAATACTGAAAAATATAAAGGGGACACTAACATCTAAAAGTCACTTGAGATTTTAGACATATTAATGAAAACTAGAAAATAAGAGTTTTAAACCACATAATAGAACGTAAAAACATCAAATATGCAGAAGTAAAAAAAAAAAAAATACATGCAAGGCAGACCAATCTAATCTAGGCAATTCCTCATTTAAGGTTCCTCCTTCCCAAGTGTCTCTAGGGTATAACACACTAGGCAGCAGTCTCCTACCCCAGAAATCAATGGTGTTGCTAAGAGCACAACCTAAAATGTGGCAGAAGCACCAATGGGAGAATGAAAGGTGTAATTTTGTAAAGATATTCCCTCATATCAACTCCCTTACAGTTTTCTTCTTCCCAAAATTCCAGATAAGCTGCTTCTCCATTTTACAAACAATTATGAGGAACTTAAAACAGACAAAACCAAATTCAAAGCAGAAATTTAGGAATCTTTAAAATACTGATTTTAAACTGCAACATCTAAGATAGTATGGAAATGCATAGAGATAATAAAAGGTGTCAATGAAAGAAAATGAAATAAGAGTTCAGGAATCTACTCTATCCCTTTATATTTTTTTTTTTAATAAAGGCACAGAGTAGTGTGAAAGATGAAAAATCTTCTTTATAACTGTTGCTGAGAGATAAGAATATACTAAAACAATTATCCTCAACCTCTGTGGTACTCCATATACAAACATTTCTCTGCCATAGATCACAAACTTAAATATAAAATATTAAAGAATTAAATCTTCTAAAGATTGCACTGGAAAATATTTTCAAGATCATAAAACACAAAGCAAACTGTCACTTAGAAAATTAAACTAATGATAAATTAAAATTTCTCCAAATTAAAATGTTCTGTTTTATAGCAATATAGTAGAAAAATTGACAGACAAGTCAGAGTACTGGAAAAATATTCTCACTGTCCTTTTAATGTTGGATATAAAAGTAAATGATGAAAAGATAACAAGCAAAATGGGCAACAGACTTGAACAAACTCTTCCCCAAAGAAGGTAGATAAACTATAGATTAGCACAGGAAAAGATGCTTAACACCATTAGTCATGCAAATTAAAAAAGAAAAATGCACTTTCTCATGTGTAATGGCTAAAATAGAAAAGACTGAAAATGTTGCTGAAGAATACAGTCTGAATCCTCAAACACTGCTGATGATAACAGGAACAGAAAACTCTGCAACCAATTGTTTCTGTAGATATGGGCATATGTGCATGTGTGTACATGATAGAAGTCAGAAAGGGCAAGAAGAGATTCAGAATGCCCAAATCTCTTGGTATTTAGCCAAGAGAAAGACAAATAAGTCAACCAAATATTTGCTGCATAGATATTTATAGGACATTCATTTCTCATTTGTTTTCTAATATTAGAGAGGTAACTAAAGACAGAAGGTACTATACTAAGAGTTTTGCTAGGTTTCCCAAGAGAACTAAGTCTAGATGACACTCAAGGCAATACAGGAAGTGTCAGAGCTGGTTAGAAGGTAGAGAACATAGTCTTTGTGGGAGTTTCCCTGGGAAAAGGCAAGGCAGACCCTGGGAAGCAACTGAAGCCTGGATTCCTTTACATGTCTGGACCATATCTTGGGAGCTTGGGCTTCAGGGCTCAGAAGCTGTCTGTTGCTAATTGACTTTTGTTGCCTTTTTAGGAGCTGCTGAAGTGAATGACTGGCTTTGTATTTGAGAGTTAAATAAAGGCAGTGGTTAAGAGTACTGTCTCTAGATTGCAGGTTACTATACACAGCTAAAGTCCACTCTTTAATGGTTGCTCAAAAGACATCTGCAATATCCAAGAAAGTATAGAGCAATGAAATCCAAGAATGAAACTAATCAAATGGGTATCAGAAGAGAAGGTAAAATCAATCAGCTTTATGCTTTCCTGAAAGTGAAAGAGAACTTACCCTCCAGAAACCTCAGAAGAAAGAAGAGAGGGAAAACAATCCAACTGTGGCATTCAGTAACACCTTGATAAATCTAAACTGGCATCTTTAACATTTCAAATGTTTCCACTATGCATATCAGTTCGAGATGTGTAGTCACATCTTAGCAATGCTCATGATGCTTGGAGGAAGGTTATTACTCTTATACGTTAAGCATATTAAGCAAAATCAGTCCATCTCCAAATGATATATCACTGTGTTTCTATTCATCTGGAGACTGAAAATATATAAAATTCTGTAACAAGACAAATTTGTGGCTGGGATAGAAGACAAAGTCAACTAGAAAAGATGGAGAGGGACATTTCTGAGTGGATAGAACTCTTCTCCAGCACTTGTCAGTATCTGTCTGCTACTATCTAGGTATAATCAATTATCAAAATGTATCAAAGCATATACATAAAGAGTTGTGTCACTATGTTGTAGTCTAATTATACCTGATACCTAAAAGGTGAAGCAGAAAAAAAAAGTCCAATAACTTAAAGTACAAAACAGTTTTGACTAATTTTATAACTTCTTTCATTTTAATACTTACAGTAGCACACAGTGAGTGAAACCTTTTATCTGAAGTATCTTCAAGCACAGACTCTGTGCTTATAATAGTGGTTGTAGCCGTTGTGTTTCTAGTCCTAAAATCTGCATGGTATTTTATCCAGAATTGGATCCTTTCAAAGCCTTGGCTTTTTCAAATGAAAAATATCATAATACCAGACCCTACAACTCTCCAACATATGCACTGTAGCACTACAGTCTACTGGAGAGCCATATGTAAAATTCATTAACAAAGCCACTATTAGTGAGAATACTGTAAAAACCTATATCACACAGAATAATTACATGTTAAGTAAATTGGCTATGCTTTCACAACACAGTGAATTTGCATTTCATGGTTTGTTTTTTTTTTAAATGAAGTCACACTTTACATAGCTTCATCTTTGACATCTGGCACACATGCTGTTACCCAAATTAGATAGCATGTAAGAAAATATCATGGCCTTTAATAAAGTTGTTTGTTGCTTACCAATAAGTATACATTATAGGAAATTTCATCATTCTGAATAGCACCATAGCTATGATATCACTGGGTGCTACAATCTGTGAAATTAGTGCTTAATACATAGTCTATATAACACAGGATTTTCATCTTGCCTCACAAAAGTTATAGACTGTTGCCCAGCACTTGAATACTTACATATCCATCATAATATGTATGGTGGTTTTATGGGAGCCAACTCCTAGCTGAAAGCAGCTATCATCTTTGCAGCCATCCTGGGCCATCCACCCTGACAAGAGACTTGATCAGACACTTTGTCTTGGCTCCATTCTTCAAGTCTCTTGCCCCTCCATCCCCACTCTCTCTCTCTCTCTCTTGCAGACCCCATTGACTAACCCTCAGGCCAGGTCACCTGGTGCCCAACGTGGGGCAGCAAGAACAAGAGACCCAGTGAGGGACATTACTGGAATAAAGGTCGACTGAAACTTCAAAAGGGAAACAAAGGTGATTGCTGAGGGAACCTGCCTTACTGAGACCGGGTAAGTCGTAGTAACAAAAATGGAGCAAGAAATAGGTCAGTATGAATCATATGTGGAACAGATGAGAAAGCCTTTAAAGATGTGAGGAGTAAAGGTAAAAATTCAGCAATTGTTGTCAATTTTTTTTTTTATTTTATTAAAGAGTTCTTTCTTTGGGACACCAATCTGTCCACGTGTGTCAATTGCCTGTTTTTGTTTCATTGTTTAAATGATTGTTGTTCTATGATTCATATTCAAAAGAAAATGATAAACCATAGATATCCAAAATTAAAATCCAATGACCAAAAGATATTGATGATTTGTCAGAGTCAGACTGGGATGACCAAGAGGAAGAGGCAGCTAAATATTACAACTCTGAATGGCCCTCTTCTTGAAGGCCCCCTCCCTATGCACCTTCCCCTCCAGATGCTTCTGCTATGGAGATGGTGGTTGTAGATCCCAGAAAGGAGTTACACAACAATTTTTTTCCTTAAATAACAAATAAAGTTAAAAGAAGAGTATCAAGACTTAATTAATCAGCTACAAAACTTAAAGACAGGGAAGACGTCTCATGAGGGCAAAGCAACACGCAAAAATCCCCCGGGTCCTTGCATTCCTCAATGCAAAATCCAAAGACATTCCGTGCCCTCTGGATTTAGTTCAGCCACAGATCACCCAGAGGAGGAAGAGGCAGAGGCTGTCCCTGTATCAGAGACCATAAATGTTCAAGGGGTTTCTTAGAGATGCCATATAACCTGAATTAGAAACTCTTCAATGCTGAAGTTGATGTCATCCCCAACACCTCCAGGGTAGCACCATTGGACTCTTAGTTCCACAATATATGGTTTAGTAGAATACATTGTTTAGATCCAGGAGAAAACTCATTACCATAGTTACTGTAGCTGTCCTTTTGTGTTTGAGATTGGCTGCAGCAGAGATGGTGATTTCCTTGCTTATTTTGTAAGATCAAAGCTATGATCAGCTCTGTACTTCTATAGATTTACATTTAGAAAGAAGGAAATCCATTATGTCAAATTTGTAAAATTCATTATCCTCCTTAGCTGAAGTAGTGCTATAGAAGAGAAGAGGCTTATGATTTTTATTCCTCCAACAGAGGGGGTTGTATGCTGCTCTTAAAGAGAGTCCTGTTTTTATACCAACCATTCAGCCATTGTTAATTCTCTTGTCTCTTTGGCCCATACTGTTTAACAAATTGATGGCTTTTGTATGATGACAGATAGACACTATTCAAATGAAACCCATACAGGTCTGTTATTACAGGCTGGAAGTAAGGGACTCCTCTAAAACCTCTGTCATATTGAGACTGATGAGGATTAATCCATAACTTACAAGCTAAGCCAGATAGTCGATGACGGGTAAGAAAACACCTCAAGACCCCTTCCCCTAACTGGAAGGCCTCACCATCCTAAGACAGGAGCTCAACCAAATGGCTGTTGAGTATTCAAAGATGGGAAAGGAAGGCTAGGATCTTCTGTTCCAACCTAAGACAGGCATGGTTTCCATAAGTTTTCCCAGCCTTCCCTTTTGAAAAAAAAAAAAATTAAAAAGGGGAATCAGGAAACCTGTTGGAAGCCAACTCCTAGCAGAAAGTGGCTATCATCTTTACAGCCATCTTGGGCCATCTACCCTAACAAGAGACTTGATCAGACCCTCTGTCTTGGCTACATTCTTCATGTCTCTTGCCCCTCCATCCCCACTCTCTCTCTTGCAGACCCCATGACTGACCCATGGGCCAGGTCAGTGGTTTGAGTATGCCTAACCCAGGGAGTAGAACTATTTGGAGGTATTGTCATTGTTGGAATAGGTGTGGCCTTGTTGGAGTAGGTATGTCACTATAGGCAGAGACATTAAGACCCTCATCGTAGCTGTCTGGAAGCCAGTCTCTCCTAGTGAATTACAAATAAATATGTAAAACTCTTAGCTCCTATGTATCATGTATCATGCCTGCCTGGATGCTGTGATGCTCCCGCATTGATAATAATGGATCGAACCTCTGAACCTGTAAGCCAGCCCCAGTAAGACTTTCTTTGCTCGTGGTATCTGGCCACAGCAGTAAAACCATAGCTAAGATAATATGTCATTCCTATAGTCTACCTATCCTATGGATGTTATGAATCCCATTTAGGAGGAAAAGAACTGATACCTGCAGAAGAAGTGCCAAGCTCCAAGACATCAAGGTAAACAACTGGTAGAGCAAGGATTTCAATATTTAATATAAGCCTTATCTCTTTTTGCATATTGTTTGATGAGTTGGTCAAAACCTAATGAATGCAAAATGTTTGTACGAGATCCAGCATCTCATCTTCAGAGTAGCCAAAGACTAGAAGTGAGATTCTTTTGTCTCATTTTAATCTAACCAAGCAGATAACTCTTGTAATGAGTGCCCTTCCTCCTCCTTTTTTCCTCTGCTTATTCTTCTACTTCCGTTGTTGTTATTGTTGTTGTTTTTATTGTTGTTATTTTGTTTGTTAAAAAAAGTAAGAAGTTCATCTGGCTTTATTACAACATTGTAGCTAAGATTCATATATGTATGGACCATAATTAGATTTAAGTATTCTGAAGGGTCACTTCCCATATATTACACTGAGCATGTATAAATGAAGCCACGCTAGAGTTCATGAGATAATCAAAAATTAAGTTGTAAGTTACAAGTCAGTTTTTGGACATTTTTTGGACAACTGGACCAAAGTTAAGGTAACTAATTTATATTACTTTAAGTAGTGAAGGATAACCAAGGCTAAGTTCAAACAATAGACTTTTATGTCAGGGCTACAGGACTAAGGTGTTTGAAAAACTAAAGAAGTAATCATTCTTGACAACTAAGTTCTCAGTTTGAAATCAAGCTTTAGACAAGAAATGCTATCTAATATAATTGATTATCCTTTGGAATACAATGGAGTGATTCAAATATTATATTTCTAATTTGACTCAAAACATTACACAGTAACATTTTTCAGATGGTGGGGCATGGGAGAGTGTGTCAAAATACTAAAGTACCACTACATGCTAATTTCATCATTAAGTAATAAAAATATGTTATATTTTAAGGTATACCATAGAATTAAAATGTGAGTTACACAACAAAATCTTTTTATTTTAAAATAACAATGGCTATATTTTTTCAAAAATGTAATACTTTTCTTTTATTTTTTCCTTTATTGAAAATAGATTCTTTTCTAATACAATATATCCTAATTAGAGTTTCCCCTATCCTCTACTACTCTCAGATCCTCCCTACCTCCTCTTCCAACTGAACGGATTCCTTTGCTTTCATCCATTAAAAAAAAGACATAGTAACCAAACATGATAAAATAGAATATGATAAGATATAATAGGCAGAAATTATATCAAATTGGGACATGTCAGTGCAACAGGAACAAAAGAGTCCCAAGAACAAGCAAACAAGACAGAGACCCATTCTTTCTCAAGTCAGAAATCCCGTAAAAATACTAGTTAGTTATACACAGAACACCTGGTATAGATGCATGTAGGCCCTGGGATTGCTGTTTCAAATCTCTGTGGGTTCATATGTACCTTGCTTAGTGAATTCAGAGGGCACTGTTTCCCTCATGTCCTCCTTCCCCTCTGACTCTTACAATCTTTTTATTTATTTATTTTAAGTTTATCTACAATATGTGATTTAAGCTGTAGTAGTATTTCTTGCCTACATATGACTAGCAGTGCTTGGTTTTACTTTAAGCTTCTGAGTTATCTGGTGTCTGGTTCTTAGATACATAAGCAATATCAGGGTTCCTTCTTATAGAGTAATATTCTCAGTTCCTCAATACAAAGACACAGATGAACAACATTGATGCAGCAAGAGGATCCATCCTTCTACTCCTTCCAAGAAACACAGCTCAACATCAAAGATAGACATTACCTCAGGGTAAAGTGTTGGGAAAAAGACACTCCAAGCAAAGAACCTAAGAAACAAGATGTGATAAGCCATTTTAATATCTAACAAAATTGACTTCAAACCAAAACTAATCAGAAGAGATAGGCAAAGACACTACATACACATCAAAGGAAAAATCCACCAAGATATTTCAATTCTTAACAGCTATTCCCCAAACAGAAGAGCACCCATGTTTGTAAAAGAAACACTGTTACAGCTTAAATTACATATCAACACCTACACGCTGATAATGGGGGACTTCAATACCCCACTGTCACCAATGGACAGGTCATCCACACAAAATCTAAGCCGAGAACTACTGGAACTAACAGACATAATAAGCAAAATGGACCTAACAAATATTTATAGGACATTTCACTCAAACATAAATGAATATACCTACTTATCAGCACCTCATGGAATTTTCTCCAAAACTGAACATATATACAGTCCCAAAGCATGTATCAACAGATACAGAAAACTGAAATAACTGAAACAACTCTATGCTACCTATCAGACTACCTTAGATATCAACAACAACAGAAAACTTTCAAACTCATAGCAACTGATCAATTCTCCACTGGACTATAAATGAGTCAAGACAGAAATAAAGAAAAACAAATAAACAAAAAAAAGACTTTGTAGAATTCAATAAAAAATGAAAATACATCATGAACAAACTTATAGGACACAATGAAAGTTGTGCTAAGAGGAAAGTTCATAGCACTAACTGCCTACATTTAAAAAAATAAAAGTTATATAAATAAATAAATAAACAAATAAATAAATAAATAGAGAGATCTTATACTACCAGCTTACTAACTTAACAGCACACTTGAAAACTCTAGAACAAAAAGAAGTAAACACACCTGAGAGAAGTAGACAGCAAAAAATAATCAAATTGGGGATTGAATATAGTAAAACAGAAACAAAGACAACAATACAAGGAATCCACGAGACAAAGAGTTGGTTCTTTGAGAAAAATCAACAAGATGGGTAAAACCTTATCAACATTAATTTAAAGTTGGAGAAAGAGTACTCAAGTTAACAAAATGAGAAAAGAAAATGGAAACATAACAGCAGACACTGAGGAAATCATAACAACATACTTTAAAAAATCTGTACTCCACAAAAATTGGAACATCTAAAATAAATGGATAATTTTCTCCATAAGTATCAGTTACCAAAATTAAGTCTAGACCAGACAAACAATTGAAATAGACCTATAATCCCTAGTGAAATATAAGCAATCATTAAAAGCCTCCCCTCCCCCCCCAAAAAAGCCCAGGGCAAAAATTTTACCAGACTTTCAAATTAGATTTAACAACAATATTCCTCAAATTATTCGATAAAATAGAAACAGAAGGAAAATTGCCCTATTCATTTTAGGAGGCCAAACTTACCTATGTACCCAAACCACATAAAAATTCAACAACAAAAAATGAGAATTACAGACCAATTTTCCTTATAAACATAGATGCAAAAATACTCAAAGGAAAAAAAATACTTGCAAAGCCAATCCAAGAATATAAAATGATCATGTACTATGATCAAATATGCTTCATCCCAGAGATGTAGGGATGGTTTAACATCTAAATAGCAGTCAGTGTAATCCACCATATAAGCAAACTGAAAGAAAAACCACATGATGATCTCACTAGATTCAGAAAAGACCTTTGACAAAATTCCACACCCTCTCATGAATAATAAAAATCCTGAAGAAGTTTGAGATACAAAAACATACCTAAACATAACAAAGGCAATTTACAGCAAGCCTATAGCCAACATCTAATTAAATGGAAAGAAACTGAAAACAATTTCATTAAAATCAGTAACAGGACCAGGTTGTCCATTCTCTCTATATTTCTTCAATATATTAGTTAATTTTTTGCTAGAGCAACAAGACAGTTGAATAAGATCAGCAAGACAGATATTGAAAAGGAATAAGTCAAAATATATTTATTTGATGATGATATGACAGTATACATAAGTGACCCTAATAATTCCATCAGTGAACTCCTACAGATGATAAACACTTTCAGCAAAGTATCTGGATACAAGATTAACTCAAAAAAAAATCAGAAGCCCTCCTCTATGCAAATGACTAAATAAATAGAGGAACAACACCCTTCACAATAGCCACAAATATCTTGGAGTACCTCTAACCAAGCAAGAGAAAGACTTGTATGATTAAAACAAACAAACAAAAACCAATTCTTTGAAGAAAGAAATGAAAGAAAACAACAGGACATAAAAAGATACCCCCGTGCTCATGGATCAGTAGGATTAACAGTAACAATGGCCACCTAAGGGAAACAATATACAAATTCAATGAAATCCCTATCTAAATTTGAACAGACCTTGAAAGGGCCATTCTCAACTGCATGGGAGCAGGAGGGGGGGTGCAGATCAGGGGATACTAAAACAATCCTTAATAATAAAGAACTTCTGGAGGTCTCACCAGTCCTGATTTCAAGTTGTACTACTATGTAGCTATATTAACAAAAACTGCATGATAATGCCAACAAAACAGACACACTGAACAATGAAATAGAATTGATGACAGAGACATAAAACTACACACAAATGGATATCTAGTTTTGATAAAGAATTCAGAAATACACCCTGGAAAAAAAAGACAATATCTTCAATAAATGGAGCTAGTTAAATTAGATATCTGCATGTAGAAGAATATAAATAGATCCATACTCATCATGCTACGAAAACCTTAAGTCCAAGTACATCAAAGAACTTAACATTAAACCAGATACACTGACCCCAATAAAATAAAAAGTATGTAGTAACCATGAATGCATTGGAATGTGAGGAGTCATTCTGAACAGAATACCAGTAGCACGAGCATTTAGATCAAAAATTAATAAATGGGAATGGATGAAACGTAAACACTTTTGTAGACAAACAACTCCATCAATTGGACAAAGTGGCAGCTTACAGAATGGGAAAAAGAGTATTACCAACTCTATACCCAGTATCCAAAATATAAAGAACTCATGAGACTAGATATCAAAAACTAATAATAATACAATTTGAAATTGGGAACAGTTCTTAAAAAGAGAATTCTCAATAGAGGAAACTTATGTAATTAAGAAACAAAGAAATGACTAACATCCTTAGCCATCAGAAAAATGCAAATCAAAACTGCCTTGAGATTTCATCTAATACCTGTCAGAATGGCTAGGATAAATAACACAAGTGACAGCTCATGCTGGCAAGAATGTGGAGCAATGAGAACTCTAGTGGAATTGCTGGTGGTAGTGCAAACTTGTATCGCCACTATGGATATCAATATGGCAGATCATCAAAAAACTGGAAATATATCTACCTCAAAATCCAGTGATACTAGCCAGCTGGGCTGTGGTGGCGCACGCCTTTAATCCCAGCATTTGGGAGGCAGAGGCAGGCGGATTTCTGAGTTCGAGGCCAGCCTGGTCTACAAAGTGAGTTCCAGGACAGCCAGGGCTACACAGAGAAACCCTGTCTCGAAAAACCAAAAAAAAAAAAAAGATTCAGTGATAACCACTTTTGGGCATATACCCAAAGGATGCTACACTCTGCCCCAAGGACACTTGCTTATCTCTGTGCATAGCTGACAAAGTTGCAATCCATAGATGCAGAGAGGTTAGGTAAAGAGGACAGCATAGTTCTAGGGGAACACCTGGATCTATTTGGAGGGATTTTTCAGGCAAACTGGGGTAAGTGCAAACAGGAACAGGGGACTGGATGACCAGATTTGAGGAAAGATGGCCTGGAGGGAGAGAGTATGGAAAGATATAATTGGAATTCAGGGGCATTTGGGGGATGCTCTGGAAACATAGTGCCATGGAAATTTCTTGGAATTAATGAAGGTGATCCTTGTAGCCAGGCAAGACTCTCAGTACCAGGACTGGGCATTCAATTAAGTTGTTGGCTCAAGGGCTCCATAGAAATCCCCCAAATAATCCAGGCTGATGCAAAAAAAAAAAAAAAAAAAAAAAAAAAAAAAAAGGTTGCTTTCTCTAAACTGACATTGGGGCCCTGTTACTGAGGACAACATCCACACAATTCCTTGACCACAGAGAAGCTGAGCTGGTACTCACATAGCCTTTACCTCTATGTTTTAGTCGTTTTAGTGAGGGAAGGTACTCTGTATGCTATTGAAAGAAAAAGGTGGACACCAACCTAGATACAAAACCTTTGACCCACAATCTGTTTTCCCTGCAAAACATGGTGGGGCAATGTTGGCACAGAACTTGTTGGAATAGCCAACCAGTGTCTGATTTGACTTAAAATTTTGCCATTTCTAATAATATAAATATATATTTAAATGTCAGGTAAATACAGATAAATGAGGTTCCCCCCCCCCCCGCCCGCCTATCTAAGATAGCTTTCTTAGCTGTCAAAATGAGCTATGGCAGAACAAATGAGAACTGTATTCTATTTTATTTCACCTTTCCACAGAGGCACAGTATGAAATTCTTTTCTTGTAACTTCCTTGTTAAAATTACGATGTATCATGCAGACTACAAGCCAGTGGGATAAGGTGGAGATGACTGTCTTGGCATTCAGAACTTCATTTCCTCAAAGATTTCCCAAGTTATGACAAGCTGCTAGATGTCTTCTAACTAGAAAAGGAAACAAATATCCTTATCTTGCCAGACCAGAAGGAGACAAGTAAAGTGGGGTTTGTGTAGCCGTGGGCAATGTTTTTTTTTTTTTTTTTTCTCTATAGAGGCCAGATCGGAGACAAGCATTTATCAAACGTTTTTTTTTTGTTGTTGTTTTGGAAGGACAAGGCAAGTTTCCAATCTAAACATGTAATGATAATTTAGTGAAGAACAAGCAAAAACAAAAAGGACTAATAAAATGAGAGTAAGTGGGGAATGTTAACTTATATACATAATGCATATACAGAATTAATATTCCCTAAATGTATGGACACATATGCATACCAGCTAATGTTTTAGCTGAATAGACTGCCCAAAATATGGCCTCGTAGGTTTGCAGAATTAATATGCCTTCTGTGTTTAAACTTGCATTAGCCATGGGCAACTTACTGCACAGTATGAAGCAAAACCTGTTAAGACTATGTATTGAGTAACAAGTTAATAAAGACAATGGCAAGTTATTAGACTCAATAGGCTACAACCCTGCTACAGGACTTTCTAGTTTTGAGAGTAGTTCATTCTTCATTTCTCTAAGCCTTCATTTCTTCCGTCCTGTCCATGTAAGTAGAGACTCGCTCATCTCCTAGGATGGTTGTGGGATTCAGTGAATTTATTTGAAAAAGTGCCATTACACATTTCAGTATATATTACATATAATTCACCAAACATTATCCTATCAATGAATGTATAATGCAAAGCACAGCATTGAATATTATCCTAGGCAAACTAAAAACAAGCAGGGGACATATATTTCTTTTCTTAAGTAATTTTAAATCTAATTAGGAAGTGCCTGTGGTTGGTATTTACTGGTCTATTGTTCTGCCTGCCTTATTACTATGTAGATGAACTGATTCCTGCGAGCAGCTTTCAAGCTATGGGATTCAAACAGAAAATTTCCCTTTTCCTGTCACTTTCCTAAAGATCCAAGGACAGATCTCCATGAAGATAAGGATGACACAAAGAAAAAGTAACTTTGTATTCTATCAGAGCTGATCTGTTTTGTACATGGCTTCCTGGTTTTCTTTCTTATTCAAACTTTGATCATAATCATGCTCATTTCAATGTATTTTGTTAATAAATTGGGAACAGAGATGACTTGTGTCTCCTAGGGAGGAGAAGTCCAAAACCAACTATGTCCTTTGCTGTGTTCCCTTTTCACACCATCTCAAGGATGGGGGCTTTCCTATCAACATAAGTCTCTGAGTAATTAGGGTGGGCAATTTTCACGTGCCATATTGGGTGTGTAGCATATCAGCTTTAATCATATTGAGCCACAGCAATATTGAAGAATTAGCCTTGCCTGACTGACAATTGAGGAAAGTAAGCAGAAATAATGAAGATACAAAGCTATCCAATGACCACTGTGAAACTCCACAGTCTCACTGTTTCCAATGACATTCATCCTGGATTCTTCAAGAGGGCACATGGAACAGAACTTGATCAGATAGCTGACATTTGCTACTAGAAACATACATTCTAAAACAGGGATGGATGGTACATGTATGGAAGTATCAACATATACAACTATAATACAGATGCTAAAGCACTGCTGGACACTTAAGCAGGTAAGAGCTCAGAGAGCAAGCTTTATGTATAGACTAGCAACTGAGAAGAAGACAGGGGATTGGAGACCCAACCCAGAGGATGTTTGAGAAGAGAAAAAGCAAATGTACAGGACATGGAAGAGATGCCAGTGTGGTGGTCAGAGGCATGGCTTCTTGGAGCTCCCTGCCTTTTGAAGCATGCAAGAGCATTCCAGATAAGGGCAAGTCTATTCAGAGTGATATTGCCATACACACCAGAGGCATTTTTCCTGACTAATTCATTAGCATATATCAGTGTCTTTACAGAATACAGGTTATGAAGGCTGCATGTCTTGTAACACAGTTTCTTGTGACTTTCAAGTGAAGGGTTTTATACCGGAATAAATCTATCATTTCTAGAGCTCACAGATATTTACACAGAATTAATGTATGAGTATTTAATTCTTGTGTCAATCAAAGGAAGATTGAATTGGCAATGTTCATGTCTTCAAGAGTTGTCCATTATTTTGGAAAACCATGTAACTCATGGTAAATTTACCTACATAAGAATCTGAAAGCTTGACTCTACATTGTTAGGTGTTATCTTCAGCTATCACATACACAGTAGTAATACACATATATGCAGATATTTTGTGTCAAATATGAGGGGAAAGGCACATTTCTGTTGACTGTTGTCTTATGCTGTCAAATTCAAGCTTAATTACAATGATATCCAAAAAAGCCCTAGTAATCCAATAAAGTAAATAAACTGCTTCTGTGAAAGCTGTAGCCCACTCAAAAATCAAAACAATAGACTATACTGAAAAACAATTTTCTTATATTTCTACCTGTACAACGTCTAATACTTTGTTTTGACTATTTTGAAACCAAGAAGCGTTAACCCTCTTATGTACTTCAAGTAGAAATCTGTCCATATGTGCGTGTGTGTATGTGCGTGTATGCATGCACACAGGTATGCGCGTGTTCCAAAATGGAATGAGTACATGGAGTTTGAAGAGATAAAGCTAAGAGCAAGGGAAAGTATAATACTTTAGTTGAGATGTGGAAAGCCTTAAATGCCAGGTTGACAGCTCTTTTCCCATTCCTCAAATTTCTCTGTAAATGGCAGGAAGCTATTGCAGTTCTGCAATGAGAAAATGGTGTGAAGACAGCTGTCTTCTATGACAATTCATATGGGCCCACCTAGGGTGCTATGAAGAAAGGAGAGGCAAGGCACCTGCTATGGTCATTGTAATGTATGTGTATGTGTAGGGGGTGGGGTAATGGGGGTGACCCGCCACATCTCAGGATCAATCTAAAGATTTCATTTTGATAAGTAACTGGAATTGGAGGGTAATGGAAAAAACCTGTGGTTGTCTAAAGGAGTCTAAAGATTCTGGTTTCTCTGACAGAGAAGACATTGGGCCTTGAGAAAGAAATGAAGAAATGTGAGATAAACCATGTTTGGAAAGAAAGGTGAGTTTAGATACAGAGTCAAGTTTAGCTCCATGGAAACACATTCCTCTCCAATGGTGGAGAGCAGTTGGCAATCAATGCGGGCCTCCACCCAAGGATGATGGCAGTAGGTGATGGGAGGCAAGAGTACCAGAACTACAGAGGATGTGCTACCCAAGGGAAAAGAGGGGAAAAGAAGGCATCCCAGATGAGGCTGAAAGAGCCCTTAATAAAATGAGCAAGAGGAGAAAGATAAAAGACAACCAGAAGGAAGCACAGTCACAGACACAGAAAAGAAATCCAGAGTTTAACAGGAGGAAAGTCAGAGAGGAGAAGCTGGAGACAGAGAGCAGCAGCAAAGTGTCTGTGGAGCTCAGAAAAGAGACAGGGAGAAGAACAGACACAGAGCTTGACATCAAAAAGCTGAGCGAGCGTCTGCCCTTCAGGAATGGCACTTATCTATCAGGCAGAGGAGAAGGCAGGGAACACAGATGCAGAAAGAAAGGAGTAGGAGGGCAGAGACAGGTCACCTGGAGTGAGGCCAGTAAGAGACCAGAGGTCACTGGTTCCTCATCTCCCAGAGTGTGATAAGAAATACTAATTCGTTGAGACAAGGAGTTCAAATGAGTCTCTGGAAAAATATATGTCTGTAAATATCATGTTGCAAGAAGGAAATCAAAATGCACCGAGCAGTCAATCATTCACTTAAAAAGGCAAATGAAACAACACAAGTGCTCTTCCTACTCTTTCAGGTGACAGAGGTAGTTTATTATAATGTTAAAACAAATATAGAGTTTATGTGTCTGCTTGATAGTAAATTCTCCCTAGCAAGTTCATTTGGGGTAAGTTTACACAATACAGATGTATGGAATTTACTAAGTCAACAACTGCTACCTTGCATTACTTCATGAAACCAGTGTTAATGCATTCCTAGTAGCTACCTTGCATTACTTCATGAAACCAGTGTTAATGCATTCCTAGTATGCTCCAAGCATAAATATATCCTTAAAGTAAACTTAACTTGGTAAAGTGTAAATGAATATGCAAATTGAGTCAATATTCTAATTTATGCATTATTGGATGTCGAGTTTTTGTTTTGTTTCTAGAAGATGTTACACAAACTCTGACTAGCAAATTAACTGAGAGTTTTGTAGCTTAGCAAATTTGTTTTGACTTTAGAACAATTTATGAACAGGAGTCTATAATGCACCATGGCTAATTAATGACTTTTTGTGTGGAGTGACATACATAATACATGAGCTTGTGATGGCTCCATCTCAGATTCTGCTGAATCATCTCTCCAGAATTTCAAGTCATGTCAGTGGCTGAAAGAAAAGAAACTTTGTGTTCTCTCCAGAAATGGGTCTGGTACAACGGTGACTTGTTTCGAAATAGAGAAAACAGTGGTGAGACCTTTAACTTTACCTTTCCAAAATCAAACTAGTCTTCAATTCCAAATGACAATAGAAAATCAAAGTTTGCAGAGAAATGGACTCTGTTTTCATTAATCTGGAACATGTACCATTTTTAGATGCATAGACTAATTATAACTGCCAATGAGCAACCACTCCTGTGCCAGAAACGGTGTTAAGCTTTAATTTCATAAGAAATTGACATGACATTTTGATTCTGCAAATTAATTCTACAAATGAGTAAACAGATCTCAGTAAGCTGAACTTTCCAAGAATCTAGAGTAAAGGATGTAAAACTAGGAGAAAAACAAAACAAAAACAAAAAACAACTCCAGATTTCTTTTTCAGTTGAGCCTGAACACAGAGTTATATTAATACTAGCTTATGACTTCTGCTACTATAGATGTTGCTGAGTATAAGCCCACCTCAACAATGAGAGAATATCTCACTAATTTCAGTATTATAATAAACACACACACACAACACACACACACACACACACAGTCATACCATATGGAGTAACTGAGAACATAGTGAATTAAATTTGATTTGGAGGTGGGAAAAGAATGATATATAGTATGAAATACGTTGACAATGTGAAAAACAGAAACCATGGAAGAGGAGAGACAACACTGCATAGAGAGCATTTTGGTCCCCTAGCTCATGCCCAGGGAGAAAAGAAATGCACAGGCACACACTAAGAGATCTGCTATCCGTGTCCCAGTGGAGGCCATATGGGATGGCCAGATGATAGGATTATTTGCTACAGTTCTACCCATCTCTTGTGCTATTAAATATATAGCACTCTTTTTTTTCAAAACTATACTTTGTATTTCAGAAAATAGGATTAAAAAATGCAAACCAAAAATACCCACAATAAATGACAAAATTCAATTAGTAAAACTAATACCCAAGCCTTCAAGTATAGTACTGAATGTAAAATCCAAAAGTGCAATGGACCTGAGCACTGACTTTCCGTCCAACTGGAGACAGCATACTTCTGCTGTTGGTGTTACATTCTGCGATGCAGATGTTCAGCTCCTTCACCATCTATGTATAGATAAAGATCTGCAGGAATCCCCATTCAATGAGGAAGTAGAAACAACAGAACTCTGAAATGTGATTATATTTGCCTATACTCCTAATTACCCTGGCACCAAGAAGAAGCAGCCTATCTATTTCATTGATAAAGGATTCTAAGTGTACAGCTTAGTGAAGGCAGGAAGTGGTGGTAGCTGGGAATGCAGCTCAGTAGCTCAGTGAGAACATTTGCTGAGCATACACAAAGCCCTGGGTTCCATCCTCCACACTTCATATATGCTGAGCATATGATACACACCTGATATTCCAGCACTTGAGAGGTTGGGGTAAGAAGATCTGAAGTGCAAGGATATCTTTGCTTGCTTAGTTGAGCTGAGACCAACCAAGGCTATATAAGAGCTTCATTCACAAGTCTGATATGAGAAATTTGTTCATCAAAATTTATATTGATCATATGTATATACATTTATTGTAATCAGACTTAATACTAGCTTAGGCCCTGAACCAGAAAACCGCATCACATTTTAGGACTATTTCAAGATGTTTATCACTATCCTTACAATAATGAATGGATTAGACACGTAGACCTCTTCACATGATTTAATACAGATGAAAAAAATCACACTCTAAGCAAAAATCTTTCCTAAGCAGTGATCATTCTGGAGCTTCATTTATCAAGCATATATATTCATATATATATATATATATAATATATATATATATATATATACACACATACATACATATACATATATATGAATAAGGAGTAACTGAGACTTTGCTCCCCTAGCTACTGAGCTGTGGCTTTGTGAAATGGAATTTACAATTACTAAAGAGAAAACAGTCCCAAATCCCACAACTCTTTTCACTTAATGTCAGGGCTTTTTTTTTTAAAACAATGAAGTTAGAAAGGAATGGACTTCCGCTGTGCCAGGCAGTCTGGGGCTTTTTTCCCGGGTTCCTAAAATAGGAAATTTAAAACCAATCAAACCATTTAAAACGTGGGAAAGCTTGAGTTTAAAAACCACTTTGCAGGGCATTTTTATTTAATTTTCAAGAAAATTTTTTATTGTTTTTGTAAAAAAATTAAAAACTTTCAATACAAAAAAATCACTTTTAGGAAAATTAAGGGGGGTACTTTTGGGAAATTAGAAATCCTTCAGTTTAATGATGTTCACTTGCAAAATTTTAAAAGGTAACATTTAAGCAATCAGTTTTATTCCATTAATTATTTAATAAAACTTTTATTCAACTTTCCTGAATAAAAATGAATTAAAGAAACAAATTCTATGATTCTTTTTTTTCTCCTGGGAACAGTTAAACCCCCCTTTCTAATTTGACTGCCGTACTTTTTTTAAAAAACTGTTAAAGGCCAATAAAACCCTTTTGGGCTTCTGTTTGAAGCCTTAGGTAAATGTTGGGAATTCAAGAAAAAAAAAAAAGGAATGTTTGGCAGGAAAAAAATTTTAAAACCTCGCAAAATTTTTACAAATTTTCCCCCTCTGATTTTTCTGTTTGTTTTCCCTAAAAATTTCAAAATCCTGCCACTCTGGGAATTGCACAAGGAATTGAAACCTTAATTTTCCCAAATCCCCCAAAAAACCAAATTAAAAATAAGTGTGCCCCATAAAACGGGAAATTTTGATACAGAGTCGGTTTCTAGTGAAAAAAATGGTATTAACATAATTCATTTTTTTGTTTGCACAGAGTTGATCCCTCAATGTGTCAGCTTTTTCCCCCATAAAAGGATCCATGAAACCTGCTTTGTTTGAAGGCGGCTTTATTGGAATCAAGAAAAAAAAAAGAACAATTAGTGAGAAAAGATAAAAGGTTAACCATCAATTGCCCTTAAAACACTCGCAATCTGAGGGGGCTTCCCTGATTTCCAACCCCTCTAAGGAAGACAACTTCCCTTTTCCCCCCCAAAACAACCACTAACCAGGGGGGCAAACCTAAACCGTGAAAAGTTTCCTTCATTTTAGTCTTTTAAGGAACAGTTTTATTGTTTTAAAAAAGTTTTTTTTTTTTCACAAGGGCAATGGGGGGGGCAGCCCGTTAAAATGAAATGGGGAAAACTTTTTAAAATTTAACAGGGCTTTTTTTAAGGGTAGGTGCAAGAAAAGTTTTAAATTTACCAATAAAAAAGGAAAACATCAAATTCATTTTTTAAAAAAAAGCACTTTAAAGGGGAAAAAATCAGTTTTTCAAAGTAAAAAATTAAGTGTAAATATATAACCCTAAAATGATTATTAGCTAAGGGGTTTTAAAAAACCTTTTAAGAATATGTGCCAACACGGGAAAACAAAAAGGAAATTTTGGGGGAGAAAATTGTAAAAAGGGGCAAAAAAAGGAAAGGGGAAATTAACCATTCCAATTTTTAAAATCAGAAAATATTTAAAAAAAATAAGAAAATTAGAAGATATGGACCAAAAGTTAGTGGATTTGGATTTGACTAATCATGATTTTACAAAAATGGGGGCAACTACCCTGGTTAAGGGGGACCCCAAACCAAACCAGGGGAAATTTTATATTATTTTCCCCTTTTTTTTAAAATTTTTTGTTTATTTGTTTTTCATTAAAAGTAGAAAACCTATTCTAAAAACCTGGAAATAAATGAAATTTCCCCAAAAGGATTCCCTTCTAAAGGGGATGGGAAAACTAAGGATTTGTTTTGGGCAACCGGGCTGGGGACCCAACCCAAAATTGGGGAAAAGGGGGGGGAATTTTTTTTTCCCCCTGGTTCAAGGTTAGGAAGAGATACAAGAGAAAACCCTTTGTCTCGAAAACCAAAAAAAAAAAAAAAAAAAAAAAAAAAAAAAAAAAAAAGTGGTGTGGCAAGTGCCTTTAATGCTGAACATATTGTAGATGTGGCTCAGTTATTTCTCAAAGCCTTCCCTGAGCTCTGCCTCTAGGGAAAGCCAAGTATTTTCTTCCCATACTGCTCAACATGAGAGCAACATGTAATAAGGCAATGTGGGACAAAGACAGAAAGACTCTTTTCTTAATAATGCACCATCTATATGAATTGGGAAGACCATTGGGAAGATCCTAGCAGTGGTTTCTGAAAGTGTGGACACAGAAACCTGTTCAGGAAAAGCTAGTGAATTTTGACAATGTAACAGGTCCCTAGGATAAAGCCAAAGAAGACTGTGGGACTTAAATCATAGAAGCCTTACCATCCCCATCAAACTAATCTAGTCTTTACCCAAGGATCAACTTAAATGCCCTGACGTTTTATAATGATTTATATTTTAAAGCCCCACCCCTGTGTTAAAGAACTACAGTCTAGGTAATATAGAATGAGGAGCTGAGCTGTGGCTCAACACCGGTGCACTTGCTTCCTCTATACAGCACCCACAGTTCAATTCCTAGGACTGTTGGGAAATAACAAACAAACAAACAAAACGGAATGTAGAACAGAGCAGGAGAAACCAGAGTGGAAGTGTCTGTGATAGCTGAGACCTGTAATGAGGATGGTATAGATGAAGGTGTTTGAACAAAAGCTGGAGGAAACCAGGCTGTTTCAGAAGTTATTTCTTCTGTAGGGGAAAAACGCTGCGTGTTAATTCCACATCACCTCCAAATAAAGGGGTTTGTTTCGGTTTGATCGCTTGTTTTGTTTGTTTTTATCACAATCTGCTATGATTTGGTTCCATGCAGTGCTGTCTTTTAGGTAGAGTGGGGGGATACAAGGATTTAAAAAATAAGGTAATTTTGGGGTAATGATTGTTGATGACTCTCATATGTTTATACTCACATATATGTATATTGTACATATTGTAGCAGGAGTCTCTACTCCTTTAAAATTTTATGTGATCCATTGGGGATAGGGAACTGGAAGAGGCCACCTCCTGTAGCCAGGCAGGAACTCCAGTGGAGTGATTGAGACACAAATGCACCCACAAAATTTCAACTCAAAATGTATCCTGCCTACGAGAAATCAGGCATTGGGGACGGGCTGAGGACTTAGGGAATGCCTAACCAATAATCTGACTAACTTGAGACCATCCCATGGCAAGCACCAACCCCTACCACTATTAATAATATTATGTTATGCTTACAGACAGGAGCATGTTGTCCTCTGAGAGGTCCACCCAGCAGCTGACTCAGACAGATACAGACACCCACAGCCAAACAGTGGATGGGCTTGGGGACCATTATGGTAGAATAGGAGGAAGGCCCTGAGGCCTCAAAGGTGATAAGAACTCCACAAGAGACCAATAGAGTCAACTAACCTGGACCCTTAGGGTTCTCAGAGTCTGAACCACAATTCAAAGAAATAACACATACACGGACTGGACCTAGGCCTCCTCATGATATGTAGCAGATGTGCAACTTGGCATCAGCTGGTTCCAAATAACTGAACAGGGGCTATGCCAAAAGCTATTGCCTGTACATGGGATATGTTCTTCTAGCTGGGCTGCCTTATCGGGGACTCAGTAGGAGAGGCAGCACCAAGTCTCACAGAACTTGAAGTGTCATGTTAGGGACATTTCCAGGGGGCCTCCACGCACTCAGTGAAGACAGGGAGGGGGTGGGGAAGGATGTGGGAGAGGGGTCCAGGAAGGGACCAGTAAAAAGTAAATAAGTAGAAAATAAAAAAATTTTTTTTAAAAAAAGGTCTTTCTCTGTGCAGATACACTAAATAAACAAAAAGTATGATGTCATCTACAATAATTGTGCTGCATGCATTGCTACTCTGAGATGTACGTGACCTGGGGTCACAGGGTGGCTATGTATGTCAGCGCACAGCTTGGTGTTAGGGAATAGTGGCCTAAAAAATTCTCTTTGACTAGAGAAAATGGCATTCATGTCTCGCTTTTTTTTTATACACACAGAAGTTGATGCAGTATTCTGCTCCTGGCAGCCACTCAGGACTCAGGCTCACAGGCATTCTTTGCAAAGCTTATCTTCATCAGCTACAGCGTTAATGAGAAAAAGAACCAAGCACCCCCACAGGAAGAGACTCCATGTCGAATACTCACAATGCATTAGCCAAAGCAAAACAAGCCAATCTTCTCCATGAAGGACAGCTGAGAGCCAGATTCTCCCAACCTTCAGAACAGTAGTCATGCCAAGTAAATATGCAGTTCAGACTACGGGTAAAGTAAAGTTATGGCTAAAGACATATAAGAGAGAAAATTGAGAGTTTAAAAATTTGAGTGCCATAAAGAAAACTACTTTAAAAGATTATAAATTTAAATATAGGTGGGACAAAGAAAAGCAAAGGAAGGGGTGAGGTTATGGCTTAGTGGGTTAAAACACTTGGTCTGCAAGCATGTGAAACCTAAGTTGAGATCTCTAACACCTTTACAAAGAGCTACATCTATAAAGTATTAAGTGGTAGACACAGTTTGCCTATATTAAGAAATAAAACACATTACTGCTAAACAAAAAATCATTTGATACAAAAAAAAAAGAAAATGTCAGTTCTTATAGGATCAAGTACTCTCGAGAGCTTTCAACACGTATTTCCTTTCTTGCATATATTCTTTTTTTAGGAAGCAATTAAAAAGGAACAATTCATTTGTGGGCAACAAGGACATCTTACATTTCCTTTCTCTAATTTGAAAGGCAACTAATATCCAGGGGTCATTTATAATGTTAAATGGACATAAGGTTTAGCCGCATGGCAGATTGCATAATTGGCCTAAATTCTTCAGTCCTTCCTAATATTTACATCTTTAGCCACATGTCTTTATAGTTTTTCCCAGTAAAAAAAGTTACACTCCAATCCTGAGTTTGGTCGTGTTTCTTTTCATGGTCAACAGAATGAGTCAGAGGTGATGAAATTCCAGTGGCAAACAAGAAAAGAGGATCTATACTGTGTGCACTTTTGTCTGTAAATGGTATGAAAACAATTTTCATCAGAGAACTTTATCCATAGGCCCTAAACAGGTGAAAACAACCTAGCCAGACCCATCTCCAGTTAAGGAAACTTGTCCAGTCTAAACTCCAGCTGACTCATGATAACCCTTAGTGTAGCAGAGCCAGGTCAACAAAGAGCTGCATACACTCCTCATGTCAAGCTACTAACATTTTGTGGATTTGTTTTCTGTGTAGAATTATAGTAGCAATAATGAGTTCAATAGGTAGATTGTGATCTCTCCATTCTGTAATCCTTGCAGTTTTGCAGGGTGTAATGTATATTGAGAATGTAGCAGAGGCTTTAATTCCTAGAAGATCTAGGTAAAAATGGCAACATCTATATTGCCAGCTATAGGGAAGGTAAGGCTAGAGGTTCTGAATCTAAGGTTAGTTCAAGCAACACAGTGAGGCTTGATTTTTCTTAGTATGTTTTTCATACTCTATTGAAAGAGAATTGAATCATTTTCTCCCTTTCTTTTCCTTCCTCCAGCCCCTCCCAGCTACTCTCCCTTTTTCCACTCTCATGCTCCACTCTACTCTTTTTAATTAAATCTTGAAACTGATGTGCCAGTAATTAGCATATTAGCTTTTCCTAGAAAAAACCTGCCATTAGCTGAAGCATCTATCATAAAATCATAATAGTTCTTGCAATGTTTTGAAGCCACATGAACCTTTTATAAATTGAAGATACTTTACCGATTCTCTCAACTGTAAGCCTAGGAAAACCTTTGTGTTACTAATCACTCAGAATCACATATTCTGTCTTATAGCAGAATGAAATAGACTGGGTCAGAGTGGGCAAGTGAATTGTTTGTACATGTGACTAACAGTATACTTCATGTGTATGAGACACAGAGGTAGACTTTATGAGAGTTTCTTAATGTCTAGAAATAGCCATTTACCCATCCCCACCCCGGTTTTGCCCCTATATGCCTGTTTATACAACTATTTCAAAATCCATGCTTCTAAAACAATTGCATGATTTATCTAAGCCTCTTAGGGTTCTGCAGTTTGCAATGAGACTAGCACAACCTAGTCTTTCCTAATATGGGTTCCACAGAGACCAACACTGAAACAAAGAAAGTGGGGGAGAGGAAAAGTGAAATGGGATGCATTTAGTTTTCAGAAACAACCATAAGAAGCATAAGGAGCTAAAAGTATGAAAGGGAACTGCCAGTTGCTAAAATTTAAAGCAATTTTAGCAGAGCATCCAAGGGCTGGGATGACCATTCAGACTGTCCAAATTGAGGCAATACAAGTGACTGTGTCTAAGCATACACTGGTCAAAGGCCACCATCAACATATAACCCCTCTTTGCCCCCACATTGTCCCCCACACCACCTCCTCATACCCCTACTAAGAAGTTTCTTTCCCTAAGGCAAAGGAAATTTTCAGAGAGAGTCAAGGCTATGAGCAACCAGCAAATGTATTCCAAGCAAAGCATAGTACCATTGATCTAATGTTAGTGATTCTAGATGGAGGGTGATAGCACCCACTACTGAAATGTAACTTTACCCTGGATTCCTGAATGTGAAGCCATATAGAGCAGGTGTACAATTCATCCACCTCATGGAAGAAAATCGTGCCCATCATCAAAAGACCCATAGATCCCACACGAGACTACAGGTCATGCTTACTGTTAAAATGCACTGAGACTTTGGGATGGATGCCTCCAAACTAAAGCTGACTATTTATAGCAAGAAAAGATATGGCATCAAGGAAGATAATATTTTATTTAATCCATCAAAAGCATCATTTATATAATAATATGTTTGAAATGGGAGAAAGAAAGAAATAGAAAGATACTGAAATACATAGATTGGAAAAGTATTATTAAATATTAAGAACAATAATACTAAAATATAAACTATGTATTTAGATCAAAAAATTTATGGAAAACCACAAGAGTCCCCCAATCCCCAGATAGCCAAACCAATTGTAACCACAAAGAACAGAGCTGAAAATATCAAACTTCTTGACTTAAAGATATTCTACAATGCTACAGCACTAAAAATAGCATGGTGCTAGTATACAAACCTACACAGGGAAGCACTCCATAGATAACAATGCATAGACCTGATTCAAAACTTATGAACATTCAATTTCCCACATGAAAATCCAAAAATATATAGTCATAAAATGATAGTCTGTCTCACCCATTATGATTTGAGTACCTTCATATCTACACAGATAATAATGAAGTGAGGGCCCAACGTTATCAAGCAACAATCAACTCAAAATGAATCAAGGATTCAACCATAAGATCCAAAACCCAAAACTATGGCAGAACTCCTGGGAGAAAATCTCAGTCACTCTGGGCTGCACAACGATTTATTTCTACATAACTCCAAAAAAGAGTAAAGCATGTATAAGTTTAAGAAAATCTGTATAGCCAATAAAACTTAAGAGAGTTCCACAAAATGGAAATAAGGTCTGTAAATATTAAGATTTTAAGGGTTAATGCATAAAACATGGCAAGTTAAGAATTGAAAAACAAGACAACAAATTTTATGACTTAAAATTAGCAAGGGATTTGCAAAAACATTTCATGGAAAACCACAAGGCAATGAGCAAGACAACCATTCTTAACATAAACAAGATAAAGACCTGCAAATTAAGCATATCCTGTTATTTGCCATAGAAGCTGTGCAAGATATTTAAACAAAAGTAGAGTTAGTAAGGACAAAAATAGAGGGATGCCTTGCTCATCACTGGTGGGGACATAAATTAATTCCACAAGTGTGGAATCAGTATGGATGTTCCTCAGATATACAAGAATCACCACTGCTGTTGATATGTTGTGTGTAAAAACATACATATATTGAAACATGTCAGTATGTGAAAGGAAATCAATATATTGAAAAGAAAACTGCACCTTTAAATACTCTGTAGTGTTATTCACAACAGTCCACGCTGCAAGTCACAAAACACAAGGGATCAACTTTGATGTCCATTCTTGATGAATGTCACATATAAACACACATACACACACACACACATACAGAGACACACACAGACACACAACACACAAATAGTGTTCAGCCTTAAAATGAAGAAAATTGTGTCATTGAAAGAGTACTTATAAAATTGGAGAATATACATGTTAAGTGAGAATGGCCTGGCACAGGAAATAAACTATGACATCATCTCACTTCTAGTAAATAATGTTAAACTCACAGAAGTATAGAGCGATTACCAGCAACAGAGTAGAGGTGAAGAAGACATTGGTCAAAAGACAGAACTTTAATTAGACAGGATGAATGATTTTAAGAAATCTATTGTACAATATACCAACATTTAAAAAAAACCCAATATACCTAAAAATTACCAGATTTTAAGTATTCTTACCACAAAATGTGTAACCTACTATGTGTGTTAATTACTTTAATTTGCTCATTACTATGTGTGCAACTTCAGATCAACATGTTGTTGATAAATGTATACTTTTTTTTCAGAAAATTCAAAGTTATAAAATAAAACTTTTAAGGAAGGTGAATTTATGTTAAATTATGTGCATTATATGTGTTACTGTTGCCTAAAATACCCTCAAAACTTAGCGGTTTAAATAAACACATTTTCTGATGATTCTCCATGCAAACTGTACTCAGTGGAGCACTCTGATCTCTGGCTGCACCCTAATTGTGGCTGCACAATCACCTGACAGCTCAGCTCAGGTATGAGGCCACACTCTACCAGGTTCTGGCTATTTACTATCTGTTGCAGACTACAAAGGACTATCAAGGTTACTTATAAGGTGACTTAGAGTAGAACACTACTGTAAACATCAAACTAGTCTCTTGGGACCTGAAAGTGAGGATTTCCCAAGGGGCCACTCAGGCAGGAGGAAAGAGCACTGTATCATACAAAGAGCAGACGATGTTATGCCTGTCCTATCCTTAGAGACACACTACCACCAAGCCGCTGTTTCATTGTTTACTGAACACATACTTCCCTGAAGATGGAAATTAAAAATTGTCCTTCCATTCTTCTGCACCGTAAAGGCTGTACAAACACACACAGGCAATATGTTCAATAGGAGACAATTCAAAGGACTAATCCTTTAGGGGTCAGTACGGAAGGCATGATTTAAAATCTGACCCTAAAGAAAATCTAAAAATGGAAAGGATGGGCAGAGTTAGCTGGAGGTGAGGAAAAATAACTAGAAGTAGAAACCGACTCGCTTTAAACACAATGGGTTGTTTGAATCCTGAAATGATCCAATATGTCACCTAATCACTCAACTTGAATCTCTTCTGGCTGGACAGTTTAAAACATCGGTATGGCATGGTATATCTTGCCTTAGAAATGTTATGATTTGAAGTTAACACCAATTCATTCTTATCTCTAGCTTGTGCATTTTTTGCATACCCATGTATATGCATAAGTATGTGTGTGAAGTGGACTGGCAGGCTTCTGAAGATCAACACTGGGTAAAAAGAAAAATAACAAGAAAACTATCGTGTTATAACATTTGAAGAATAAAAAGTCAAAACTCAGGAGACAGACCTCAAGTGTAATTTCTACAAAAACAACAAAAGATATTATTCAAGGATCTCACAGCAACAATCTTGATGCTGTTCAATTAAAAGGAGCCAAGTCTTGTATTCCAAAAACTTTCATCAGATGGAAATATGCTCTCTACTTGTGAGCATCTTCACACCATATGTGATGGGTTTCATGACACCCTTAAAAAAAAACCTCATATATTGAGGGTTCTGTTATTTTCAAAACCAATAATGTCACTAAACAGTCTCAAAATGACTGAGAAGAAAGCGCTGCTAAATACCAGGGCAATAGTCTAATAAATTGATACTAAATATGAATATGCTTATCTTTACATGGCACAAGAGAATATTTTTATTTCATAGAATGAGAAAGAGAATCTTTGGTGTTCAAATTTCAAAACCATGCAGCTATACACAAAGCTTTCATTTAGCTGCACTTAAAAGAAAAAGAAATCCTAGCAAATATTCATGGAGAGAAACAGAGAAAAATGACTTAAACTGTCTAATACATACAAATGTAAGTGTTTCTATAGGCTGAGGGGATAAGTAGGAAAAAGGGGAGGAAGTGTTGTCAGGCACACCCCACTCTGGAACAAATATGCCTTATCTGTATTCTACAGCTCTCGAATATTCACCAGAATTAGGGCTGATGCCTCGTAATCAGCCACTCCAGGCTGCTTTACATGCAGGGATGGGGCCAGGCCAAGTGAGTAACATACATCAGATCAGATCACTAGCTATATTGTTCGGGTTGATTTTAATTGCCTGGAAAGCGTCATTACCATCTTCTGCAATGTGCTAAGTTATTTTAGAGCATGTCTGTTTCCACGTAAGAAAGAAAATTGGACTGCTTCTGTAAGAACATGCAGAGGAAGATTCAGTTTGACTTCAGCTTCGTGAAAAACTTACCCAGATCTGATCGTATAAACAAATATTTGTTACCTGTAGAGTTCTGCAAATGCATTTTGGGAAATCAACCCTAGTCTCTCTCTGATGACCCCAGAGAACCACCCAAATGTCATGTCTAGTTTGATAAAATTCTTACAGTTTTCATTTCCACGGTTACTCTACATCCAGCAGCTTAGGTGAGAGAATTCATGAAATTTAAGAACCAGAAATATTTCTACAGAAAAGATATATAGAAATAGATTACTCCAAACCGAGAAGACATTTGCAAAAATATATAACAGCGACTGCTAACATGAAAATGCTATCTCTTGAGATATTTGTTCTTTGAATCAAAATCTTAGATACGAGAATCCGTACAGGACACAGAACGCTCCTCATACTCTCCTGAGCCCAGGTTTTTAAAATGGTGAAACTGAATAGTGCCTATATTCCGGTTAACAGCAACCATGTGAGGAAGCTGAATGAGAAACAGATACAACTCATATTTTGATATATGCTACTTTTCTCGTATAATTATTAATTTTTTAGCCAAAATACAGATTAAGGGGCCTCATCCCTGAGATGCTTCAGAAGGTCTTCTAGGGACTGAAACATCTCTATTAGCTCAGCAGGGCAAGAATATGCTTCTGCAGGGAGACAACAAGAGCTGTAGAAACAGTGCAGTGGGCAAAGCGTTCAGGTACTCAGCAGAGACATGAAAGCCAGCCAGAAAGGCAGGTATGCATAAACCCAGCACTGCATAGGCAAAGACAGGAGAATCCTGGGAGCCTGTTGACCAGCAGGACTATTCTAATCTGTGAGATCCAGGTTCAGTGAGACAACACCTGTCAAAAAAATGTCTTTGATGTTGAAGCTGCCTGTAAGGGAAACAATTGAGAAAGAGATCTGACACTGATTTCTAGCCTCTCATGTACAAGGTACACACATGTGCTGGCACACGCAAACATGCAGGAGTAGGCAACAAGAGAACAGTAACATTTCTACAGGATGGTGGGTTCCTGGTGAACATATGACTGCTGAAGCAATGATACCCACAAAGCCTTCCCTCACTCCTAAATATCTGTTTACTGTTTAACAAGACACACTTTTGATTTGTTGTGATTCAGTCATTTACTTGTTCATTGCAGATGTTCATATTTTATGAAAATAAAATGAATTTTGAGACTCCTGAATTGCTTCAATCCACTAAAATCAGATCATAACTATAGGAAGACCAACATCCAGGACATAGACCCTTTAGCTAATTCTTACTTTAAAAAAAATTATATTTATCTTAGGATTTTCTTTTCTTTTCTTTCTTTTTCTTTTCTTTCTTTCTTTCTTTCTTTTTTTTTTTTTGAGACAGGGTTTTTCTGTGTATCTCTGGCTGTTCTGGAACTCACTTTGTAGACCAGGCTGTCCTGGAACTCAGAGACTCAAAGATCCACCTGTCTCTGCCTCCTGAGTGCTGGGATTAAAGACCTATGCCACCACCACCAAATTGTCTGGGGATTTTCTTAATTCTAATCATATCATTTGCTATCAACTTCTGACTTATCACTCAAAAACCTCATAAGTAAAAAAGTCTTACAAATTTATACCTAAATGACTTTAAGCAGCCCCATATAACTATACCAAATTCAATAAAAGAGGGTAGATTTTAATTACATTGATATTTAACAAATTTTTAGTATGGATGTATTGCTCCAGAATATTAAAAAAGGAAGATATTAAACCATTTTACAACACTATAGTGCATCCTCCTTAAAACTAAGTGTTTTTTAAAAATGGCTGAATGCAGAAGTCTCAGTGGTTTTATAGGGGAGTGAGTCAACTAGGGACCAAATGGGTCAGCATCACCTGCCAAATGGTAGGGCTAGAAGTAAAGGCCTCCCTGGAGGGGTCAGGCTAACCTGAATTCAAATGGAAGATAAGTGCAGCAGACTGGACATTCTACATGGTTTTAGAGTCCTATGCGTTTAGACACACAAAAGGAACAGGGAAGGACTTCAGTTCTCAGAAAAGTTTAAGAAGTCCCCTGGCAGCCAGAACGCTATGTGCAGGGTAAAATTAGCATAAAGAAGTCATACGATGACAGGCTGTGTCAATGGCATTTTTCTTTTTCATCTCAGCAGGGAGGTATCCAGTGACCCAAATACTTGAATTCATGGCTTAATACAGCTTCTAGGATCAGACAGACCAGGAGCAAGACAAAGTGTGGAGATTCCTTCTTAACCAGGTTTATTTTTGGTGTCAGTACGAAGGTAGAAGAAGTGTTTAGATCTTGGCCTAACACCAAGTAACACAGGTATACAGAGTGATATGTTTCCATTGTATTGACAGCTACAAGAACAAAGGAAGCAGACAGTTCGACAGGATATTGAGAACACCTGGGTAGATGACTCTGACAAGAGACAAGGAGAGAAGGACTCACTAAAGCCAAACTGAAAATAAACGCTATTTACACATGATGCGTTTGAAAGAGGACTACAAAGATCAACGGAAGACTTCTGCTGTATGTGAACCACCTGGTAAAGATCTTTGGTCACAGGGATGCTACAAGCATATGATTTAAGCTCACCCTCCCAAAATTTCAGTACTCATAGGTTTGTATAGCACCAATGTAAGTCACATACTGTAAAAGGAAGTACATAGAACAGAAACCATGCTGACTTACAAAACGCTCACTGGGAATCAGGCAGTGAAATGGACAGTTCCATTTGATGAGAAAGGCTATGGGGACAATGAACATATAGTCTAGAGAGGATTCCTAGCATGCATTAGATACATAACGTAAGAGCCCTCTGTGAGTCTGTAGAGTCGAAACTGTGAGCTAAGGGCTGGTCTATGTCTACGTATGCACTTGTTATGAATGAGCACTTCACGACTATTCCAAAGCTGGGAAAGCAGTGAAGAAAAGTGAGCAACTCCAAGTCACTCAGTATGCTCTTGCTCCTAAAGCAGGACGTAAGTGCTTAAATCCTACTTAGCTCCGTAGATGATGCTTAGTAGATTTTATTTTATTTGGAGTGCAATCAGAAAGCATTTAAACATTATATATAGAAGAATTCCAATTTAACATATGTATGTATGTATGTATGTATGTATGTATGTATGTAAGTCCCAGTTGGGTAGAATGATATGGAAGACGACGTTTGAAAAGCGACAAAGAACATGAAGTAGTGGCCCCAGGGAAGAAGTTGGTGATCTGGAGCAGGCAAATGAGAGGAAGAGTTCAGAGTCCAAATCAAAAGACTTGAAGCACACTGATGCTCCAGTTTCTCCAGGCAGAAATATCTGATGTAAAGTCCTTGGAAATCTTCTTTACCCTATTAAAATAATACATCACCAGGCTCATTTATCAGTAATGTAAAGTAGGTTGGTTGCAAGGATCTCATGTCTTAACAGATGAAAGATAATCAAAGTGAAGTGACTTAGAAAATAAATGAGAGAAACTTGTTCTCCTGTTTTACAAAATTTACAATCTGCCTTAACAGCACCTGAGAGAATGCAGTGGAATTGCTGTAACAGATATAATCTATTTTTCCAAATGCCAATATGTCTGCAATGAGGAATATGCATACCTTCTGAATTATCTTATCCTATTTAATAAATCAGTTGCGCTTCTCCCCCCACCCCACTCTTTGCAAGGCAGCTTCTTGCACAGTAAAGATTCTACAAACATTTACATTCCGAGTAGCAGAGCTGTTTGAAATGCTATAAAGTTCTGCCAGTACTTCTATTACCAACCCTTATTTCTTGTTTATAACATGTACATAAAAGGAGGAAAATAAAAATGTACTACGGATTGAAACTTGGCATACTAAGCTTCAGCCCAGGAGCGCATTTCTTCAGAAACAAATTTTCCAAGATATGTTCCCAATGAGTATAGAAACACAGGAGCTGGGGTGGAGGGACATTGTAAACAGAAGCCACTTAGGACCAGTGCTCCTTCTAGATCTCAAGGTGGAAGTCATCAACACAGTTTCAAAGAAATTCTTAAACTTTCTGGTAGTCCATATTCCCGTACCTTTTCAAAATTGATGCTATCTAAGGCATGATTACCAAGCATAAGTAGGGAAATAATCCATCAAGGCTAACCATTCTACTATGCACACACATACACACACACACACACACACACAGACACATCATGTTTATACACATAGTGTATATTGAAGTTCCTTAGATATGTTCACTTTCAATAAAAAAAATAAATGGTGAAGATCAAATAGCTTACCTATTAACTTCTGGAGTTGACCAAAACAGAAACCTCAAAGAAACAGGCATAGCAACAGAGAGTCCCTATGTCTTCTCCTTATCTCATACTGCATACAAGTAACCTACTTTTGCTGCTGTGAACACTGAATGTGATTGAGAAACTAGAAAATTTGGAGCCAGTCAGAGTATCTCTGTTCTGTGGCTCTGCCGCAATACAGTGATGCACAGATCTGGCTGTCTGAGTGGGCCAATTATAACTATACACTCTTTCAGTGGTAAGTATTGGAAGTTAATGAGAACTTCAAGTTGGACACTTAAATTATGTAGTAAACACAGAACTAGCAGCTGTGTACTGAATAAGTGAGAGGGGACTGGACACTTATAAATGGGAAAGATGCATATTTTGCTAGCAGAGTGAAGAGGCTATTAGTTTGTAATAACTAGGCATACATGATATGTGACAGAAAATAACTCAAGAAAAATCAGCAACTCAGAAACTACAGCTTATTGTCTGCAGCTACTCTTTGCTCTACTTCAAATTGCTTGGCACTTTGCTCCTATTAAATATTTTGTTGCTATTTTAAGAAACACTTGGGCTGACCATTTGTGTTCTGAAGGATATTTAAAAGTTAGAATCCTTCCAGAGAACTGGACCGAACGCCTTCACATCTTCACGCAGACAGTTGTGACACCCAGACAGTCAGGAGAAACTGGAGTGCTATTGTCAGAGACGGCCACTGCCTGAATCTATTAGCCTGCAAATCAATTATCTCTTCTATGTCCCTGCTATCCACCTTTACACAGAAACACTGGCTTGCATGCAACTTCACCATTAGCTGGTAAAAGTGTTCGGCAATTTGCTAGCCAGTAGTGACCCTCTTCAAAAACCACGTGTTATTGAGTCTCAACCTAGGTCAAGCAAGCATTCAGAGATCCTAACTATTGAGCATGTGAATACAAACTTCTACATTTCCCATGGGCTCAATCTCATCAAATATCTTTTATGAACATACACAAGAACATTCACGGTGGCATGCAAATATTAGGCATTCTACAAATGTTACACTCAGTCAAGTGGACATAAACCTTCAGGGTTCTTCCCTCGCGACAGGAATCACAACACAAAGGGTGAAAACCACCCACCAGGATGCAGCCAAAGTCAGGTTAGAGCTAGCAAACAGAGCCACTGCTGCAAAAACTAAGTAACAAGTCTGACTTGCTATTGGGATTATAATAGCTCTTTGAAAGGCAATTACTCCCCCTTTCAATCTCTGAGGGACTCTGACTTGGTGTTCTTATTAATTCCCAGTTTTAATCTATTTACAGATCAGAATGTTTTTCTCACCTAGTGTGATATTCATCTATGTGGGGGTAGACAGAAATCACGACACACATCCTCCTGTACTGTGCATGTGTGTTTAGCTATTCTTGCTTAATCATTCTAAAATTATTTGGGGGTTGACCTACTCCCCATATGAGCTGGGGTTTCTGGCCACCTTCTCACAGCACATACATCGCATGCCGATTCTTTCTGTAGCTCTGCTTCTGGACATATAAGGTTGGGGTTAGGAAACTGTCTACCCGTTTCCTTTCCGAGGGCTGTCTGCTTCCATCTTCTTCTGAACGGAGGTTTGCCGTCCTCACCAGAGCAGGCACAGTTGTTGTTTTTTTAAGTCATTCCATTGAGCGCACCTTCTTGTAAATCAATAAGAGAGCGCAATCCTGGGTAGGACCTAAGGATTGGTGAGCCCTTGTGGAGCAGCGGAGCTCTGCACAAGCAGAGCCCAGAAGCCTTGCATTGCATGCAATCGGAAGTAAGGAACAATCCATCTAGAAAGTGCCAATACTCTGACCCAGGTGCCCGGGTTGGCACTTCCCGGTTTTCTGCTTCAGATATTCTGTGTGAACATTACAGGGCTCCTGAGAACATCAGGTTAGCCAGATCCCTGCCAGTTCTTAAGTCAAGGCAGGAGAACTACAGTCTATCAGAACAAACATACAAGAGATTCCACTTAAGGCTGAGCGGAAAGAAAATGCAGCTGAGAAAACTTAGGTGCTAATAGGCATATTCTACACCCTGGCTTGCTCAGATCTGAAAGTCAGGACCACAGCTTCAGACTGAAAATACATCTTGTTTTTAACCTGAAACCATGCACTGGGATTCTCTCTCAACCTCCTCAGGGCGCCCAACTTTTTTTTTTTTTCTTTTAACACCTTTCAACTTTCACTAGCCAAACTGGCTTCTCTTAAGAGGAGAATTAGTCTCATTTTTTTGTTGTTGTTTTTTTCAGCTTCTCAGTCAGAGAATGCGTCTCATCCCCAAATCGATCCCAGCCCCGGAGTGGGGAAATCACGTCCCCTGGCAAACCGGCCCCAGAAACATCTTTTACTCTAGACCCATCAGGTGCATCTATCTCGCAAGCAAACAAACTTTGGCGGCCGAGGAGCCTTAAAGCCAGTGGGTAAAGTTTCCCAGGCAGGTGATTCGTCCCAGAGCCAAGACTAGTCGTGAGCAAGCGGACAACCTCGACCTACCTAGCTGCACCAGCTTGCAAGGCGCCCGCCCCGCCGGCCTGGCCCGCCGCCGCCGCTGGCTAGCCCGGGGGGCTGCCGTGCGCGTTCGTGCGAGCCGCCGCCTTCGCCGCAGCGCCCCCGTCCGCGCTGTTCTGCAAGATTCCACGCAGTTCCCCGCCGGACCCGCGGCGCCCGCCCGCCCGCCCGCCGCCGGCGCCACCGCGCGCCAGGCTGCTGTGGCTGCTGCAGGCGCCGAAGGTGCGCTGCCTGCGCCTCTGCCTCTCAGGCTGGAGCTCCTGCTCCAGCGCGAGCACTGAGGGAGGGAAGGAGGGGGACAGAGGGTGGGAGAAAGGGGCGGGGAGCGCGGCGGCGCAGCCAACAGGGTCCTGCGCCTCACGCTGCTCTCACCACCACCACCACCCCCCGCGCCTCCGCGCCCCGCTGCCACCGGTCCCTGCCTGAGCCCGAGCTACCCGTGCCGGCTTGCGTCTGTCCAGCCACAGAAGGGACCAGGCGGAGCTGGATGGTTGGCGGTCAGCAAGTCACCACTGGGTGGCCTCCTGCCTCTCAACTGGCGTCTAGGTAGTACCTTAAGGACAGGGATTCCAGGTCTCTTGCAGCTGAGCTCACACAAGTGCACAAAATAGCCACTTTTATCGTTAAAATGTAATTATTAAGGGTATGCTATAGATGGATAACGGATGGATAAATTGATGGGAGGAAGGAAGTAGTCACAGTCAGCTACTCCAGGTGTTTACAAGAACTCAACACATGCAGTCCCCAGACTAACCCTAACTTTATTCTTGTTCTGTGACTGTGCTAGAAAATAATTAATTTGCTAAGATTTCAATGAGTCGGTTATGAAACTAATCCCAATTTAGTTTTTAGAAGGAACCCATTAAATCGGTCTGGTCACTTTTATTTCTATAAGCACACAGAGATAGAAGTGGATTAGATGATCTGGATGTGAACACAAACTTGCTGGAACCCAAGCCTTTGAGCTCAACCCCTAGCTCAATCAAAAACCTGCTCAAATAGTACAAATTTGCTTTTTTGTCAGTGAAAACAATTAGATCATATGACTGTCATTCATTAAAGGAATGACCAATGAAAAGAGTGGAAATTATATATATATATATATAAACAGCTACAGGGCAGAGTCATTTAGTATCACTGGCATCAGTAAGTTCCAAGAGATAAAGTTGTGTTCCACACGGGGGCGTGAGATAGGGACTTGAAGATCAGGACTAGTAAGTTCAACACTAAATTGTACTAGGCAGATACGTTTTGGCCACACACACACACACACATGTTGCATATATTCACAATGCTGAGATGTCCAGAACCTAGTATACTGCTTAGCGATTATCTCTATAAGACTATTTTATAAATCTTGTTCATTTTTTTTTATTTTATTATCAGGTTGTCTTCCAATAATATTAAAATATACAGTCATTGTAGTTAAATTAGACTGAAGTGTTTACAGCTCTGACTCATATCTCCTGCTTTCCCTTTCTCTCTCCTCTGTGGCTGCTACTGCAGACAGAAGGAAACAAGGTACACTCAAGACAGCTCTTGGCAAGCCAAATGTGAAAGGGGAATACCATTGGGAGCAGGGAGTAGATTTTCTGTCTTTTCCACTTTCTCCCAAGAGACAGTCATCAGTTGCCGGAAATTCAGAAAGAAATTTGAACTTCTATAAAGGTTTGAGGGGCTTTAAAAGAGGCTGTAACCCATTTTGTCACTAGTGGTGAAAGACATTGCTTCCCACTGGTTTATTGGTCCCCATCCCTACCTAAGCAAAAACAAAGGGCTTCACTGTAGGTGCAGGTGAGTCAGCCCTGCCCCTGAAGTGTTTCAGTCGTTCAGTTCTTTCACCCTAGCAACAGACAGCAGCCTCTGGCATACACTTCCAAACTCCGCAAGTGATGGCTATTTTTGCTATTTCTCTTACTATCAGATGGCTAAATTTAAAATAATACCAACAACAACAACAACAATATTGTGGAGCTATTTATGTTTAAAAGGAGTGGGGAAAGCAAGTATAGATAGAGACAATGCTATAAATAAAACTAATGTGCTTTCTCCCATCAGTATTAAATTGCAGTGAATTTGGTCTCCTTAGGGTCTCTCTCTACTTAGCAAACGAAAATATTAAATCAGGTGAGGACGGGAGGCTTACGGTCGGAGCAGTTGTTATAGGTTACTGTAAATAATCTCTTTGCTTGCAATCTGAGAACATGTTGGCAAACCCCCTGAGTGTGACAAAATGTTTTATTGGGCAGAACTGGTGTGTTCTGGAAGGATCAGAGAAAAACTTTACATGCAAATTATGCTCATGCCTTGCAACTAGCAGGTACAATTACTGTCATGCCCACATCCATCACAGACGTGCCTCCTCTTTTAATGCAGCTCCATAATGCATTTTGCTTCTAACACACCTATATGTCCTGTCAAATGGGAATAAAAGGACACGTGGCAGTGGGGAGGGGGCTGGCCCAAGGCACTAAAACAGCAGTGAGACAGACAGCAGAGAAGATCCTTTAAATTAGACCAAGAGAAGTCTACACACTAATCCTGCCTAGCCCTCTCCGCATCATTAGTTTCTCCCCATCTCAATTCATGTGGCCTGTGCGGCTGAATGCTGATGCGAACTGGCAAGGGGGTTTGATGAACTTTTGAATGTTATGGTTGCAGCAGAAGGAGGCAGGGGCATCCTAAATTTTGCATGACCCACGACAAACATTAAGCATGAACCCCGGTTCCCCATCAGCATGGGTAAAAGGTACATAAATATATGCTTATAGAGACATGCTCCTAGTTTCAAATTTCCTTTTTGCTTAGAATGTAAAGCATAGTATGAGTGAACTGAAAACCTGATATTTACCAAAAGTTGATACACAAGAGCAGGTTTAAATAAAATTTCCATTCAATTTCTGGGACAGAAGCCCAGGAAATTAAAAAAAAAAAAAAAAAAAAAATTAAAGGCACATGTGGATCTTCTCAGTGTGAATGCCGGATGGAGTTTTTATTGAATTTGGACTCGACTGATTGTAGCATTATAAGCAATTCTGCAGTTACGTTTCAGCAGCCATTTAGATGGCAAATCCTCTTTTTTTTTTTTTTTTAGGGCATTATAACTAAGAATAATAACTTCCTTTTTCCTACGGTACCTTTTATATCAAAGCTCTTTAGCTCTGAGATCATCTTTCCATTGTTAAGATGTGCCATCTGTGTGGAAAGATAGAAAGTACTTCATGACACTGATAGCACACACCACTTGTTTGTTTCCTTGTTTGCCGTTTAACAAAAGGAAATGAAGAAAAATATCTATAGAACCCAGAGACTGAAATTCTTAGGCAAGAGGACAAACTGAAACACGGCCAGCTACCGACTAACACATCTGTTCCTTTGAAAGTGGCATGGAGTTTTTCCTGGGTTGCAAAGACAAGACCCAGGAGCCTCCCTATCTTGCTTCCAATGTTCTAGATTCTGTTTGGATGCTTCACTGGGGAATGTTCATACTGTCTACAGTGCTGGCTTGAGTGTCTCTGAGGGGAGTGTTTGTTTTTGTTTGTTCATTCAAGCCAGACAATGAATTATAATGCATCCAAGTTGGAGTAAGGAAGTCCAGTTGTTACAAGAACAGTAATCACAACTTCACCACCAAGTTTTGCATTAAATGTCTTCATGGCCACTGGTTATCTTTATTGGAGCAAGTCCTCTGTATTTCTGGTAAAAAGAGAGGGAGGGGGGATTCTGATGTGTGTGTGTGTGTGTGTGTGTGTGTGTGTAGATAACACTCTATCAGGCCCTACTTTGGAACTTACTTTTGAACACTAATATAATAATGAAAACTCAGACACTGACTCCTTTACTTTATTCTGAAGGTATCTGTTGACGTTTTGCCTCTTTGTGGTTCTCCTGATGCTATCCTGCAAATCACTGTTTCAGGACTTTATTGTGTTATTCATACATTTCCTTTGCTGGATTGTAAGCTTCCCAAAGGTTCTGTTTACTGCTCAACGCAGAGTTCCAAGCAAACTGTGCAGACACATAATGGGTTTTCAGTAAATGCTCAGTGATGAGCAAGCTTCCAATGTGCCTGGTGCTGTACAAACTGCTTATGGGGGCAGTCGAGCATCCTCATTGCCACTTCAGGCTGTAACTACTCTGGTAAGCCTTCTGAAGATAAATATGCTAAGATACAAAAACTGAACTCATTTATCTAGAAACTCACACTTCCAAGATGGTACATACAAGCTGTCATCCTTGCCTTGATGCTAGGGTCCCTCATTAGTGTGGGTATCACCCCAAGTTTAAGGGGATTTTTGTCATCCATGTGTTTTCAAACTGCCTTTTAAATATTTATGTTGCTATTCACTGATTAGCCTTGTCAGAGAAGCTGTTTTCTGTAGTGAGTAGTGATTAACCCAGCTCTGGTAAAAGAGCTGAGACTAACTATTGAGTGTTTCTGTAGCTGTACTGCTATGTCTACTTCCACCTGAAAAGCTCACGGGAGGATAAAACACTGTAAGGGCCAGAGGTTGGGGAAGAGCATTGTAAACTGTGTATGCTGAACACAGCATGGCCACTGCTCACACTTGCTGTGTTTGCCTGCTTGCATGAGAATGAGCCTTTCATCTCTCTATCATGGATAGGAGAGGGGCTCAGGAGAGGCATTCAGGAGGACCCATCCATTCCTCAGGAAGTATTGGTGGTTAATAATTGCCTAAGGAGAGAAAGTTGTTTTCTCCAATAGTGTAGTTATTTTCTCCAATATTTACTCCACTAGATAACCGTCACCCATGCTTATGTAAGGAACCCTAATTAAGCCATGGGAATTTCTACTCACAAGTGAGATAAAATAGGAAATAAACTTGGAAAGAAAAGGAGGTTCAGAGTGAGTGGGATAAGAGAGACTGTGAGTGGGCTTTATACAATCACGATACAGTGTAGAGAGTATGAACTTGTCAAAGAATAAAATATAATTAAAAGGATATGATTGTGGTATTCAATAAGTATGCATTTATCCATCTACCTAGACTGTTCACACCAAAACTGACATTCTCTCATTAAATAGAAAGTTTCTTTTCTAATTTTAGTATGTTGAAAAAAACATATTCCTTCCATATGTTTTGTCTTAATTTGCTCACATTGTTATTGTGATGATAATTCTTTGATGATACCAAATGTCTGGCTTTTTTTAGATTAGGCTTCTCTTCTATGTATAACTTTAAAATTTTTATGCAGCTAAATATATCTTATTTAATATGTTGAGACAAAGGGCTTTTTATCTAAAATTCAAGGTAAAAGAAAGTTCCCTGGGTATTTTGAGAAAGAAAGAAAGAAAAATGAAACACTAGATCTTTACAAAAGGACAGCTAATATTAGCTTTAAGCTTTAAAGTATCTTTAAAAAAAATATAGAATCCAAATCATGTGGCTGGGGGTGTAGATGGATGATGAATAGAGCACATAGGAGGAGGAAGGAAGACGGAGCCTTGTCAGTGCCTCACTTTGAGTCTATAACCATTGGTTTCTGGTTGTATCTTTGTGGGTCAGGAGACAGAGACTAAGAAGCAACCTCTGTGGTTCCTTACTCAAAAGGCACTAATTAGTGCAGATACTTCCTGCGTGAGTCAGCAGCCTCCCAAGACTGTAACAGATGGTTGTGATAGTCAACTTACACAGAAAAGGTTTAATCTTGTTTCACAGTGTGTGGGGTTAGGGTCTAGGAATGACTGTGCGATTCCACTGCTTTCCAGCCTGGTGAAGCATGTCTCAGCGCAGGGAGTTGAAGCAAGTAACTCAGTTTGTGGGTAAGACACAGAAGAAAGTTAAAGAAAGTGCAGGGTTCCATAATCCCTTTCAAGGTCATGTCCATAATGATCTAAAACTTCCAGTAGGCATCAGATCATAACTGTAACTCTACTTTTCAATGACATCTGGTTGGTGACTTAGCTTTCAGTTTATTTGGTGGATAGTATAGGAAGCTTCATAGCAAGTAATACTATCCAACATCATCATATCAATGGGCAAGCATTCAACATATATGTTTAGGTCATAGACATTCAGTTCTCAGCAGTGACTCAATCAAATTCAATGTAAAATACCCTGCAACAGGAAAACAAAGAAAACCGAAGAATAGAGACTGAGTTTCTGTAGAGTTAATTTATCTCTCCATGGTCCCAGTATCCTGAAGTAGAATGTCTTTGACATTAGTAGGGATTTGTAGCAAGTGAGTTATTTTTCTTTTTAATTCTTAAAAGGAGACGAAAAGATGCCAAAATGATGAAAGAAGACAATTTGCCAGTTTACTACGATTGAAATGACTTTTCTATAACAACTTAAGACAGTCTTAAGATGAGTAGCCAGGATTATAGAACATTTGAAGGAATCAATTCTGTCATTGCTGTGTGCATCCTTTGCAAGACTTCTGGGATTTACCTAACTGGGGCTACCAGAGAATGAAAAAAGAATATGCAGAGAAACAAACAGAAAAGTTAGGATCCAATGGATAGTTCTTAGTCTGATGGAGAGCACCAATAGCATCTGGAAATCTCAGTGTTTATTTTATCCATCTGAATTGTTGAGGAGAGTTTATGATATACATCTGAACCAGAGACAGGTTTAGCAATTCTGGGTAGGAGACCTCTGAATGGAAGAAATATCAGGTTAATGTCCCCTGGGGGAGGAAACTATGAAGTTTCTTCATGTACTGTCAGTATTGCCATTAAGACCAGAGGGAGGTTCTGTTATTCCTCTGACTCTCACCCCGTAAGGGTTTGTCACTCTCCAGGGTCTGAGGCAGTGGGGTTCTTGACATGGTTGTGTGCTCATGTCAACAATAAACAACTTTTGCTTGCGGTACACACTTCTCATTTTGGACACCTGTTAGAAACAAATAAGATCCATGTCCACTATTTGCAAATAAATTTTGAGTGCAGATACTATATGTACCTAACTTGTATTTACTGAGGTAAAATGAGCATTTGCTTCCTCCTGAAGTTGATCAGCACTGTGACAATAATGGTTCTCAGAGCCTTATTCAAAGCATTCACAAGGCTTAGCTGGATTTCAAAAATTATTTTTGAATATATGCAATACATTTAGATCACTGGCTTTTGACATTTTTTCTTTTCATTTTGGTCAAAATGATGAAAGAAGACAATTTTTTCCTCAATGGAACAGACATTTTCTATGCTAAATTATCTTTTTGAAAAACAGCTAACTAGAATCTTTATCTGCATTTAGATTTTACTACACATTCAAATCACCAGAGGTACAAGGAAACCCTTCCATAGATCCACTGGCTTCAACTCACATTGCTAACTTTAGCATCTCATGGCCATGCTGAGGCATGAAGACCCTTCCTTTTGATTCCAGATAGAGAGCCCATGTGTGTACTTGCACAATAAATAAATAAATAAATAAATAAATAAATAAATAAATAAAATAAAATAAAGGAAAAGAAAGAAACAAAAAGAGAAGAAAAGAAAAGAAAAAGAAAAACAAACAAACAAAAAAAACAACTTTTGGGGTATGGCTAAACTGTTTCTACTACAAAATATGTGTTAAAATCTTAGCCCCACATGCCTTTGAATATGACTTTAATTGGAAACAAGATCTTTCCACTCATACCTTATTTAGTTAAGCTGTAACTGATCATATTAGATTACAGTAGATCCAAGTCTAATTACTGGCAGTCTCATAAAATGAGAGCCATTGAACAGAGATTTAAAGAGAGAGAGAATGTGCAGAGACACAGAAGATGTGTGACCGTGGAGGTTGAATGAAGGCTGTTGACACTGGGTACCTACGGGCTAAGATCCTGAAAGGGTTCCTGGAATCTACCAGAATTTAGGAGAGAAGCATGAGTTTCTCATCCTGAGCAGTTAACCCTGCTGATACCTTGATTCTGGAACCTCGAGCTTCTTAACTGACAGGATAAATCACTGTTGTTTCAAGCAGCTGAGTTTATGATAAGTAGTTATGGCAGGCACAAAAAATGAACTCGTCACTTCCTAGTTAATCCAACAATGAGACTTAACTGTAGTAAGTAAAACTCTCCTGCCCCAACCCTGCTTCACTCACATTTCCCCATCTAGTTGAACAGGTGAGTGGTTCTAAATTAATAGCTATTTTCACTGACTATGCCAAAGTAAATTATTTAGCTCCGTTAACCTGTTTTCATGCCTCAACACTCTCATTAAGATGCAAAATTCAAAATACCTACTTTAATGCCACATTTTCCCTAATCATTGTTTCAGGAGTTAGATTTCATTGTGTGCTGCATCAAGCCTTTGTTTACTCACAGTTCCAATCATTCCTACAAAATAGAGTGTGGGTCACTTCACTCAAGTATTTCAGGATACAATAGGTACAATCGAATAAGTTTTTAAAGCAGAGAACTAAAAATTGGACTAACTCCTTCCCTCCTCCCTCCCTCTCCTCCCTCCCTCTCTCCCTCCTCTCTCCTCCCTCTCCCTCCCTCCCTCCTCTCCCTCCCTCCCTCCCTCCCTCCCTCTCTCCCTCCCTCCCTCCCTCCCTCCTTCTGTCTCTCCTTCTCTCCCTCCCTCCCTCCCTGGTCATCCCACTGTGATATGTATGCATACACATGTGTGTGGGTATGCTCTCATGAACAAGCCAGAGGAGGTAATCAAATATCCTGTGTTATCGCTTGCCAACGTATTTCTTTGAAACAGAGTCTCATTTAACCTGAAGTTACACAAGCAGACAGCAAACCCCAGCTATCTTCCTCTTCTGGACATACACACACACATACACCATCACCACCACTACCACCACCATGAAAGTAAGAGGTATGTGGGTTTTTTTTATGAGAACTGAGAATTCTAACTCAGGTACTCATGCTTGAAAAGCAAGTGTTGTTAGTCACTGTGACACCTCCCTAGTTCAGAAGTTGCTTTTTTTTAATTCTTTGTCCAAATGGTGGGTCCTGGATATACTTTGACATAAAACAGTCTCCTTCATTAACTTCTTCAGTAACTTTAAAATAGTACTAAACTGCAAGCCATTTTTTTTAATATGAGAATAAGGGACTCTATTCACTCAGGAACCCTCAAACTATTATACAAATCATCTGCTTCACCAGGGTACTGTGTATAAGTATGGCTTGCTTATGACAAACAACCTAGTAGTAAATTGCTGATATAATAGAGCTGCTTCCGGTCAACTGAACTGATACTTAGCTTACAGGAGGAACCATGGAAATGACTCCAGTGAATGAAGCATGTGATGGATGTGAGGAAAACTTAAAAGCAGATCTATATGCATTAAACATGTAAACTTTCTGACAGACTGCTAGCTCACCAAAATAACCACTAGTCACTATTAGGATCTTCTCACTATGACCTCTAGGCAAATTTATTTGGGGTCTATTTCTAGCTTTAAAATTCTCAGGATCCTGAAGCAGGAAAATACACGTAAGAAAAGTGAGGAGGGGGATAATACTCATTAAATAACTGAGATGAAAGTTTGTCTCCCTGTCGAAAGCCAATGTACTGCAGACATAGCTAATGACTGACTATAGAGTTTAAGGTGTCTTGTGCAAAGTGAAAATGAGGAATACTAAATCAGAAAAGACATTTCTTTGTGAGACCATGTCCCAGGTCATAGCCTAGTGCTGCACTCATAAGCTTACTGCAGTTGTGGTTGTCTGCACAAGGCCTGCACAAGAATGTGAGTAGTAGCATTGCAACATGAAAATGGGAGGAGTCCATGACTCCTCATGCCTTCCAGAGAGGCTAGTGGCATTTCATGCTGGTACAGAAAAGGTTGTGCCATTTTCTTGAGTGGTGTAGCCGCAGAGAAGTTGCTCTTGTTCATTAACCTACCACCCACGCTAGAACAAACAACTCTTACTAAACTCAGTGTGGGACCCACAAAAAGACAGAAAACATAAATATGGGTGGGAAACTTGTTGAGAAAACAAAGTTATGAAAGAGGGAGGGGGTTGGAGGATGAAAATGGGGTTGATGAACATGACTACAGTTCATTATATACATACATGAAACTATAAATCAAAACAGTTTAGTATGCTAGACAAGGGAATGAATATACAGGCCTTTTCCCTTTCTTCAGTGATCTCTTTAATGGTCACTTGAATTGTGCTATTTGTTTTTATTTTGCTTTGGCCTTTCTAAGAACAGTTAAAAATAATTATTACTTCCATACATTTTCTCATGCACCTTTTTGACATACAAAGTCAGTATAAATTGAGCAATTTATTTTTTTTTAACTTTCTATGTGTGTGTAAATTTTGTTCTGTTGATAAGGAATGGAAAGGGTGGACTGAGCTAATTCAGATCCGTAATCTTGACACACACATTCCTCTCTCTCTGTCTCTCTGTCTTTGCTCTCTTCTTCTGTCTCTCTCTTCTCCTGTCTGTCTCCTCTGTCTCTCTCTGCCTCTCTCACTCTGCCATCCAGCCTCCCTCCCTCCCTCCCTCTTCCCTTTGTCTTACTGAAAGAAAACAATGGAAAATAGCTATGTGCTCCTGGATATGATAAAGTCCTTCTATGTCATAATTTTCAAAACGGTGAATGAAGAAAGGATAAAAAAGGGATAAAAAATAATACTTCCCAGTCATTTAGCATTTCTTGGAATACCATTCTTCTCTTTCCTCTCTGGCATATTTGTCAGATTTACCCAGCCAGCATTTGGCACAATCTCATATATAGCACCAATGCACCAAAATCTCTGGCCAGAGGCTTTGAGAAAATTACTTGCAAGGAACGCCAGACACAATGATTGTGTGTGCATGTAATCACCAATGAAGCACACACTCATAGACCAGTTGAATTTCATTGATAAGACATAAGTTCAAAGACACATGTAGAAATCATCTTATGACAGTGGCAGCATAGCTTTCAAATAAGCTTTGGGATTTTATGAACTCACATCTCTGTGGAACTGGGCAGGCTCTACTGTCGTGAAGCCCTTGACAATGCCCTCATATAATCACAGTTTCAAATGTAATGCCGTCTTTCCCCTACGTTCAGAAGTTATATTTAAAGTTGGTTCTAATGATAATGAATGAAAAGGGTGGAGTGACTAAAGGATGAAGACATTCAAGCTAATAGGGGCTTTGAATTTGTTTTAAAAACTGTTTTGATTTACCTTTTAGGTATTCTATCTAAATTTATATTTAATAAAGATCAATCTTTTCCTTATATGAAGTAGGCACACATATGCCAGCTAAGTGTATAGTTGTATTTTCATTTCCCTGAGTTCTTTCTTTGACTAGTGCTATAAATTTTCTGTTGGTAGTTATATAGAATAGTACCAGACACTGTCAAAAAATTCACCCATATACTGTCTATCTAATAAGTTGCAGACAATTGTTATATAATTGATAAAAGTATAACTACACAGATATTCAAGTTGTATCAGAATTACTTATCTTTTAATTAGTTATCATTATTTGTTTTGTTGTATGTTTCTTGAAGAATATTTTTATACCACACATTTTAAAATGATCAGTTTCTAAGACTTACTTTGATACTTGGAATGAACCCTTTGAGAATATAAATCTATCTCTTTCTCAATGTTGATCTACTTTCCTCTAGACTCTTAATTTTAAAAACCAGGGTTCTTGCATTAAAATTTAGATCATTAACTTTGAGCAAGGAATGGCAGAATCTCAAAACTGGCATACGTTACAAGAATGCAGCCTAGGGGTTATACAAGCTATTCCAATTTTTAATACTCCCAGGTGCTGCTTTTGTTGAAAACACTTCAACTCTACCCCATATTTGATATGCTGCCCTTCTTACCAAGTGTGCAAATCTCCTGTAAACCTCAATCTTAATAAAGCTACCAGGATCAGAGCCAATCAAAACCAGGAACAGTCTTCATAAATATTCACACCTCACCAGAGGTTTAGCTGTAGCAAGTAATGAATAGTCATAGGAACTCTCATCAGTGACTGAGACCCATCAAGGCAAAAACAAAGCCCACTTCTGAAAGCAAATTAATGGTCTATAAAGCAAAGGCTAAGGGGTAGAAAGAGAGTGTGTTTTTCAACCTAGAGATGTTTCTATTATATTGCATGTATCATTTATCCCTTGCCCCAATTAAATGCAGATTTAAATGTAAATATCTTTCAAAGACCTAATTTTCCTAGATTATGACATTTTTTTTTCCTTTATACTGGAAAACTGTGTTCTGAAATGTCGTCTGGAAGATACAAACATTTCTTGAAAGCATATCTGTTTACTGATGAGACCTTTGGGGAAGGACTGGATGATGTTTGCAAATGGTTAGTGGCTTGTGAGAAACTTGAATACCACTTGGTCAGACTACCTACTATCTGAGAATAAAATAGTTGAACTTGAACCATTGAGAGTGTAGAGGCATATGAACTTCAATAAGTCAGAGTATTCTAGACATTAAAACCAGGAGCTGAGGAAAACTGTCTCATTTTCCTTATTTCTCTTTTAACTGCTTTCTAAATAGAATTGTGCAAGCCTCCAACCCCTGCATCTGTTGCAGTGTTTGGTAGATTAGATATTTGGAAAGCGCTGCTGTCTTTCCAAATCGGAGTTAAATGGGATTGGTCCTCTATAGAATTAAAAATTATTGCATAGATATGTACTACAAACTGTATACCTCTAGTTAAGTGGCATATTTCCCTCCTGCACATTCTTCACCTATCGGCATAACCAGGCTATAAAAAAAAAAATAAGAATCAGAAGATATCTATGTATTTTAATCAATATCCAATTTATGTCCAGAGAAAATTCTTTTATTTGCCCATTTAACTTTCTTATTATCCACTCATATGCCATTCTGTCTTCCTCTTTTATTTTTTTTAAAGTAAACTGCAATTGACTTATAGCAAATTCATTTCACAGCCTGTCACCTCTCTTATACTCCACTCCACATCTTCAGTTCAAAAAACTTGCAGCTACATTCTAAATTAAGGACAAATCCAACTCTACACTCTGGTTCCTCTCATTAGTACTCAAGGTTACTGAGCCTTTGATATCAAATAATAGATACCAAACACAAAGAAAAACCTATTTGTCATAGAAATGTAAAACTCAGAGTTGACATTAATTTCAAACACTCTAGATTCAGAGCCTCAAATCCACTCATCAGTACGTGAAACTTATCTTCTTCCTTTGTGCTGAATTCAGTATCTGTTACCTGCTTTCTACTGGTAACTCCTAGCTCTTCCAGACTTACATTCTCTGAGCCTTTATTCTATCTGACAGAGACTGCCCCTCAACAGTTTCAACAGTAGTTTGAATAAAAGATGCCCAAAGACTACCATCAGTCTATCCTAGATTATTCCTATACTTGAACCATTCTCTGCTGGTAAAGAGAGATGATGCTGTGACTAACAATAATCTTGTGTCACTATTCTCTGACTTAAATAAGTCATGGAGTCAACTGCACATGAAAATTATGTGGATTGTGATATCCACAGGAAAAGTTCTAAAACCCTTGTATCTGCTTCCATCAGAAGCTACAGCATACAAATTTTTTTCTTTTTCTTTTCTTCCTCTATACACCAAGGGAGAAAATTAATAGACAAAAAAAAAAAAACAAGCAAATCTGTTTACCTCTGATTGGAGGTAGCACGGGGTGTGGGAAGATTCTGGGCATGAGTGGAAACCATGAGTTTTTATTCTAATATGAGGATGCTTACTCCCTATGCTGGTTAGTATTATGTCAACTTCTCACAGACTATAGTCGTCAGCGAGGAGGGAACTTCAATTGATAAAATGCTTCCATGATATCCAGCTATAAGGCATTTTCTTAAGCAGTGATCTACAGGGGAAAGGGCAGCCCTGTGTAGGCTGTTTAATCCCTGGGCTGGTGTTCCTGGGTTCTATAAGAAAGAAGGCTGTGTAAGCAATGGGGATCAAGCCAGTAAGAAGCTTCCATAACAGCTCGTGATTCCATGTTTCTGCCTTGCATGAGTTCTGTCCTCACTGCTTTTGATAATGAACTATTATATAGAACTATGAGTGAAAGTTTTTTTGGTCATGTTACTTCACACAGCAATAGTAATCCTAACTAAGACAGTCCCTTCTGAGATGGCAGGACTCCATGGAGACATGACTTCTCTTATGGGAAGGCTTAAGTTTGTCCCAGTGTTTCACTGATTTTAGTCTCTCTGAAATGCTTCATCATATACTCAATATAAGTTGAATGACATATTGAACATCCCAAAGTACAGATGAAAAACCTAGTGCTTCTAACCCCTGGGGCCTTCTATTTTAATTAAGCTCTTCAGACCTTCTCAAGGGTGCAGTGGTCAATTAAGAGTCTCTGTGTGATGTATGTTCACCCTCCATCACAGGGTTATATAAGGACCATTTTTAAAGGCAGAGAGTTCTGTTAATTTGTAAACCCTCTAAAAAAATAAGGATGCAATAATAAATACTCACCTCAGAAGAATCCTTGGATTCAATCCCATGTCTGTTTCCTATAAGTATGCTAAAGAGGAGAATGGGATAAATAAGATTTGTCATTCCTCCATTTCTTTAAGAACTGTGTTCCTCAAATGTTGGTCTGAGGGATAGATAGGATCAGCATCACCAAGAAAGTACAGAATGTCAGATAAACCCAATCTGGGAGAGTCTTTAGCACCTCATGTCATGTATCTATGGCATTAGCTCATAATAGATCACAGCAATGAGAAGGGGGGATGAAGATAGAGTGAGAACAAAAAAGGGTTAGGGGATGAGTTACCAAAAAGTAAGGGTAGATGAAGGAGTCTTAAGAAACCCTGACTTTAAATATACATTTATACAGGAATTTGACCAAAGTATCCCACATACATGAGCAATGATGCTCCCAAAAGATATGAGTTGTTAAATGAAAATCGTAGTGCCAAGCACAGGATGTTATAGTCATTGCTCTTGATTATATGTTTTAAGTAGGGGGTAGGAGCCTGCTGCAGTCAAATGGTAAGTACACACATAGATACACAAGAACCTTGGGAAGTGAACATATCACAGACACTTTGGGAATCCATTTTTGTGGTTTTGTTTAGGATAATCAGCAGGGAATATCTTTCTGTAGTCCTTAAATACACTTCCCTGCTACCTCCAATGAATCCAGGAGATCTTGGTCCTCTTCTCTGTTCCTATAGTTGGGTATAAGGATTGATGTTGAAACCTGTCATATACAACTGACAGAGTCCCAGATGAACAATAGTTGATTCTACTGAAGCTGAGGTTTTCTTTAGTGCTATTCTCTCCATGAAGAGAACTTGTCAGCATTGCATTCAGTACTGCCAGTATTGAGGAGGACTTTAGGTTTACGGCTTTTAAAAATTATTTCCTGTTTCATTTACAATGCAAATGAGACCCAGTCCCACACCATCCCTCCACCCCATTTTTTTTATTTTGTTTTTTGCTTTTCCTGTCATATTCTAAACTATCATCCAGAAGGACACCTGAGGCAGGAGGATTAGAGGACTATGTCAAGCATCCATGAAATATTATAAATTAGTATTTTAGTACAATTGCCTCACTTTTAAACTTTTTCAAAAGCACTGCTTCTCTGAATTATGTCATTCCATTAATTTGGTAAGAAATAATGCTAAAAATGCACCATAACTAAAGTTGAACTTTTAACCACCTCTACTCTTAGGTTGTTCTTCCTCCCTAAACACCTTTAACTTCACCCTTCTCCCTTTTTGCAAGATTGGTTTTATATTTACTTTTCTGTGTGTTTATAGGTGTCCATGGCCACATCTATAGCTGAGCATCTGCAAAGGCCATAGAAGGTTTGAGATCATGAGAAGCTGGGGTTTCAGGTGGTTGTGAGGGCCCATAGGCCAGTGCTTGGAACAGAACTCTGCCCTGGGAAAGAATAGCAAGTACCATTAACTGTTAAGTTGCCTCTCCAGCCCTATCTTTTTCGTTTTTAAACCCTCAGAATGCCTCCTTCTACTTCTCTAACTGGTTCTGGTCTTCCCAGAAGGACTTACTCCATTTGGCTTTCAATTCAAGATGCCGTTCATGCCTTGTCATCCTTGATAAACTCCTGGAGTGCATGTATAGTTTGTACAATCACATGTGTAGAATATTTTTATTTTGTACGTGTTTAAACCCTCTGATACTGTAAGAGTCACTGAGAAGGCATAGCTGGAGTCACTGATCATTGTATTTAGTAAAATCTCAGGTCAGGCGTCTGAATCATGTGGAGGTAGATAATTATTCTTGTTGAACTGACATGAACTTTTTCTTCTTAAGTTGTGTTGGAAACTGTGCCAAATTTTTAATTTAAATTAAATAAAAAAAGAATTGAGCCTTCTCAATTGTGTATCTTGATATCTTAAACTAAGATGGGTGATGAAATTCACATTTCACTTTAACTCCCACGAACTTGCAGAGAAATGAACGGCTGAGAAATAGTTCTCACCAACACTCAATAACTCTCAGTAAGATGGAGCTGTCCACAGCAGTGGCATTTACTGGTTTATGTATCTTATTTCAGATGTCCTTCCAAATGCAAAAACTATTGTTTTATTCACTTTGTATCCTAACTGCTTTGATCATAGATTCAGGGCCAATATTTATTTTTTGTTTTTAATCAATGAAACATTAATAAGAATAGTAATAATAATAATAAATAATAATAATAAAATACTAACTAATTATACTCAATTGAAGATTGATCTAATGAATGAATGAATAGTGCAGAGGGGTGGAGTGTTCCATTGTATTTTTAAACTATAAATGTTTATATTAATTTATAAAAATATTCTTGAATCTGTGGCTTTAATAAGTCACTTATTCATAGTCACAGATGAGTTGATCTAGCTGTGTTTAGTTAGAGAGCAAAGCTTCAAGTGTGGTTCTGACTGGGCATTGCTCCTTGTTGAATTTGGCTCGATCTACACTACTTGTGTTGTCTCTGAGAATCTGACTGATGTACAGCAATTACTCAGGGTAATTTTTTCTCACAGTGATGGCAGAAGTCCCAAGGAGTAAATCTTCCTACATAAACACATCTGAAGCTTGTACTTCTGTCATGATATTAGCATCTAGCTGTGGGTAGGGAGGAAGAAAACAAAAGACAGAAAGAGAAAAGCAAAGTGTTGAAGACCAAACTCAAGGGTATTGGTAAGAATATACATTGGTTCTGCGAAGAAAACAGAAAAGTCTCCAGGCAGAAAGCATAGCTATAGGCAGGAGTGAATTGTAACTGTTTTAACCCACCATATCAGGAGACTTTAACTTACTTATTATATATCTAGGATCCCTGTACTTTGTATCGAAATAGTTATAGGGGGTTTTATACTGAATCATATTTGAAGATTTCCTGAATTAATGCCAGTTGAGTTGTCTCTTTCCTGCATTTAAATACAAATTTTTATTTGTGTATACTGAAATGTTGTTGTGAAAACTTTGTGCAAGGTATTTACTTACATTAATTATTTATTATTTAATTATTTCTAGTTAATAAATAATTCTATTTGATTTTTATTATTAATTAAATATCTTTAAGTAATAGTGATTTCATGAGTACATTGCCCTGATTTTGCACAATTTCCTATGGAAGCTTCTCATGATTTCTGACAACCCGCCCATCTCGCAGAGCTACAGTGCCATGTCATTTCCCTTCTTCATGATCAAGTCCAATGCCTTGAGCATATTTTTGCCTCCATTTCTCAGGGTTTTCAAGTTTTACCCATTTCTGTGGTGCTTCCAAGGTTTAATATTTTGCACCCTCTGCTGGGGGAAATACAAAGAAAATTTCATCAACTGTGGAGAAGGAAGTGATTTGGGAAACAGAGAAAAAGCTCTAGATTGGAAGAATGCTGGATTCATAAAAGCCATTCAGTGTGCAGCTATTTGCACAGGATGTTTCTGTAACTCTCCTAATAAGTAATATATAAGACATTTAATGAAGAAGTATTAAATAAAAGTACAGATTCATCATTATGAATCAAAGAGCTGTGAAAATTGGATTCAACCTGCTTCACAGTGAATTTAGGATATATTTAATGTAAAACTATTGTGAGTACTCAACCTTCAAGAAAAGGAAGAACTAAGTATCTGAATCAAGAAATCAGAAACTTGTAATGTTTTGTTTTGCCTCAAAAAGATATTTATGTTCTGCAGTATCAATCTGTTAGTTCATTTTGCTTATGACTTTTCTTCAGCAATGGAAATAGATGGCAAGAGCATGGGTTGTGAAGATAACGAGGTGGCAGGAATCTAGGAGAGTGGGGAGGAGGTGAAACATGTGATCAAATAAATTATGAAAACTTAAATATGAATAAATAAATAAATAAAGTTGTCAGCACTTGGGGAAAAGTTAACTGTGACCATCCTGATGACCTGACTTCATTTTCAAATACATCATACAGGGGAGCTGACTCCTGCAAGGTGTCCTCTGATCTCCACACACATGCAGTGAAAAGGTAAAAAGTATGTGTGCATAAACACACACACATGCACAACTAACACACACACACACACACACAACAAAACAGAGAGAGAGAGAGAGAGAGAGAGAGAGAGAGATCTGAACAAGTAAAAATATAAACGTAAATTCTATATCCCTCACAATGCAAATACATACTGGTATACACTTCACTTAAAGATCCACATGATGCCAAAGCCAGTTGAAATTGCTTCAAGTAGCTTAAAACATAACATAAATCTAACTTCGTGTTTACTTCCATTATAATAGAAGGATACAGCAGTTTCTAATTTTTTCCTTACAATTTAATAATAAGCAAAAATGCTAGTTAGCTTGCACTTAACAAAATTTACTGATGATACTTCATTTAAGGACAGCTTAGAATTTCTCAAAATAATTAAGCAAACAATTATGCCAAATAAAATTATCACTTAGAATAAAATATTACACAGAAGTTTGTCAGTTCTAACAGAGGTTACTTCCAAACCTTTGCACATAAACATGTGTGACTATTGTAGGTAGAACACCATTGTCAGGGCCAAATTTGTTGACAGTGTGTACATTGTTGACAGTGATCAAATTATTCATTTCCCACACTGCTCTTTAGAATCTACCCTGGGAAGAATATTTCTGACAATACAGCTGTCCGAGGAGCCCTTAGCACAATATAAGCCTGTTATTTTCTAATCCGAGAAAATGTTTTCAGCCCAGAAGTTCTACTTCCAAATGTCTGACAGATCCTTGTGTTCTCTATGAAAACAGTGACACCTGTATTGATCATTATCCTTACACCTTCAGTTTTCCTTTCAATTTGTAACTTGTTCAGATTCCAGCTTTCCCTGACCACGTGGTTGCTCTGAGAATTGCATCCATTCCACTGGTGCCTAAAAGCTAGTTTGACATCCTTTGATATGTATAGTATAAATCCTTAAATGGTGAATCAAATCCAGAAGAATTCTCCTCCATGGAAAAGACCTATAAGATAAAGGTTCAATTCTTACCATTTCTCTTTTCTTCATTCTCCCCACATAGTAAAAATAATGTAACAATAGTATGAAGTTTGAGTATAAACAGAATTACATTTTAACACCTTGTTTTATTCATTGAAATAGTATAGGATAGACAAGGAAATAAAATTATTTGGCCATAGTAAATGCAAAGCTTCTCTACAGGGTGAAGGAGGAGACACAGCTCAAGAGGCCTATTGGATGCATTTAAATAACTTAATGCAGTGCAATGACTTCATATAATCTGGCCTGTATTTCTCAGATTTTTCTTCTATCCTTCACAATTCACACTGTTTCCATAGACCCATTTTATTATTTATTTTATTTTTATTTTATTTTATTTTATTTATTTTATTTTATTTTATTTTATTTATTTTATTATTTATTATGTATGGCTGTTTTCCCAACATGTATGTAAGCAAACCATATGCATAGCTGGTGCCTGAGAAAGCCAGAGAAGGCCATTCTCAGTTGAGAATTCTTTGTTTAGCTTTGTACCTTATTTTTTAATAGGGTTATTTGTGTCTGGAGTCTAATTTCTTGAGTTTTTTGTATAAATTGGATATTAGTCCTCCATCAGATATGGAATTGGTAATGATCTTTTCCCAATCTCTTGGTTGCCGTTTGTTCTATCGACAGTGTCCTTTGCCTTGTAGAAACTTTGCAATTTCATGAGGTCCCATTTGTCAATTCTTGATCTTAGAGCATAAGCCATTGGTGTTCTGTTCAGGAACTTTTCCCCTGTGCCCAAGTATTCAAGGTTCTTCCTCACCTTCTCTTCTATTAGTTTCAGGTTTTATGTGATGGTCCTTTATCCACTTGGACTTGTTGAGTGAGGTAACCCAATCACAAAAGAACACACATGGTATTCACTCATTGATAACTGGATATTAGCCCAGAAGCTCGCAATACCCAAGATTCAACTTACAGACCACATGAAATTCATGAAGAAGGAAGACCAAGTGTGGATGCTTCGGTCCTTCTTAGAAGGAGTAATAAAATACTCAAGGGAGCAAATATGGAGACAAAGTGTGGGACAGAAACTGAAGGAGGGGTCATTTGGAGACCATTCCATCTGAGTATCCATCCCATGTGCAGTAACAAAGGTAGACGCTGATGTGGATGTCAGGATGTCATCGCTGACAGGAGCCTGATCATAGCTGTCTCCTTAGAGGTGTCTGCTAGAGTCTGAATATTCAGAGGCAGATGCTCACAGCTAACCATTGAAACTGATCAGGGTTCAATGGAGTGAGGTTAGAGAGAAGGACTCGAACAGGAAGGAAGCAGCTGAAAGGGTTTGGTCTGTCCATGAGTGAGAGCAACAAATCAATCACAGAGCTCCAGGTTAAACTACATCTGGGAGAATATAGGAGGGACCCTGGCATCCATTGTATATTAGGGGATGGATGGCTCGTCGGGGCCTTCAGGTGGGAGAAGGAGATCCTTGGTTCATGAAGGTTGATGCTGAGTGTAGGGAATTTGAGGGTGTGCGAGGTAGAGAGAATGTTGGGGGAGTGAGATGGGTACTATCCTCATGGAACTGGAGGAGGTGAGGATGGGATAGGGGGTTCGTGGGGGGGGTTGGGGTAAGGGGATAACATCTGAATGTAAATAAAATATCCAATAAAAAAATTTAAAAAAAAGTAGGAATCCAGCTCAGGTGATGATTCTTGGTATCAATGTTACTTGATATAGAACAGCTTTCAGAATGAACAGAAGTGACTTATGCTTGAGGTATTGAATCCTCAGGATGCTACGTTTGCATCTTTGCATCACCTTTCTGTCATCAGCATACTCTTTCCTTACGTAGGATACTGAACATGAACCATCTGTTATGCCTCTGAAGGAGAGCACTTGATTCAATACTCACTGGTAGACAGAACATTTCTGAGAATGGAATACTTGCTAAACCATATCTACTCTGTATTTTTCACATATGTTATAGATTCAGGAGTCCATATGAATCCACTGATGAGTAAGCTTCTGACACCATGGATAAGCATTTCTGAATTGTTTGTAGTCCTTCTGCTTAATCTTTGCTGTGACCTTGAGAAAACTGAAGAAATTGAAAGATAGTGTGGTTTAATAAACATACTAATTGGTTGAAAAGAAAGTTTTTGACATTGAAATTACTTAAGATATGCCCCTGGTGATTTAATATGATCTTATCATATCCTGAATATTAATTCTGCAAGCACTGATTTCATCCTGATTAAATTAAAACTTATTAATCTCATTAGAAGTTATGTGAATATATAGATTTACAGGAAGAGTCCTTGCTTTAATAATCATGGTTACCATAACTCATGAACCATCTCATACTTTTTAAGTTTGGACTCATTCAAAGTAATTCTCTTTACATTATACATGAAATCTACTAGATGTCCCTTAGTGAATTGAAAATGAACTTACTTCTAGATATTAATTTCTGCAGCCACTGATTTCATCTAAGTAAATTAAAAGCCTTATTAATCTCAATAAATGAGTTATGATGAATTATAGTACAGGAAAGTTTTCTCTTAATATTCATGTTCACACCATAAACCTGTGGCATGTAACCCATTACAAGTTTTAAGTGATTGACATCCTCATTCTAAATTTCCATAATTATTTCTTTGTAATCAGAACCTTTATAACAGCACAAAGAATGCTTGTTTAATCATCATATAATTTGGCGAGATATTTCATAAGTCTTTATTAAAAAAACAACAAATTGCTGTTACTTAAAGAAGTTGAAAATGATATTGGAAGTTTTGTCTGATTCAATAATTAAATTATTTCTTTAAGTAAAATAATTTGTATTCATTTGTGCTTCTTGTTGAACGTTATAAAAACCAAGAGAAATATCAGTATCTTTCACTTCAGGTTGTTTAAAATGAATTATTGAGTCATAAGAAATAGATATTTTATAATTTTGATTTATCTGGTGGTAAATTAAATGTCAACCTTGATCTACATTTCCTAAAAATTGTATATTATCTAGAAAAGATAAGGCTAAAATGATAATGCTAAAGTGTGACTCTGAATATCCTTGAAGACCTGTTTACCAAAGGTTTAGTCACTCAAGGGAGGTGGTGGACTTTGTAGGTGGTGAAGCTTATAGAAGGGGTTTCCTGGGAAAAATTCATGTCATTGGGTTATCCTTGCAAAGATATTATATTAAAACTAATTGTTTGGATGCTATTTAGAGTTACTGTATGTGTTTGTATCCTTTCTAATTACTGTGAGTACATACCTGACAAGAAGACATTTTAACAAAGGACAAGCTCATTGTGGCTCACAGCTTCAGGAGATAGGCTGCATTATGGCAGGAAAGGTATAACATCAAGAAAAGCTCCTGCCTGTGGCAGCAGAAAAGGGAGCAAGCTGGTTATATCACTCCTCAATTAGGAAGCAGGAAAACAGAGGTGAAACTGGAATGATTTATAAACCTCTACCCTCAGTTTCTTACCTTCTCCAAGTAGACCTCAGTTTTCAAAGTTCTTACAACTTCCAAAACTACACCACTGACTTCAGACCAAGTGTTTGTACACATTAGCCTCAGGGTGACACTTCACACCCAAACTTTAGCTTCTTTTCCCTGAAATCACAGGCTCCTGAGTATTTCTTAATGTCAGATGCTTCCGCTTACTTTAAACATCCCCATATTCTTGTAACTCTAAAATGATTCAATAGTTCAGTCTCTTCTTAGACTCAAGACGATTTCTTAAATGTGAGATGTAAACAAAGTACAAATAACATGCTTCCAATGTATAACAGGACAGAGTAAACATTGCAAGAAAAGATCAGGCCAATGCAAAATCACAGCAAAATAAACATTAATCTCTGAAGCTACATGCACATACATAGATAGGCTTATGGAGCATCTTTTGGGCTCCAATGGGCTTGGTTAGCCCAGCCCTTCTCATTCTGCTGCCTGGGCCTGTCTGGTTCTTTAGGTTAGCTCCATTCCATGCTTACCTATATAAGTTTCTTTGGCTGATGTCTCATTCGTGACAGGTTCAATGTCCTGGGATCCCTATTCCAACTCAGACTTAGCCTTCACACCTTTATAGTTTCTGCGTTGACATCTCAGAATTTCATTACAGGAAATCAAACTCTGCCACACTTCCTTTCTGGAACTATCCTGAGAGTCTCCCTGACCAGCCTCCTCCTTGAATTTGCATTGCAAATTGAGCAGTAGGAAGAGGAGGATCTAAAGTCTGCTGCCAGCTCAAAATGCAATCTGAACCCTTTCTACAACACTTATAAATGGCTTCTGTGTTTCTTGGCAGCTAAATCTTGGAAAGAACTTTCTCTGTAGTTGTATTCAAGCAGGGAACTCCCTTAGGTTCATTCTAAGTTCAGTTCCCTCTTCAAATAAATTTTTATTTTTGTGAGCAGGAGCTATCACTGAGTGAGGTCTTGTCCTGAAAATACCTGTGGGATTATGCCAGTGCAAAGTGCATAGGTTTCTCTTTAATTGTGCTAATTTCTTTAACAATTGTAGATGTCTTGTCTGAAGATTCCTTTTCCACAACTTTAAGCTTTTCCATCTACTTATCTCTCATCAATTTGTACTTTTCTCTTTCTCCCTGCTCTTCATGTGACTTTCCCTTGATGTTGCATAGCTAAGAGAGTGAGCAATTTCCACATCATAAACTGAGTACCTCAAAATTTCCTCCACCAAACAAGTTAGTCCATTACTTTCAAATTTTCTTGTACTCAGCACATAAGCAGAATGCAGTTAGATTCTTGCTGAGAATATAGGACGGCCTCTAGTCCTATTTCCAATACAGTCCACATTCTTTTCTCAAAGTTTGTAACCCAGAACTTCGTTATATTCATTTCAGTTAGTATTCTGGCCTTCCACAATGTTAGCATTTTTTCTAGGCTCCACCCAACAGCCAGGTAGTAGCCTGGCGCTCTCTTCCCCCCCCCCCCCATGTGCTCTCCCCTCTCCATGCATTTCCAGCCAACCTCTTCCTCTCTTCCTCTTTCTTCTCTCTTTCTGTCCTTCTCTGTCCCCCACTCTCTAACTCTAGCCCCTCCTCCAGGTCCCAAATAAACTTCCTTCTATGCTAGGCCTGTGGCATGGCTTTATTGTTCAGGGAGACACCTTGGTAGGGCCCACTGAGGCACTTCCTTTCTCTGTATCACTGCCGCCATTTTATTAAACGCAACACCCATACTTATCAGGATGGTCCTCTAATCTCTCTCTCTCTTTTTTTATAGCAGTGTGCAACTTCTCTAGGAAGAAGATGGTCAGGTAGTCATAACAATGGCCCTACTTTCTGGTCCCACTGCTCTGAATTAGCTTACTTATAGGTTGATCATTTTGACAAAATACTCAGTGAGAAACCTCTCCTTAAGGAAAGGAGAAACTCACATTGCCTTACTGTATCATGGTGTCAGGAGGGACTCATGGCGGCAGAAGTGGCTCCGTAGCAACAGGGCAATGAGAAAGCTATTAATATCAGAACAGCGACAGTTAGGGACTTAGAGATGAGGATGAACCTGGAGCCAGATTGTGAAACTCAGTGAACCACCTTATAATCATCCACTTAGGTCTGCTCTTTCAAAGGTCTCTCAAAATACTACCACCATCTAGGTCCAGTATTTAAACATATGACTTTATAGGACCACTTTACAACCAAATCATTGTACTTAACTTTCTACAAGTTGCTAGTTGACTGTTCCACATACTTGGCTTCAGTGAATTAATAGTTATTCACACAACTAGACACCTCCTTTTGGGTGTGATCTTGTCTGTGTCTGCCATCATCTTGACTGCTTTAATACTTGGTAGTAGTCTTAATGAAAGTTTCCATTTTTATGTGTAGACTCTGAGCCATATAAAACAGGAATATGATAAGCAGAGGTAAAGGTATGGAATGTGGCTTTCAGACAAATGAAACTGTCCAGAGGTGTACCACTTTGTATCTAACAATCTAAATTACTTATAGTCACCAACTCAAACAAGTCATGTTTTGGGTATTTGCATCATCCCAGTTTGTGATGCTAGTTTTATTTGAACAAGGGAGCATAAAAAGGCCTTTTGTCTTTTTGCCTCCTCCAGACATGAGATAAACTGATCTCCTCTATAGTGTGTTCCTTCCTTGGTATACTTTGCTTTCATACATGGTTGAGTCCAAGTAACCTTGAATAAAATATACTTACCAATAAACCTTTCCTCCTTATAAGTTGATTATCTCAGGCATATTATTACTGGAAAAAAAAAAAACACTGACCTTCATAAGGACCATGAATTCAAATGTAACTACAGATAAACACTGGATAACTTTCACTTCAGCATGGTGTTGGTGGCACATCACACCAGCTCCTAAGATACCTGAAATTATGTCAGTTTTGTTCATTATTTCTCCCCAACATCTAACACAGGATCTGGAATAAGATAGGTAGATCATACAAAAGAAATGATGAGAACAAAACCGTATTTAAGTGCTTATATGCAACTTATCTAACTCTATTGATGAATAAAATAACTGACTATATAGAAAATTATGTGAATTACATATCTCTTCTTTTATTGCCTAATGTTTTTGGTGAATCAAGTACTGGATAATACACCAGAAGTAAAATGGTATATATGCAGAAAAATATCAAAAGTCTAATAAAAGCCCTAGTAATTTCTTCTTTATTTTACAGACAGAAACCACGAAAGCTAAAATGAATGAGTTAGACCTTTGAGTCATGCACCCTGGTGTATGTTTTAATCTTGGCACTCTGGTGATTGAGGTACAAGAAATACTCTTGAGTTCAAGACCTGGCTGAGGTACTTAGCAAATTAATTTCAGGTCAGCCTGATATATTTATCAGAGTGTTGCCCCCAAAAAGGGGAAGGGAGGAAGAAGAGAGAGAGGAAGGGGCAGAGAAGGAGAGGCAGCAGCCAGCAGCAGCAGTAAGCTCATGTTTATCAGTGTTAGTCAGGAAAGAAGAAAATTCAGGCCTCATCAAGAGCCCACTCCAGTTCCAATTTGGACTTTCTCCTATTTTAAAATTAGTAATGCTTTGAATGGATCACACTGAACTGAATGCAGTACACCAAGTCAAACTTAACGCTGGAACAGTGTTGTCATTGAAATGCCTAGGCCACATTCCAAAAGATTTATTTTAGAGAGTGCCTCCAATTTCTCATTATCTCTCAATTCCACTCAAAAAGAGTGTTTTTTACTATGATTAATTTTATAAGTTTGTTCTTCTGTTTCTAGATGCACAGATGGATTACTACGCCATGTTTATTCTCTTTCTTCACTAAGCATTGACTGAGGTTGTGTTGTTCAGCACAAGTGCTAGAGACACAAAAGCAAACAAGACATTCCTTTTAGGCTGTAGCTAAGAGGCCAGTAAAAGGTCAGGCAAATAACAACTATACATACATGTATCTTATATTATGGCAAGTTTTCTTTGGGAAAATTAAGTGATGACTGAGGTAGAGAATGGGAGCCTGGGAAAGTATACAGTAGCAATGTTGTGCAGGAAGTTAAATAAGGTGCTCTATTAGAAGATTCCATATGGTCTGAGACCCAAAGGCTTCAATGGCAGTCAAAGACTGACTAGATACTTCAGGCAGACATATAACTCAATAGTGAGCAGAAATGAGAAAGTCATTGAGTTAAAAACATGAGAAAAAAATGAAATCAGACCAATAAGGCTAGAGTGACAAGAGCAGGGCTTTGATTGTTTTCATTTGTTGTTTACCAAGACTTTCCTCTCTCTTATTGTTGTTCTTTATTGTTGTGTTATGTTTGAAGAGACAGGAAGTAAGGACAGCCCACATTCAGCTTCTTTCTCTTTTGTGTCTTTTGCATTGTGAGAATTGAAGCTGCTTTTAAAATAGTTTTATTAAGACATGTTATATGAAATATAGTTGTCCATATATGTTGTACTCCCAACTCCTTCCAGATCCTCCTTACTTCTCTACCTATCCAATTTATGTTCTCTTTCTCTCTCCAAAGAGAAAAAAGATAAAAAAAAAAAACAGCCCACAAATAGAAAATAGAAATCAAAACAGACAAACAAACTAAAAGTAAAATCAGTAAGACAAAAAAACAAAAGAAAACAAAAAGGACACATACGCAAACAAACATAAAAACCACAATTACTTCTAGGTATGTAGTCTGCCCTGGAGTATGGTAAATATACCTACAAACAGTCTAAAACAATAAAAAATAAATAATCCCAAAAAAGAATGTATGGGAAGAAACAATGAAAGTCGGGGATGAAATAGAAAAAAAATAATAACAAAACCAAAGAGTCAATGAAATGAAGATTTGGTTCTTTGAGAAAATTAACACTATTGACAAATGTTTTGCTAAATTAACCTAAAGATACATAGAAATGATCTGATTAATAAAAGTAAGATGGCAGAGAGACATTATCACAGACACAAAGGGAATTCAGAGAATCATGAGAACGTGGTATAAAAGTCAGTACTCTACCAAACATGAAAACTCAAAATGAATGTATGAATTTTTTATATAATGAATTACCAAATTTAAATCAAGATGAAATAATTAACTAAAACAAGCACATAGCCTCTAGTGAAATAGAAGAAGTAGCAAAAATACTTCCCAACCCACAAAGACCCAGGGTCAGACGGATTTAATGCAGAATTCTCCCAGTCCTTCACAGAAGAACTAATACCAACACTCCTCAAATTATTCTATAAAACAGAAACTAAAGAAACATTGCCTAATTCTTTTATGAATTCCTATCCTAGTACCAAAATCACACAAAAACCCTACAAAAAGAAAATTATATGTCAATATTACGTGTTAACATATGATTGAAAAGTTTACAATAAAATACTCATAAACTGAATGCAAAGAAAAAATAAAAAAGCTTATCTAACAAGATCAAGATGGTTTCTTCCAAATGATTTGCAGATCTTATTTCAGTTATTTGTCAGAGCTACTGTTGATTTTACAAAAACCCAGCTGGTACCCCTAAGAGCTGATGCTATCTTTTGCCAAGACAACAGAAGTCTTGCTTCCTCATAAGCCATAAATAAGTTCTTATCTTGAGATACTAATCACCCACAGTGATGGTGGAATTGACTAGATAATGATGGTGGATTCCTTATGAAAGAAATTGTTGTCCTTATAAAAGAGATCTGGAACAGGTCATCTCTTTTTCAGCCATCCTAGGACAATAAGAGAGTCACCGTATGAAATCAGTGCTCAATCAGATACTGTACTCTGACTTGATTTACAGTCCTGCTGACTCAATACTCAGGACTGTCATAAACAAACGGCAATATGTTACAGCAGGTCTAAAACATTGGTATTGATTGCCATAAAAGATAAAGATTCCCCTAGCTCCATATTCTCAGTTCCAATTCCTGCCTCTATATGTGTAACATACATGCCATCGAGACCAGGGATAATAGACTAAAAAATGTACCTATGCTAGCCTTGCTTGCTGCATTGTAAGTAATCAAAGTGCAACTTTCTGGATATGCCAGGTGATACAGACTCTCATGATGTTTTGCCGAGGCAAGACCCATGGGAAGACACATTATGTTTGGAGAATGTATAAATAGGGCTCAATGGACAGTGGTGGTGTGCTTGCATAGCTAGCTTTGCAATGCTTCATTGGTCTCATCTTCACTGATCTTTACTTCATTGAGAAAGGCACGGCAGAGAACATCTTCTGGCGTTTCCACTGGTCCTGGTCACTGTCGCTTACGTAGATTTGGAAGCAGAAGACTAGTGGTTTCTGATGGTACCATAGCTGCTGATTTGGTTTGCTATCCTGACACTATGAACTGAACTGCTGGTATCCTTACAACAGAGATTGAAATTGCCCCAAGGAACTTACTTCTAAACAGGTCTGTATCCCCTTGTCCTATTTACCATTTTTCTCCCCTACCTTTGGATGGTGGACTAGAAAAGGGGGGGGAAGTATTTGAGAACCAGTTTTAAAAGTAGATTTAAAAAAAAATCTAAGCCTACAAGTAATAACATCATTTGTTCCTCACACATGAGATTTGGGCCATATAATGTATCTGTGAATATCATAGGTAGTACTACCATGTAATCAGTATAGAAATCATATCTACCTGAGCTGGTAGGTAGAAGTAGGGATATAACCTGTTAGAGTTCAGCAGTAGAATTTTATTTCCAGAGGTTACAGTTGAAAATCAAAGCCAACACAACAAACCTGGAGAAACAAAGCCCGTGTTTTAAAATGTGTTACATCCTCAACAGATGAGATAAAACAATAGAGAAGACCAGCCATGGATTTTCAGAGTTTAATCTGCTCTTTGAGACTGAATGTAGTTGTGTTAAGATTAATACTGTTTTTGTTTTTGCTTTTGTTTTTGAATGAAGGAGAACATAAGAGAATATTGTTTCTATTTGCCTTTTACCTGTAAATAGGTATAAATGTATAGTGGAATTACTTACATAGGGATAATATATACTATTTTAGAAAAATCCATTCTACAAGTAGATTAGATTTTTATCTTGAATTTGAATTTATATACAACCTTTTTTTTTTTTTTTTGACACTAAGACTTTCTACATAGACCAGGTTGACCCTGAACTGACAGAAATCTACCTGCTCCTGCCTCACAAGGGCTAGAATTAAAGGCATATGCACCTTCCCTGGCAGCCAACCTTTAAATTCTGGTACATACCTGAAGACTTCTCCTTGCCTAAGGATCTATACCATGAATGAACTTTTCTCAGACATTCTCGTTTGCACAGCTTGTGTTTAATTTTCTTTGTAATGAGATATTGAAATACATAAATATTGAAAGATTCCACTTCACTAAGATAAGACACTCTAGATTATAATATCATATTTCTTTTAAAATGTCACTTTGGGAGTTGACAAGGTGGCTCAGAAGTTAAGAGTGCTTGCTTGCTACTCTTTTAGAGAATCTTACTTGGGTTCCTAGCATTAAGGGTGAGGAATACAGAACTTTCTATTTCTCCAGCTCTGGAGGTCTGACATCCTGTTCTTGTCTCTGTGGTACCTTCATGCAACTAGTATACCACCACACACACACAAAATATGCATGCAAAAATAAAATGAAAAACTGTTATTTTAATAACTTGTGTTTAAATCCATTTTTTTTTGTTCAAAATGCAAACTATGAGGAAATAAGAGCCTTATTTGGGATTTTGTTCATCAGCTTTTTGTCACTTTAACTAATACCTGAGATAGACTATATCTCAGATATATTAGTAATATACATGATAGACAGTAATATAATTAATACCTTTGATAGTCAACTTATAAACAGAAAGGTGTATTTTGGTTCCACACCTTAAAAGTTTCGGCCTATGACTGGTTTTCCAATATCTCTGAATCTCTGAATGCAGATCAAGACAACAGAGTGTGGCAGAGTGAAACTCCTTACCACTTTGAGTACTGGTGATGTTTCCTTGGTGAGGATTATGAACCTATGCCCACAGACCCTTTATTTCTTTGTTTTGTTTTGATTTTGTTGTTGTTGTTGTTTGTTTGTTTGTTTTTGAGACGGGGTTTCTCTGTGTAGCTCTGGCTGTTCTGGAACTCACTCTGTAAACCAGGCTGGCCTCGAACTCAGAAATCTGCCTGTCTCTGCCTCCCAAGTGCTGGGATTAAAGGCGTGCGCCACCACTGCCCGACTGACCCTTTATTTCTTAAAGCTTCCAATCCTGCCCACTATAGCATCAAGCTGGGACCAAACCTGGGGTACTTGGCCTTTGGGACATCCAAAGGTAAGCAGTCAGAATGCAAAACTCCTTGGAACGAGAACTGTTACTTAGGAGAAAAGAACAAAAGCACTGGAGTGCTTTTTAAAAATTTGGTAAACTTGGATAAAGTGAGTACTTAAATGGTTCGATACAGGAAGAAACTGTGACCATCCAATTTTTCTCACATTGACCTGTCACATCATATTTGGGAAACTTTCTCCTGCAATACAGATTTCAGAATGAAGAGGTGTGTCTATTTGTATAGACTCATTATAACAGACTTATTTCTCCCAAAAGTGTTCACTTCGGGGAAGTATGTTTTTGAAGGTTGCCTGAAGGAGCAACATAATTTTTCTTAAATGTATCCTTTTACTGTTACAGATGTGAGAGCCATATTGTCAGCAGACTTATTTTAAAAGTAAATCAAACTTCTCAATCTATATAGTTCCTTAATATTCTGTGAGATATGTTTTCAACCTCCCCTTGTGAAATCTTCCATGAATGATTATCTCACTGATTAACTGTGGAGCGATGATTTATTCTACCTTGAACTTCTAGCCTAAATATAATCATCTCATTACTGGCAACAAATCACCTGAAGAGCAGTTACAGCTAGAAGATTTCCTCACAATCTGGAATCAGACACTGAATAAAACTTTCCATGCTAACTCCTTTTATCATGCTACAATGAATCTGAACATTAATTGACTTCCCATCTGCCTGCATTTCTTGCTCTGTCTTACACTTTCCACCTCTTTTTCTTCCAGGGAATATAAACTCTCTATTTTAAACTTTTCTTCCTTCTCTTTGCAGAGTTAATCTGAGCATGGTCACAGAGATTATTGTAAAGGGTCATGAGTTCATCAACATAAAATAACTCTCCCTAATCATTCAGTTAAGTTTGAAATGTTAGTTATTCTTTAGGAGCATCCTGTCTTTCTTTCTCTTATTTATTTTTTAAACATTTTCCACTAGATGTAGACAGTAGTTTGAAAAGTTGTTGAAAAAGACTTCCAGAATTTTCTGAAGGAGTCATTTAAAATAATTTATTATAATCTTGGTCCTATAATGTATTAATGAACCCATCACTGCCTCTTCACCCTTTTGATAATCCAAAGTGTCAATAACTAAGTCACAATATATAGATAACTACTAAGTTGCTGCCTTTGAAACTTCAATTGGGTAATTATCAATTTGAAGAAAAAGTTGACCCTTCTCCTAATTTATCTGTTGGGTTTAGTTCAAAGTTTAGTCTTCTCACTCAGGTGTTGACAGCTACAAAGTACAGTGCTTACTGTTTTCAACTTGTGGGCCACCTTCTTTGGTGTCTAGGATTACAATTGTTCACTTCTTGGATATGTAAATTTAGACAAATAAGAAAGCCTCCTCTTTTTACTTAAAAATGGAAATCTTGAATAAGAGATTAACATTAAGAAATCAATTTCCTGATACATCTGCTGAGGATGGTAAGATAGAGATGGTAGATATAGGTTAGAGTACAGTTTAAGGAAGGTAAAGAACAGTACTTTAAGTCATAGAACATCTCTTTTATGCTGTTGTTGTATAATTTACTCCAATTTGAGCAATTTAAACTAATATATACTAAATTCTTAGTAAAACAGTGGCATTATTTTGGAATCTTCAATTTTTTTCTTCCTGTGAATTTTCTGTGCTTGTACATTCATTTAACTATATTTCTCCATTTTTAGTTAGATACTTCAGTTTTTTATTTTATATTTTATATATTTTTAAAATGCTATTGGAGTATTTTAGCTCTGTATTTTATATGGTAGTTGCAAGATGGTTCAGTAGGTCGAGGTGTTGAGCCACAAAGCATGAAGCTCTGAGTTCAATTCCTTTAGTCCACATGAAGAAAGGAGAGAAACAACTCTGGAAAGTTGTTCTCTGACCTATATGTCCATTTTCTCACTGTTCTGGCAGCTGGGCGATCCACATGTTTCTTATGACATCTCTTTCATTGACATTTAGCAATCTGATTCCTGTTCTGACTTGTCTACTTTCTGCATGGAGAAAAATATGCTTTTTATTCTTTTATATGGCCACCAGCTGGCCAGAATTAAAAGAAGCCTTAAATATCCCATATTAACAGGGCATAGTGGCTTACATTTATCTTCACAGCATCCAAAATACTAGACAGGAGATTGTCACAAGTTTGAGGATGGCCTATGCAATATAGAATGGTCTAAGTGAGCATAGAATATGAGGATAGCCTATGCAATATGGAACAGTCTAAGTGAGCACAGAATATAATCTAAGACCATCTCCTACAAATAAGTAATCAATTTAAACAACAGAAATAATCCATATTAATTGTGGTTTTAAAGACTTTGTTTTCACATTTGTTTATATTCTAAAATCCTAGAACATTGAGGGTTTGTCATATGCTGTAAAATGTCTGGGGATACAATTCAGCCTATAGCAATGTTCATGTATCACAATTCTAGAATAAATAAGGCATGCATTTAATTTTAGAGAACATTTTGGATTGGGTATAATTTCTATGCTTTGAAATTAGTAAAGTCATTCATTCAGCAAATTTACTCATCAGTTTGTCAGTTGAAGATTTGATTGCCCCATATAAAATACAGAATTAAAATATTATTCATTATTATTAGAACTCAAAAATGAATTCCATTGCTTTAATAGTAATATTCATATAGAACCACAATTTGCAGCATATAAAGTTCCTATACACAGTTTTAAGTTTCTAAACAACTTTGTAGGAAAGTTAAGGATCTGTGGCACAAAGTTATATATTGATTTCAATTGCATCTCATTCTATAAATACTTGGTGATGGCTGTAAAACTGGACCATTGTTATTATTTTAAGATATAAGTTAAGTATTTTAGAGAAACTCAATTCAAAAGTAAAACCATAGACAGAGTGTATCCTGAAGAATCTGTATCCATGGGCCCAGGAATGGTTAGTCTACCTGCAGCAAGACAAAGCTGCACTTCCCATTCTTAAGCTCCTTGATGACCTTCCAAATGGGCAAGATCATGCTCTCTTACCTATAATCAATTCCTTAAATTGCAATGACAGTATGCAACAAAGCAATTTTAATAATACGAAAAAATTTTGGACACAGGTCCTGGAGACTATGGCTTCATCAGAGAAATCGTGAATATTTAGCTTCAACCAAAATTCCTCACTTAAGTACAGAATTAGTGTAAAATATTAAATTATTCCTTACTTTCCTACATATGTACTTTTAGGATGCATCTATGATACAATGTTACCCTCACAATTCATGTTTGAGAAATGAAGTCTGATAAAGATGAAATCATTCCCTCATCAAATCTAATTTATAGTGCTATTCATCTTCTAAAGACAAGAATCAAAGAGAAGAATCAGAAGTCTTTTAAATTAAGTGCTCTCTGTAAAAAACAAACTGGAAAAGTAATCTATTTAAGATTCAAACATTGTTCTTTAAAACCAAGTCTTGTTTAAAAAAAAATTGAGATAGGCACAGAAAGGACTCAAAGGATTAGAAAAAAAGCCTTTAAAAGCAATATTATTTCTAATTCTGTCTGTCTGTCTGTCTATCTCTTGATAGATATTTGGTTAGACTTATTCATATATTTGAACATATTTATCCATATGAATATATCTGAATAATTATATATCTACATGATTTTATATTTATCCATAAATAAGTTATCATTCAGAACTTATCAATGAATAAGTTTATCAAAGTAGTGAAAGTCTTAAACTTTAACATTAAGAACAGAGATAGAAGAAAATGCTCAAAGATTGGGAGGATTCCCATGTTCATAGACTGGTAGGACTAATATTGAGAAATGGCTATCCATCCAAAAGTAACCTTCAGTTTCAATGTAATCTTCATCAAAATTATAATGTAATTCTGCACAGAAACTGAAAAAAATCTTAATTTTCTCATGGAAATACAAAAAAAAAACAAAAACAAAAACAAAAAAAACCTCAGGATAATACAAACCAACCAAGGTATGAAAACACTACTGGACATATCAACATTCTAGACTTCAAGTTATACAACAAAGTTTTAGTAATGAAAACAACATATTATTCACATAAAATCTGACTCATTGATCAGTGGAATAGAATTGAGGACCCATGCATAGCCCCACATCCTACAGCCAACTGATTTTTTTTCCAAACACACATACACACACACACACACACACACACACACACACACACACACACGCGGGCTAAAAGAGTGTGTCTTCCACAAATGACGCTGTTCAAATCAGATAGCTACATGTAGAAGAATTAAAGTAAATACTGCCAAATTGATCAAGATCTACAACATAAAACCTGATTCCTTGATTCTGATAAAGGAGAAAGTAGAGAATATGTTTGAACGAATTGACACAGGAAAGGAACTTCTACAGAGGACTCTAATAGCACAGGTATCAAGACCAAAAGTCACTACATGGGTCCTCATAAAACAAATTTTTTTTTTTACAGCAAAAAACTGGACACCGTCTTTCCAGTAAAGATACGACCCATAATATGGGAAAAAAATTTACTAGCTATCCATTTGATAATGGGTTAGTATGTAAAATATCCAAAAATTAAACAACACTGAAAATAACAAGAATAAACAGCAACAACATCAAACCCAATCAAATTTTAAAAAACGGAGAATAAAGCTAAAAAGAAAGCTATCAAAAGATGAACACAAGCATTTAATTAACAAATAATATTCAACATCCTTAACCAGCAGGAAACACAAATTAAAACTTCTTAATTTATTCTCACTCTAGTCAAACATTTATGTTCAATAGCATTTTTTAAAAGAAGCAACACTAAATAATTACAAATGTTGATGTGGATCTGAAGGAAAGGAAAACACTTATTCAGTATTGGTAGAGACAAAAAGTGAAAGAACCACTATGGAAACCAGTGTGGAGGGGCCTCACAAAGCCAAAAATATACCTTAAGATCCAGATAGCAATCTCTTAGGTACTGACCTTTCTTTAAAGACACTTGTTTTTTTCATTTTCACTGATGCTATATGCATAATAACTGGGAATTGAAAACAGACTACATGTCTGTCAACTGGTAACTAGAAAATGAAAATGTGGTATAACTCAGTATGAAATATTACACTAATAAGAAAAGGAATATAAAAAATTTGAAAGTAAAAGAATGAAAAGAAGGAAATAATTATTATGAGTCATATAACACAGACTTGGGAAGACAAGCTTCATATATTTTCTCTCATCTGAACTGTACTTTGAATCTTTATGTGGATATGTTTAATTTGTAACATGAAAGACAGGAATAATGGAGAGGGGTTCCCGTGCCCACTCTGCCTCTTTAATAACAGTAGATGTCAAGTCATTATTATGGAGAGAGTTTTCAGGAAAGGGCAAGAGAATTCACTGGTATAAAGGGTCAAAATGAAACTGTAGAAAGAATATCCTGTGTATGTATGAATGCATCACCTGTCTTTTAAATGTCAATGATCTATAAGTTAGGCAGGAAATAGAGGTTAGGTATCCAGGAGGCAGAGTGGATTCTGGGATAGATGTATAGTACTTGAACACAGGTAACCAGCCATGTGGCAAAATGTAATTTAAAATAATTGGGTTATCCAACTTATAGTTAGTCAGAGAAGAGCCCAATAATATTGCCAAGGTATTTATAAGCATATTTTGAGTCCAAGTTTTAATTCTGGGAGCATGAGGCTGGGAGGAAGAACAGGGACCTAACGACCTAACTTTATATAATGGCACCCAATGTGGGTCACCCATATGTTATATAAAATATTTAATCTCAAATGGGGGTGTTCTAACTTACTTTTGATCATCCAGTTCACAGATAAAAGACACTCAACTTTTTTATTAATATAATAAGCTTTAATTGGCAATAAAGCTGGGCAGATATCTATCTTATATGTTATTATGTCTACTTCCTTATCAATAACCCTGAGTTATAACTTGCTGTGTTCCATCAGGGATGCTCTTAACTTCAATTGGCCAGATCTCATGGCCATATTTTTATAACTCATCTACCTCATGGCAACTTATATTCTCTTCACTTCCTCCTCCTCCTCCTCCTCCTCCCTCCTCCTCCTCCCTCCTCCCCCTTCTCCTCCTCCTCCTCTCTCTCCTCCTCACCATGGTCTCTCCTCTGACCCCAAGCCCGGGAACCCAAACTCTGCCTCTCTTCTTCTGGCCCGGTATACTCTGTAGGCATATTTATTCACCAGTCAGAGATAACGTGGGAGGGCAAGGCTAATAGCATTACTTATGCCTATGTGTGGATTCTCTCATTCACTGGGGGCAATCATGGCTTGGGAGCATAGTATTTAGCATTATAATACATAGAAAAAAGACCAAGCCTTAACATGAAATAGTGAAATGAAAAAGATTATACTGGGGTCAATCTAAACTCAGGATTGGAGGGTAGAGTAGAGCAAAGAGTATGGGGTGGGATAAATAACACTTAAGACCTTTTAACAGAGGCATATGGAAACCTACTGTACAGTTGCAACTGAGTTAACCTATGGCTGGCAACCATGACCCTAGAATACAACAGTGCTAAAAATAAAATTCCAGTTCTAGTTATAATTACTTCTTTTAGAGTTGTTAGTCAGTGAGATGCCATAGATGTTCAAAGTCTTTGATTGCCATTGCTTTTGTTTACCCTCAAAGACTTTGACAACAAACACTATTGCTGAAGTTAGCTCATACGTGAGTCATAGAACATGGTGAAATCAAGCTGGTACAAACCTGGGACCTTCATCCCAGCTGGTTAGCTTGCATAGTGCTGGAAGCTACTATGCATATTACCAGAGGTGAAAAGTAATCATCAGGCAGTTTGTACCCTGCTATGAATGCCTAGAGATACCATAATGACTGGCCTGCCAAGACATACCCATTGGTACAACTGGCACAAACATCATAGGACTAACTAACCATTTTCTACTGCATTTATGTTCCATTCCACAAGATGAAACAAATTTTGGGACATTGCTTGGCTAAGAATTTATGGCAGACAGGCTACAGGCCCTAGGTAAGAATATATATACTATTATTATGTTTCTGAATCCACATAATTACACAATGTCAAAATGACTTCTAATGACTTGTCTTTATGTCGGTATATCAATGCAATGCATCTCTCATCCTTTATCGATGAATCTTCTCTTTGTGATAGATGGTGATTGACATAGTGACTCACAACTGGCTACAGTTCAAATAAGAATGCAATTCTAAGCTTTAATACACACAGAGACACACAGACATCACACACACTATACACATATACAATATATATATATATATATATATATATATATATATATATATATATATATAATATATTTTCTCTCATGCCCCAAGACTCAGGGACTGTCATGGAAGTTAGGAATGAAAGAGTGTAGAACCTGGAAAAGTAGAAGGACATATAACATGAAAACTGTACATATGAATTCATAGTACTTTTGACAGCATCTACAAAAACCAGGCCAAATCAAATCCTGAGTAGTAATGATAATAAGGTCACACAATCTCACCCAAAACTATGAAGGTAGTTGCAATTACTAGTTGATGGGACAAGGACAGTTTCTTTTAAGAATACAGACCCTGGTAAGTCTATTCCTCTCCAGCTGAAGATCATACATCCAATAATATTTGAACAGCACAAATTAGTCTTGAAGAATATTTTTAAATGGGCATAAAAATGGATGGGTCAAGAAAAAACAGGTAGATCTTGGAAGCGTTGGGAGGAAACAATGAATATGAACTGTATAAAACTTTCAAATAACTAAAAAAATAAATTTGTAAAAGAGAAGACAAGCTTAAATGGGAACAGTTTTTAAACAGACTTCTAGCTGCAAATGAAACAAACAAAAGAACCCACTTTCTCACTGTCTTGATTAGGATTTCCATTGCTATGAAGAGACACCATGACTATGGAAACTATTATAAAGGAAAACAGTATTTTGGATTGGCTTTCACTTCCAAAGGTTTAGTTCATTATCATCATATAAGGAAGCATGGCAGGTGCAAGGAGAAGTGGTAGTAGAGTGGAGGTTGTGACTTTTTCATCCAGTTCATCAGGCAGCAGAAAGTGAGCCAAGACAATTTCCTCAACAACTCAAGACACCCATTCCAACAAGTTCCACCTGCTAACAGTGTCACACCTTATCAGCCTTTGGGGCCATTTTCTTTCAAATCTCTATATTGCATTCCCTGACTCCATAGGCTTGTAGCCAAAGTGTCATGCAAAAATTCATCCCACACCCATGATTTTAGTTACAATTCAGAATTACACAAATTTAGAAAACTTTAAGGGGAAAGGGGAGCAGTGAAGACAGAAAATTTTATGTCCACAGAAATAAAAATACATATGACGAGTGCTGTGAGGGTGGTTTCTAAAAACAACGAATATAAGAAAGACATCAGAAGAAAACTATCTTAGTTCCAGATTAGTCCCTGTGACGGAGTAAGGTCAAATGCATGGGCAAACAGAAAATTTTATCATATCGTCTGAACACAAATTACTGAAGGATACAAACCATTTTTTAAAAAAAGTACTAGTACTAAGCCCATAAATATACGAATAATAAATAAACATTAAAAAACAAAACCAAGTATGGTCATACATAAGCATCCTACTTAGAAGGCTAAGGCAGGAGGCGGGTGAAGTAGAGTTCAGCCTGCATAACACAGAGATCCTAAGAAAAAATTTACCAAATAAATGGTTCAAAGAAAGGAGGTATAGGTGTAGGGATAAGAAACTGGGATATATTTAGGAGAAATGGGAAAAATAAGGGGAACACTCTAATTGGGAATAAGGGAAGACAGTGCAAAAAGAGGATGGAAGAGGGACAAATGTTACTATGGTTGGTTGATAAAAGCTTCAATAAATCATTTTATTATATATTTATACAAATTACATACAATGCACAGAATAGTATATGTATGAATGGATGGAGCTATGCTATTTGTATTTACAGTAATCTCCACAGTAATCTGGTACATAGACTGTAACAGAAAACCCAGTAATAAGCATGAAAATTTTCTTGTGGGGTTTTAGGTCAGGAGTAATTCAAGTAACTTCCAAAACAATATAGAGTATTTCTGTTGCCCTTGGTTTGCCTCTCAGAGGCTGAAGGAAGTTCCTATTGCTAAAGACACAAAACACTTAAGGACATGGGACTCAGAAGGTTTGACCTGTATCTAAACCTCTTACCTGTATGGTCTAGTTGCCATAGTATCAGAAGGTACTATGCAAACTGTCAATAGATGGAAGCAGTCAATAGTTCTACCTATCTGTGACACCCATGATCCATAACAATGACCAGTATGGCAAGATTTTCAATATCCTCTTCTGACTTCTGCAAATACCAGGAGTGCACATGGTGTGCAGACATACCGTCAAATAAAATACCCATATTCATAAATTTAAAATAATAATAAAAATTTAAGAAAAATGTGAGGCTAATATCTTGCTAAATATATGAATTTTCAAATAGTTTGTGGAAAAATTGTACAAAAACTTGATACCCAAATAATATTGTATCTTTAAGATTTTCATGCAGGAAAAGTGAAATATAATCAAGGAATTTTTAAACAACAATATTTTATTTTTCATGAATGACCATAATTAAGGACAACCAATTGATGAAGATAAATTTTTACATCAATATTAGACCAACATTTCAGGGAGGGTTTGTGTGTGAGTGTGTGTATGTGTGTTCACATTCATGTGTGCGTGTGCACTATGGGCATAATTTTGAGGCCTGTACATTTGTGCCTGAAGAGGTCTAAGATTTACATCAGTTGTCTTACTCTATTGCTCTCCAATTTTATCATTATCATTATTATTATTTTTATTATTACTATTATTATTGAGACAGAGTTCTTTGTGCAATCTGGACCTCATCAATAAAGCTAGGCTAGATTGACGCTGAGATCTAGTGGTTGACTTGTGTTTGTCCAGCGTTTGAGACTGAAGGTACATACCCGTGTTCTCTGCTTCTTATGTGGGTTCTGGGTATTAGAATGTAGGACCTCACTCTTGCAAACAGCTGAGATATCATCTCAGTAATCTAGGGCCATGATTTTACACTCATAAAACAATCATATTTTAAAGGGCTTTTAGAAGGTAAACATTGATAATATCACCAAAGAAGGGAAATCTATTTTAAAAATAGAGAAAATATTGAACTCATTTCGAAGTTGGAATCCACCTCTTAAATTTGCAAAGGAGTACTGATGTTTGTCAAGAGAGTGTAACAGTGAGTTCTGTTTTGTTCCATGAATTTGTAAGTGAACATGAAGTTCTCTTAATTATGAGATGGAAAGACCTCATCAAAATAAATACTCGTAATTGACTCAAGAAGCATCCATCCTGCCTACATGAGTAAGTGAAGGATAAATGGAAAAATCTTTCATAGAAGTGTTCCTAAATCATGCACAGAGTCAAGTAAATTAAGTACTGTCATTTGTTCAAAGGACACATATTAATGACATTATAGAAATAATCTCAACCAAAACAACTAATATATAGTGGTAGATGACTGAGCAAATTCTATCTCATCAACAAGATAAAACAATTTGCATGCCTTTCAGAAGATATACTCCTATGAACAGTCAGGAAAAAACAATATTGAGACAAAAAGTCACAGAGAAACAGCATTTCCAATTTATACTTTAAATTCACTATATTCATATATTTAAATTTGTCTATAAATATGTATAAATCTATGCATTTTAATAGCAATTACCTCAGGTGGATGAAAGCCAAGAGCAGAATAGAGGTGCCCTATGAAGTGACTTCTCACAGAGAACAGCTAAGGCAACAAAAGAAAAATCTCTTTCTATAGGAGTGATTGAGGGAGAGCTTTGGAAATCAGCAAGAAGTGACAGGAACCTGGAACTGTATGAAGAATATAAAAGACAGCCCGGAAGAAAGAAAAAAGAGGGCACAGCTTCCATCCAGCTCCCCTGCAGGGTTACCCATGTACTGTTAGGAAAAAAATAAAATAAAAATGCCAGTCATAGACAGCCCACCTACAGGGCTGTTCTGCAGTTCTCACCAGCTTTCAATCCAGTTTGGGATCTGGTTGGGCCATAGAAACACTTGACATTGAGTGAGCCTCTCCAGCTCCTAGACTGTAAATTGGTACAGCCACCCCTCTGCTAGATGCCTCCTGCCTAGAAAGTCCATTGACATTATGAGAAGCTAAGCACTGGACTATGCCTTAGGCGTCCAAAAGCAGCCTACTGCAGATTCTGTATCAGTGGCCCTATAGACATAAGTCTATATTCTACTCTGAGGTGTCCTATGAGAACTGGGAAGGTCTCCTTCCAAGCCTACCTCTTTGGAAATATAGCTTTGCAGCAAAGCTCTGACTTTACATTGGGCTCTCTGTTTGGGACATGGAAAAGACCCTGGCTGTGGCTGGGAGCACAAGAAATACAGGAATCACTGCCTCCAATCCTCAATGCCACCTGAACTAGTTATACTAGAACTAATAAAGGACATCTTCCTAGCTCAGGGCAGGCAGACTTATAAATATTTATAAAAAATTCTGAAGAATCACTCTAGCTTATTTCTAGGGAGTAGAATTCTCATCTATGCCCTGCAGCTCTACAAACAAGGCTGCCAATGACACAATCTTTGTGCCAACTAGAACTTGCCTTGCAAGCCTCAGGGCCATGCCATCTATATTTGGGAGCTCCAAGATCACAGATACTAATGTCAACCCAACTTCCACCCACAGGATTCACAGAAGCTCTCCTCCAGGCACTGGATATTGGAATTCATATAATCACTACAGAAAACAGTATAGAAGTTAATACACACATGATATTATAAAATGAAAATATTAATATACATTATAGATTATGATTCACACTCTACATAACAAGTTCTCACCCATTCAACACTCATATGAAAGCTGATTAAGTGTCTCTTTACATTATTTCTTGTATGAGTGTGATAACACTTTGTCAAGCAGTTCATTATGACATTTTTATACCAAGTGTCTTGGATTTTTCTTAGACTAAACACTTAATGGGATTGGTTCTTGCTTTTATTTTTGTTTTGATAAAGTTGATATTTTCAAACCTTTTGTTAGATCTCTCACAACTGCTACCCAGAAAGCTTTTACCATGACCACCTTGTGTATAGGCTATATTCTTTCCCCTCAAACAACAGTTGATGAATAAGTAGTATACATTTTTACCATTTAAAGGATATCAATGGTGTGGGTTCATCATGATATCCTCAAGCGTTGAACATGGAACCAATTGGTGCTCTTGGAAATACTTGACAGATGCATACATTTAGGGTAAATCTTTACTTTAAAAAGCAAGTATGTTTGCAACCTTGCATATGTGCTTAGAAGTAGATCATAGGTAGAAACTACTGAATTCCAGCCATGTTGTAGGTATAACGTCCTCTATCCTTTGAGATTCAAATCAAATTAATTCCAACCTTTGTCTCCTTCTTGAGGCAGTATATTATTCACTCTAAGGTGTCCAAGTTCCTAAGAAACTCACCTTTATGCTCACCTTGTCTGTTATTGGAGCATTTGAACAGTTTCCTTCACTCTCTATGTACCTGCAGAGTTGGCCTCTTAGTTCTGCAGGGTGATGTACCTTAGACAACTCTCTTAGTACCACTCATGCCATGCTTGATAGGGATGCTGAAGAGAGGAGAGTTCACCCATCAATTCTTCACAGTGAATGACATTTATAAATAATTAATGTACTCTAGCAATGGGAATTACATATGAGCCAGCTTCATTTTTAAGAGCCACTCGGCTAACATTTCATATATTTCCCATTGCCCTCAATGTATTTAAGGCCAGAGATTGGATATGTGGATCTCAGCCCTCAGTTTATTTCTTTATTATTCAGCAGTCTCATTTCTTCTATGCTACTTCTCACTCCTTTTGCTCATGTCAAATATATTTTTCTTGAGCAGAATTTTTTCTATCTCAAAACTTCCTTCGAGAACCCAAGGGAGTCCCTGTTCAAGCATAAATGTGCCCCT